>CALYLW010000684.1:23087-58087 GCA_944989445.1 Ampullaceana balthica | reverse complement strand
TCCTTTTGAAGGGGGAAAACGAAGCTGAAACAAAAATATTCGTAAGTTCTAGTCTTAATTAACGGATTCCCACAACATTTGTTTGATACATAGTGGATGCTATAACTAACGCGAAACCGTTCAAAAAATTTAAATCACCCAAAAAGGTATCGATTTGTTTGGAAAATTAAGCGGTATACGACCAAATGACGCTTTTATAAGAAAACTACACAAAAACACATCACCGCTGGGCCCAATAATATGTGCTATTAATATCGCCACGATCGTTTTTGCGTGGAATTCCGACATTCGCAGAATGATGCGCGAACAAGTACCTACAATTCATGGTGGTTCAAATATTGTGTTTAACTTGCAAGTAGTAATTTATATTATTTTTTTAAATTTCAGAAAATTATTGTAAGGTACTTTATTACAAATTAAATTTATTTTGTTTTTATTGCATAAAAGTAGCACAAATAATTTGTGTTTTTCATTAAAATACGGTTATTCATTAAAAATGTTACGCCTATCCAAATAAAGTAATGTGTAAATAATTTGAATTCGTCTAAATTTTGGAAAAGTATTAAGATTTATGACAAAAACATGAAAATATTCACCACAATAGGCATAAATAATTTTGAAAAAGACATACTTTAAATTTTCAAGCGTCTTGGAAAAATTGAAATCTGAAGAAGTAACTAGTAAAACGAGATCAGATGCTGGAATTTTACTCAATTCAATTCAATCTTTTTCATTTCTATCTTATCTCATTTAATGGGAACCCGTAATTTTTTTTTATTAATGCAAACCCATTACATGGAACAAATAGATGTGCTAATACAAAACGTTGTTAAATCAGCTAAACAATTTATGAAGAGTTGGAGATATCATCTGAACCCTGAGTTAGAAGGAGAAAAAAATATGAGTGGGGAAAATTAAGAAGACGTGGTCCTATCTTTAGAACAAGAAGTTCAACGGGAAATGTTTTTATCCATGGATGAATTATAAAAGAAAATAAAAGAACGCTTTGATGAGTTGCATGTCCTTGCAAGAAAATATTCGTATATAATACAAGTAGCCCAATAAATGAAGCATTTGAACATCAAATAAATTACTTTACAGACATTGATAAAGAACAGTTCAATATTGAAAGAAAAAGGATCCAGGTTTATGGCTGTACCTACACTACAAGAAGAGGCATTATGTTAGAAAAACGGGGGGGAAATGCCCACTTGATCTATTAAAATTTATTGGAAAATTCTGTACCCAACATTGTAATTTTGCTATGAATTTTTTCAAAAATTGTTATCAATGTCGCTTGTTGTGAAAGGAGCTTCTCCAAAGTGAAGTTGATAAATAGTATCTTCGTTCCACAATGAGCGATTTAAGACAACAAATTCATGCAATATTGTCCATAGAACTAGATATTACAAATAATTAAATTTTGATAGTAATAGTATAATACACGACTTTTCTGTTATGAAAGTAAGAAAAGTAAATGTATAAATATGATTACATACCAATGTATACAATTTCTTTGTTTGTAATCATGTATCTTAATTTATAAAAACCATCATATAATCGACGACTAATTGGCCGTCCATAAATGACGACACGCGATTTTGGCTGATTTTTCACCCCCTCCGCCCTCGTCACACGTTGTCACAAAAACCTGGACCCCTTCTTCAATATGACGTCATAAAGGTCCCCCCCCCCACCATAAAAGTCGTATTGTCTATTTGACAATAAGCATGTTTGAAGTCTTTTTTTTTCAATTAAGTATGTTTGTAGTGCAAGGCTGCACTCTATATCGTAACATGCGTTTTACATAAATTTTATTAAAGAAAGTGTCAGTAATCAAATATTTAAGTGGAAATTTTATTTAAAGTTGCGCAATTTGACATAACGTCACATTTCTCACACACACCCCCTCGTCACACATCGTCACAAGTGTATGACTCCCCTCCCCGCCCCAGGTGCGTGTCGTCATTTATGGACGGTCCCTAAAAAGGGCGGCACATTGGAGACCACCCCGGGCTGCAAAAGTTCTAGCTACGCCACTGTTTTATCTGTATTTTATTAAACACCAAAATGTGGAATTTAAAAAAATTTTTTTACAGTTTTAAGTGACAGTTAGTGATTCAAGGGTTACTGTAAATATACAGTACACAGGTACAAACTCTAGAAAACACTTGAATGTCGTACATCCTTGTGCATAACGGAGGTCCTTCTATCTGCTACACACTTAAGAAAAAGTTTTTTCGGAGATGAAAAATCATACTTTTTCATTTACATTGTATCCCTAATTATAGGGATCGAGTTCAAGTGGCGTGCCACTACGGTACCAATAGCATAAAATATAACATACAAACTAGAAAAAATGTTGTCGTTTAAAAAAGTATATAGCCAAACATATTTAAGTAAGAATTAGGGACACTTCGACCCCGGACGATTCGACACCGGACGATTCGACACCGGACGGTTCGACACTGCCAGTTCGACCACAGGACGTTTCGACCCCAAGACGTTTCGACCCCGGTCGGTTCGACCACGGACGGTTTGACCACGGATGATTCGACGCCGGGCGATTCGACCCCGGACAGTTCGACCACAGGACGTTTCGACCCCGGATATTTCGACCCCTTCGTATATACATCCGTAGAAATCGTGGTTTTTTTATAATATAATTTTAAAATTTATTATTTTTAAAATTAATCTTTGGTGCAAAACATAATTTAATTTAATATATTTATCCATTAAAAATTAAATACAGTTTGAAATTGTTATTTGTAACGTTTAATTTACGACGATTTCAAAAAAGCATATACACGTACAAACAGTCAACATTCAAGGCGAATTCATGATTTTGATAAATGCGCCATTACTCTGAGTTCCTTCAAAACCTATCCAACTTTATCCCCACCTTGTCCGATGTAATCGGACAATAAAATGGCAATGTGGTCAGATGGTCCTTTATAAGATGCCTACATTCTCTCTGCCCCCACTCACTTTATTTACCTTCCCCATAACCTCTATGTGTCTCTTAATAGCAGATGATATTTCTTAAATTCTGCTAGCCACAGTATTGCGTGACAGGCAAACATTGCCGAACACCAGCTTTTTCTCAGGACAGTCTCTTACAAACTCGCCATCAGTAAATGATTTGATGTGTTTCTTGTCAACAGGGAAATTACAAAATTGTGATACAAAAAAAAGTTTTTAAAAAATTTAAGTTCACTGATGCCATATTCGCTTCCGAGTTGGCGAAATAAATACTAACAAATGACGTCATCGATTTTTACCGTAGAACGTCAATGAATTTCGTTCACTTAACAGCACATAACTTCATCGGGTTTTTAAAAATCCATGTCCACGTTGTTTAAAAAAACGACATAGCTTTGACGTAGTCAAAAGCATTTGACAAAGTTCACCACCTTAGTTTAATTAAAAAACTTAACTACTTTGGAATCTCAGGTTCCTTACATCACTGGATCCAAGACTTCCTTTTGGGCAGGGAGCAAACTGTAATAATTAATGGATCTAAATCTGCACCAATAAAGGTTAACTCAGGAGTTCCACAAGGAACTGTGCTAGGTCCCGTTACTCTTTTTAATTTATATAAATGATTTACCCAACAACATCTCAACAGGTACAAAAGTTAGGTTATTTGCTGATGATTGTATAATCTATAGAACAATTAAATCAGAACAAGATAGCAAAATTTTACAAAAAGACTTAGATGAATTGATAAAATGGGAAACTAACTGGAGTATGTCTTTCCACCCAGAAAAGTGTCAACTGTTAAGAGTAACAAAGAAAAAGAAACAAATAAATTCAAAATATTACATTCATGGAAAAGAACTGACCCAAACTAAAGATGCAAAATACTTAGGAGTCTTAATAAATGAGAAACTATCATGGAAAGTCCCATGTCAATGAAGTTATTTAAAAAATCAAACAAAACCTTAGGCTTTATAAAAAGGAACTTTAACAAATGTAATAGAGATATAAAACTAAAATGCTACCTCACTTTGGTGAGACCTGTACTAGAATATGCATCTTCTGTATGGGACCCATCCACCAAAGAAAACATTGATAAACTAGAAAAAATTCAAAAAAGAGCTGCCAGATTCATTACTGGAGAATATTCGAAACTGACAAGAATAACACCATTAGTTAAATCATTAAACCTTGAAACACTAGAGGATAGAAGAACCAAGAGCAAAGTAGTAATCATACATAAAGCAATTAATTCTAATTTAGAAATACAACACAAAGATAACTTAATACAGCCCTCAGATAGACATAAGGATAAAAACACCTTTCTTATTCCGTATGCAAGAACAAACACATACAAGTTTTCCTTCTTCCCGTCCGGAATTCGGGCGTGGAATGGGTTGCCTGAAGAATCCGGGAAAACCAACACTTTATCAACATTTAAATCTCTAATAAAAATGCAGGACTAAACACAAACCATAGATAAGCGTAGGACGCAATAATCTTCTGTATAGAAGGAGCGTCTGTAAACAGATAAGATAAGATAAGATAGTCAAAATCGTACAAAATTTCGACTTTTCTTAAAAATATATTGTCTTTACAGAAATTATACGTCAGTCAATTAATCATTTCAGATGTTGCGGCGGGCCAGTTACAATTGCATCGCGGGCCGGTTTTGGCCCGCGGGCCGGACTTTGGACACCCCTGTCCTACAACATATAATGACAGTATTGTACGTATGAGCTTCTTTTATCCTTTAAAGTAATGTTTGATTATAAAATGTCTACAGTTGCCTTAATATTTTGCTATACCTAAACAACGTCTGTAAGATCTTTTTGACGAGAAAAAGGATGAGGTAATATTTTCAGAAATCTATTTGTTAGATAAAATGCAGTTTTAATAAAAAGTATTTTCTTAGTTTCTTACTAATCATAAAATTATCAGTAAGTATATTGTATTGTATATATTTATAATAGAAAGAGAAATATCATGTTCTTTTTTGTTGGATTCATTGTAAAAAATTGAGTAGGAGATTTATTCACATTAATTTCTTACTGGAGGGATCGAAGATAAGTGTTTTGCCTCTAAGATATTTAGAGAGATTTATCTGCAGTAAAATTTTCATGTTGAAATAATGTTAATAAAACGTATGTGTATTTGTGTTAAACTATAAAAATCCTTCTGGATTTTATTCTGGGTGATGATTATGTGTGACTTAAGCGTCACTGGGGGGTGGGGACCGAATCGGGTGACATCATCATAGGGGGTGAAACCTAAATGTAAAGATTTACTGTCTACGATGAAATGTCACAATGAAGACGAGAACATTTATCTAGAAAAAATTACGAAATACAGTGAAATACGATTAAAGAAAGAAAATTCAATTAGAAATATCGGTTAACACAAAGTATATAAAACGGTCCCGACAATGCTACATGCTATTAACAGATTTGCTATAAAATGTCTAATCTATAGTCTGCATGTTATTAACAGATTTGTTATACAATTTCTATTATAGAGTATACATGCTTTTAACTTATTTTGCTATAAAACATGTTGTCTGCAGCATAGATGCTATTAACAGATTTGCTATAAAACGTCTAGTTTGCAGTCTATATGCTATCAACAGATTTGCTATAAATTATGTAGTCTGCAGTCTACATATACTATTATCAGATTTGTTATTAAGCGTTTAGTCTACAGTCTACATGTTTTTCCACACAGTTTTTTTTTAATGTGAACAGACTTTCATTCTCATTGTATTAAGATATTTTTAAATCCTTTATATTAACTCGTGGTGTCTGCACCCTTGATTGTTTGATTGCTTGATTGCTTGTCGCCAAAACTTTTGATCGATTTTTAACCCACTTCCTCGTAAGCTAGCGAGCTGAAATTTTGCAGGCAGTTTTGTACCGATAATAAAAACAATGTATCGAAATTTCAGATCGATCGCATGTACCGTAATTAAATTATTGATTTTGTAGATTATTTTATTTATTCCTATGTATCATGCTATTTTTTGAGATAGAGCGTCGCGGTGCGCATTATATTGAACAACCTTTCTGTCGCGCAATAAGGTGCGTATTTTATTGACAACTCTTTTTATAAACATATTCCTGATAGGTGCGCATTATATTAAACATGTTTTACGACACAACTGCAATTTTGTATTTCTGGATGGTCTGGCGCTGCGTATTATAATGAACATTCTTTTAGTTACGTCTCGTACATAAAGGATTTATAGTGAAAAACTTGTTTTTTTACGTTTTTTTTATATTAACTCGTGGTGTCTGCACCCTTGATTGCTTGATTGCTTAAATGCTTGTCGCCAAAACTTTTGATCGATTTTTAACCCACTTGCTCGTAAGATAGCGAGCTGAAATTTTGCAGGCAGTTTCGTGCCGATAATAAAAACAACGTATCGAAATTTCAGATCGATCGCATGTACCGTAATTAAATTATTGATTTTGTAGATTATTTTATTTATTCCTATGTATCATGCTATTTTTTTAGATAGAGCGTCGCGGTGCGCATTATATTGAACAACCTTTCTGTCGCGCAATAAGGTGCTTATTTTATTGACAACTCTTTTTAAATCCTTTATATTAACTCGTGGTGTCTGCACCCTTGATTGCTTGAATGCTTGATTGCTTGATTGCTTGTCGCCAAAACTTTTGATCGATTTTTAACCCACTTTCTCGTACGCAAACGAGCTGAAATTTTACAGGCAGTTTCGTTACAATAATAAAAACAATGTATCAAAATTTCAGATCGATCGCATGTACCGTAATTAAATTATTGATTTTTTAGATTATTTTATTTATTCCTATGTATCATGCTATTTTTTGAGATAGAGCGTTGCGGTGCGCATTATATTAAACAACCTTTTTGTCGCGCAATAAGGTGCGTATTTTATTGACAACTCTTTTTCTAAACATATTCCTGATCGGTGCGCATTATATTAACATGTTTTACGACACAACTGCAATTTTGTATTTCTGGATGGTCTGGCGCTGCGTATTATAATGAACATTCCTTTAGTTACGTCTTGTACATAAAGGATTTATAGTGAAAAACTTGGTTTTTTACGGTTTTTTTTATAAACATATTCCTGATAGGAGCGCATTATATTAAACATGTTTTACGACACAACTGCAATTTTGTATTTCTGGATGGTTTCCATGTTAATAGAGTTGTTATCAAATGTCTAGAGTTTCCATGTTAATAGAGTTGTTATCAAATGTCTAGAGTTTCATTTGAAGAGACTGTCTAAAAACTTGAGTTTATTGTGTATTTATGCCACAACGTCACAAAGAACTAAATCTTTTAAAACAAAGCGGCCCTATGTTAAAATATATTCACCACCATAAAGATGCCCTCGAGCCAAAACTATTGCCAGCCCTGGGCTATGGGACAACTAGAGGTAGGACAATCCTACAAATTCATTTACTTTATATCACTAAATATAGGGATCGAAATCAAGTGGCAAGCCACTTAAATAAAATAGATTGGCTTACGATATATGACCTCCTATTACGCATGAGTTCTCTAAAATAATCATAAATGAATTTATGTTAAAATAAATGTATACATTTTCATGTTTGCTTAATTTAAAATGAATACTTTTAAAAATTAATTTTTGCATTTTGGTTTTCATAACCCAACTAATGTGTCTAAGTCTCATTCATAGAAACATTTAAGAAACAAAACTTATTAATAGTACTCCTCATAGCATTGTAGATTATATTTCTATAAAACATTTTTAAATGTAAAAACGTGAAATACTCTTGTTAGATACGTTTACTTAAGTACATGCCTTTATTTAATATAACACTAAAGGTGCTCTTTGGTGCGGAGCTGATGGGAAATACAATTATAATGCACGTCCGATATAATAACACATGTAAAAATATTGAATCAGAAACACAAACACCTAAACAATCCATAAAAGCACTCTCATTTGTCACAAAAAATATTATGTCAGGCTGTTGTCAGAATCAAGACACATATAACATCATGAACGGTCATGACGCCGTTTAATGTTTGGTATTGTAGTTAAACGATCGCGATAAGAATGTCTGATTTTATTTATAATTTTAGAAGCACAACATATTTAAAGAAATAATCTTGTATTCGTTTAGTAAAAAACAAAATTAGCCAAATTATAAAGGGAACATTTGTGTGTGGTATATAATGGTTGTTAAAATAACCCACTAAACTATTGTGGTTAAAGCTAAATGATAACTGTGCTCATTTTATAAATTGATAGTTTCTTAGCCAGTAGTTATTATCTCTTAGTGTGTAATCATATTTGTTCACATTCAGTATATATAAACCTAGTTGGTAATCTGAATTGAACACAACCAGTAGTAATACAACTGTAGTCGATAATATAAACTATGTTTAGCCGATACTTGTATCAACCTGGACTATTTGGCAAAGCGTGTAATTGTGTATACTGATGAAAGCATTAGCCGAAGCGTCTTCTTGTGTATTAGTTTTTGCAAAATATATAGAGGTTGCAAAATATATTAACGTCAGACTTTACTTTACCCAATTGGTTTTGTTAGTAGAAAAACGCTACCTAACGACTAATGTCATATGAAATAGGATGGCTATAAAGTTTTGAAATAAAATGCATTATACTCAAAATAGTTAAGTGATCAAAATAATAAAAAAAAATGCAAAAACTAATACACAAGAAGACGCTTCGGCTAATGCTTTCATTATTACATATAATTACACACGTTTTAAAATTCAAATTTTATTATGTTACACATAATGTAAACATCATAGAAAAATAATATTTAAATACATACATTTTAAAAACACATCAACGAACACTAAAAGGATGGACAGAATTATTTAAAGAAAGACAAATGATATACATTGAAAAACCAGTGCAGTGCAGACCTCCTAGACATTCTGAGACATACCTCAGTCATCTGTAGACGACATCCTTATGATCTCCCTAGTCGTCCCTAGACACATTTTGATGTCTCTAGACATCCTCAGATCTTTCAAGATCTCCCAAGACATTCATAATTCTCACATGACATCCCTAGACATATTTACAAATTCCTAGACATCCTAAAATCACATCGGAAAAACACAAAACAGAAAGGCATTGATCGGATCGGAAATGAACGAAAAGAAATGTATCGGAATAGAGTAGATGGAAACGTATCGGAACGGAGGGAACGGAAAGGAATTCATCGGATCTAAATTGAAGGGGGAAAAATGAATCGGATCGGAATCTAACGGAAAGGAATGGATCAGATCCAAATGGAACGGAAAGGAATGAATCTAATCGGAAAGATACGGAAAGAAATGGATAGGATCGGAATCTAAAGGAAATGAATGGATCGGATCGGAATGTAACGGAAAGAAATGGATCGGATCGTAAGGGATCGGAAAGGAATGGATCGGATTGGAAGGGAGCGAAAAGGAATGGATCGGATCGGAAAGGAACGTAAAGGAATGGATCGGTAGTGAAAGGAACGGAAAGATATTCATCAGATGGGGAAAAAACAGAACATACCTAGACCCTCCTACACCTCCCTAGACCTCTTTTGATCTCCCTAGATCTTACTAGACATGACTAGATTCCCTGGACACCATTAAACCTCTCAAGAAAAACTTTTACATCGCTGATATTTCAAGACGTTGGGAGATCTCCTTAGACACACCTAGAAATTTTTAGACATCCTGAGAGCTACTTAGACATGCCTAGAGCTCCTTGACATCCCTAGACATCCATAGACATACGTCAGACAACTGTAGACGATATTCATAGACCTCCCTTGTCATGACGAGATCCCTCAGACATCCCTAGACATCCCTAGATATACCCCAGATATTACAAGACCTCCCCAGTCGTCCCTTGACACATTGAGATATCTCTAGACATCCTCTGATCTTTCTAGATCTACCCAGACATTTTAAAATTTCCTGTGACATCCGACGACATATTTTCACATTCCTAGTCATCCTAAATTCACATCGCAAAAACACAAAACAAAGGAATGGATCGGATCGAAAATGAACTGATTTTCCATTGCGACTGTATGATGTCTAGGAATGTGTAAATATGTTTAGGGATGTCACATGAACATTAGTAATGTCTGGGTTGATCTTGAATGATCTGAGGATGTCTAGGAGGTCTAGACATGTCTAAGAAGGTCTCAGGACGTCTAAAGATATCTAGGTGTGTCTTAGGAGATCTACCGAGTTCTTGAAATTTCAGAGAAGTTAAGGTTTTTCTAGGAAGGTTTAAGGGTGTCCAGAGAACCTAGGCATGTCTAGGAAGATCTAGGGACATCACGAGATATCTAGGGAAATCTAGAATGGTCTAGGTATGTTCTGTTTCTTTCTCATACAATGAATTTCTTTCCGTTCCTTTCACATCCGATCCATTTCTTAACGTTCCATTCCGATCCGACCCATTTCATTCCCTTCCATACCCGTCCGACTTATTCTTTTCCATTTTATTCCTATCTGATCAATTTCTTTCCCTTCCATTCCGTTCCAATCCATTGCTTTCCGTTCCATTTCAATCCGATCCATTCGTATCCGTTCCATTCCGATTTGTTCCATTCCGATACGATCCAATTCCTTTCCGTTCATTCCGATCCTATCCATTCCTTTCTGTTTTGTGTTTTTCCGATGCGATTTCAGGATGTCTATGAATGTGTAAATATGTCTAGGGATGTCACGGGAAAATTAGGAAATCTGGGTAGATCTAAAAAGATCCGAGAATGTCTAGAGACATCTTAATGTGTCTAGGGACGACTAGGGAGGTCTTGTAATATTTAGGGTATATTTAGGGATGTCTATGGATGTTTAAGGGCACTCGTCATGTCAAAGGATGTCTAAGGATGTCGTCTACAGATGTATGACGTATGTCTATGGATGTCTATGGATGTTTAGGGATGTCTAGGAGGTCTAGGCATCACTAAGAAGGTCTCATGACATCTAAAAGGTATCTAGGTGTGTCTAAGGAGATCTACCGATGTCTAGAAATATCAGCGATTTAAAAGTTTTTTAGGGAGGTTTAATAATGTCCAGGCAATTTAGGCATGTTTAGGAAGATCTAGGAAGATCAAAAGAGGTCTAGGGTGGTGTAGGAGGGTTTAGGTATGTTTCTTTTCTTTCCCATCATATGATTTTCTTTACGTTCCATTTGCTATCGATCCATTCCTTTACGTTCCATTCCGATCCGAAACATTCCTATCCATTCCATTCCAATCCGATCCATTATTTTCCATTCAATTCCCAGCCTATCAATTTCTTACCTTTCCATTCCGATCCGATCCATTACTTTCAGTTCCATTCCAATCCGATCCATTCCTATCCGTTCCATTCCGATCCTTTCCATTCCGTTTAGATCCATTCATTTCCGTTCCATTCCGATCCGATCCATTCCTTTCCGTTCATTTCTGATCCTATCCATTCCTTTCTGTTTTGTGGTTTCAGATGCGATTTCAGGATGTCTAGGAATGTGTAAATATGTCTAGGGATGCCAAGGGAAATTTAGGAATGTCTGGGTAGATCTAGAAAGATCTGAAGATGTCTAGAGACATCTTAATGTGTCTAGGGACGACTAGGGATGTCTCGTAATATATAGGTTATATTTAGGGATGTCTATGGATGTCTAAGGTAATTTGTCATGTCAAGAGAGGTCTAAGGATGTCATCTACAGATGTCTCACGTATGTCTATGGATGTCTATGGATGTTTAGGGATGTCTATGAGGTCTAGACATCGCTAAGAAGATCTCATGACGTCTAAGGGTATCTAGGTGTGTCTAAGGAGATCTACCGACGTCTAGAAATATCAGCGCTGTGAAAGTTTTTTAAGGAGGTTTAATGATGTCCAGGATATCTAGGCATGTCTAGGAAAATCTAGGTACATCAAGAGAGGTCTAGGGAAATCTAGGAATCTTTAAGTATGTTCTTTTCTTTTCCCATACTACGATTTTCTTTCCCGTTCCTTACACATCCGATCCACTCCTTTACATTCCATTCCAATCCGATCCATTCTTTTCCATTCCATTTCCCGCC
The DNA here is from genome assembly GCA_944989445.1 of Ampullaceana balthica. Classification (NCBI taxonomy): domain Eukaryota; kingdom Metazoa; phylum Mollusca; class Gastropoda; family Lymnaeidae; genus Ampullaceana; species Ampullaceana balthica. The sequence goes on along the minus strand of CALYLW010000684.1, from coordinate 46,050 downwards.
GATCCATTTCTTTCCTTTCCATTCCGATCCATTACTTTCCGTTCCATTCCAATCCAATCCATTCCGATCCGTTCCATTCCAATCCGATCCATTCATTTCCGTTCCATTCCGATCCAATCCATTCCTTTCCGTTCATTTCCGATCCTATCCATTTCTTTCTGTTTTGTGTTTTTCCGATGCGATTTCAGGATGTCTAGGAATGTGTAAATTTGTCTAGGGATGTCAGATGAATTTTAGGAATGTCTGGGTACATCTAGAAAGATCTGAGGATGTCTAGAGACATATTAATGTGTCTAGAGACGACTAGAGGGGTCTCGTAATATCTAGGTTATATTTAGGAATGTCTATGGATGTCTATGGGAATTCGTCATGTCAAGGGAGGTCTAAGGATGTCGTCTACAGATGTATGATGTATGTCTATGGATGTCTAAGGATGTTTATGGATGTCTAGGAGGTATAGGCATCACTAAGAAGGTCTCATGGCATCTAAGGGTATCTAGGTGTGTCTAATGAGATCTACCGATGTCTCGAAATATCAGCAATGTAAAAATTTTAGTGAGGTATAATGTTGTCCAGGGAATCTAGGCATGTCTACGAAAATAAAAGTACCTCAAGAGAGGTCTAGGGAAATAAGGAATCTCTAAGTATGTTCTTTTTCTTTCCAATACTACGAATTTCTTTCCCGTTCCTTCCACATCCGACCCACTCCTTTACATTCCATTCCGATTCGACCCATTCCTTTCCATTCCATTTCCTGACGATTCATTTCTTTCCTTTCCATTCCGATCCGATCCATTACTTTCCGTTCCATTCCAATCCGATCCATTCCTATCCGTTCCATTCCGATCCGTTCCATTCCGATCCGATCCATTCATTTCCGTTCCATTCCGATCCAATCCATTCCTTTCCGTTCATTACCGATCCTATCCATTCCTTTCTGTTTTGTGTTTTTCCGATGCGATTTCAGGATGTCTAGGAATGTGCAAATTTGTCTAGGTATGTCACGTGAAATTTAGGAATGTCTGGGTACATCTAAAAAGATCTGAGGATGTCTAGAGACATCTTAATGTGTCTAGGGACGACTAGAGGGGTCTCGTTATATCTAGGTTAAATTTAGGAATGTCTATGGATGTCTATGGGAATTCTTCTTGTCAAGGGAGGTCTAATGATGTCATCTACAGATGTATGACGTATGTCTATGGATGTTTCGGGATGTCTATGAGGTCTAGGCCTCACTAATAAGGTCTCATGACATCTAAGGGTATCTAGGTGTGTCTAAGGAGATCTACTGATGTCTCGAAGTATCAGCGATGTAAAAATAATTTAGGGAGGTTTAATAATGTCCAGGGAATCTAGGCATTTCTACGAAAATCTAGGTACCTCAAGAGAGGTCTAGGGAAATAAGGAATCTCTAAGTATGTTTTTTTTTCTTTCCCATACTACGAATTTCTTTCCCGTTCCTTCCACAACCGATCCACTCCTTTACATTCCATTCCAATCCGATCCATTCTTTTCCATTCCATTTCCTGACGATCCATTTCTTTCCTTTCCATTCCGATCCCATCCATTACTTTCCGTTCCATTCCAATCCGATCCATTCCTATCCGTTCCATTTCGATCCGTTCCATTCCGATCCGATCCATTCATTTCCGTTCCATTCCGATCCAATCCATTCCTTTCCGTTCATTTCCGATCCTATCCATTCCTTTCTGTTTTGTATTTTTCCGATGTGATTTCCGGATGTCTAGGAATGTGTAAATTTGTCTAGGGATGTCACGTGAAATTTAGGAATGTCTGGGTACATCTAGAAAGATCTGAGGATGTCTAGAGACATCTTAATGTGTCTAGGGACGACTAGAGGGGTCTCGTAATATCTAGGTTATATTTAGGAATGTCTATGGATGTCTATGGAAATTCGTCATGTCAAGGGAGGTCCAAGGATGTCGTCTACAGATGTCTGACGAATGTCTATGGATGTCTATGTATGTTTTGGGAAGTCTAGGAGGTCTAGCCATCGCTAAGAAGATCTCATGACATCTAAAGGTATCTAGTTGTGTCTAAGGAGATCTACCGATGTCTCGAAATATCAGCGATGTAAAAGTTTTCTAGATAGGTTTAATGATGTCCAGGGAATCTAGGCATGTCTACGAAAATTAAGGTACCTCAAGAGAGGTCTAGGGAAATAAGGAATCTCTAAGTATGTTATTTTTCTTTCCCATACTACGAATTTCTTTCCCGTTCCTTCCACATCCGACCCACTCCTTAACATTCCATTCCGATTCGACCCATTCCTTTTCTTTCCATTCCAATCCGATTCATTCTTTTCCATTCCATTTCCCGCCGATCCATTTCTTTCCTTTCCATTCCGATCCGATCCATTACTTTCCGTTCCATTCCAATCCGATCCATTCCTATCCGTTCCATTCCAAACCGTTCCATTCCAATCCGATCCATTCATTTCCGTTCCATTCCGATCCAATCCATTCCTTTCCGTTCATTTCCGATCCTATCCATTCCTTTCTGTTTTGTGTTTTTCCGATGCGATTTCAGGATGTCTAGGAATGTGTTAATTTGTCTAGGGATGTCACGTGAAATTTAGGAATGTCTGGGTACATCTAGAAAGATCTGAGGATGTCTAGAGACATATTAAGGTGTCTAAGGACGACTAGTGGGGTCTCGTAATATCTAGGTTATATTTAGGAATGTCTATGGATGTCTATGGGAATTCGTCATGTCAAGGGAGGTCTAAGGATGTCGTCTACAGATGTCTGACGTATGTCTATGGATGTCTATGGATGTCTAGTAGGTCTATGCATCACTAAGAAGGTCTCATGACATCTAAGGGTATATAGGTTTGTCTAAGGAGATCTACCGATGTCTCGAAATATCAGCGATGTAAAAGTTTTTTAGGGAGGTTTAATGATGTCCAGGGAATCTAGCCATGTATAGGAAAACTAGGTACCTCAAGAGAGGTCTAGGGAAATAAGGAATCTCTAAGTATGTTGTTTTTATTTCCCATACTACGAATTTCTTACCCGTTCCTTCCACATCCGATCCACTCCTTTACATTCCATTCCGATCCGAACCATTCCTCTTTCCGTTCCATTCCAATCCGATCCATTCTTTTCCATTCCATTTCCTCACGATCCATTCCTTTCCTTTCCATTCCGATCCGATCCATTACTTTCCGTTCCATTCCAATCCGATCCATTCCTAACCGTTCCATTCCGAACCGTTCGATTCCGATCCGATCCATTCATTTCCGTTCCATTCCGATCCAATCCATTCCTTTCCGTTCATTTCCGATCCTATCCATTCCTTTCTGTTTTGTGTTTTTCCGATGCGATTTCAGGATGTCTAGGAATGTGTTAATTTGTCTAGGGATGTCACGTGAAATTTAGGAATGTCTGGGTACATCTAGAAAGATCTGAGGATGTCTAGAGACATATTAATGTGTCTAGAGACGACTAGAGGGGTCTCGTAATATCTAGGTTATATTTAGGAATGTCTATGGATGTCTATGGGAATTCGTCATGTCAAGGGAGGTCTAAGGATGTCGTCTACAGATGTATGATGTATGTCTATGGATGTCTAAGGATGTTTATGGATGTCTAGGAGGTATAGGCATCACTAAGAAGGTCTCATGGCATCTAAGGGTATCTAGGTGTGTCTAATGAGATCTACCGATGTCTCGAAATATCAGCGATGTAAAAAATTTAGTGAGGTATAATGTTGTCCAGGGAATCTAGGCATGTCTACGAAAATAAAAGTACCTCAAGAGCAGTGGCGTCACTAGGGGGGGCGAGGGGGGGCGGGCCGCCCCGGGTGACACCCATCAGGGGGTGACACCCGAGCTGAAAATTTTGATGTCAGAAAAAAAGAAGACAAATTTTTTCATCTAGAAAGAAATTAAGAAATACAATGAAAAACGTTAAAAGCGAAAACTTTTATTTAAAAAATATCAGTTAACTTGCAATAATAAAACAGTCCCAACACACAAACAACATTAAAATAAATAAGGAAAAAATGAAAAGAAACAGTCGCAGCAGAGAGATCTTTAAAAAAGGCTGGAATGAAAGAGCCAGTGTCTTATGTTTTAAAAGATATAAAGACATTTTGGCTTGGACACACCAACAGCAAGGACGAATCCCACCTCACGACTCCCTCCACCATAGTGGGGTTGGGGGAATACGATTTTTAACCCCCCATCCATCTCCCCCCACCCAAAAAAAGTTTTTAATAAAAATAAAAAAATAAAAAAATCAAAGGATGGGTTTTCTTTGTTGATGTTTTTCTAGATGAAAATTATGAATTCAATATATTTGAGTTAATATTTCGTTATATATATATTTATTAAAGGCGTGAAAGCATAGATAATATGTTTATGTACAGGTAGTTCTCCGGTTACGATGGTCCCATCCCGACTTACGCCGTTTCGTGGTTACGAACGTGCCTGCTTAAAAAACAAATTACGCGTTATTCCGTTTTTTAAAATATTTTTTGTTTAAAACTTTTTTTTCATGGGGTAACGAATTGTGTTCTCTATTTGAAATAAAAAAATTATTGAAAAATATGTATTATTATTATTTCAACCTACAAATTCCGTTTGCGAATTTTTCTCATGGCGAAGTTTTCAAACAAGTCAGTAAAGCTAAGTAAACTTGCAAGTTCCTTTTCAATGCTCATTAGGGCATACTCAGTTTGTGTTGTCCCATGCAAATTTTTACTCATTTTATATTCTTTTCAACTTTGAAAAGGATTGCTCTCAGCTGCAGTTTGATGTCATCATTGAAAGATAGATGCGAAGTGCGATGTGTACATTTGTAAAGGACTGTGTGAAATTTAAATCCTTCAAAAGCAGCAAAATTTTTAGTTCTGTGCACGTGTTTTGAGTTTCGTATTGGGCTACTTCCTTTTCCTGGGTCTGGACAATACATTTTTAAAGAGTTCTGAAAATTGGACTAATTCTGAAGGTAAGCAGTCTTCGAAATCGCTTGAATATTCTTCCATTACCTTGGCTGCTGCCAATCGGATTGCGAAATCGCTGAGCTCAGTTAAGTTTGAAAGAAAGCCAAATTTCTCATGGATGTCTTTATATGCGCCTAAGAGATGTTGTAGGTTTTAAGAAAGTTTTTAAATGATTACCAGAAATACCTCAAACTTGAATTTTTGTCTGACGCTTTCTTTTTTAAAATCCCTTATATTAACTTCGCGGCCGTCTCTGTCGTCATCTCATCATCTCATGGGCTCGGCGGGCGGAAAAAGAAAAGTCGAAAATGACCCACTTCCAGTGATTCGATCGAGCTGAAATTTGGCACACGGACCCGTCTCACCTAACAATGCGTCGTATCAAAATTTCAGATCGATCGATCGAACCGTAATCAAATTAATGCATTTTTAGTTTTTCCTTATATAACGTATGTAATTTAAATTCACGGTTTGTTATTGTTTTTTTCTTCCACTTCCACGTGAGATTTTGAGTTGACGCCGACCGTCGTGCCGACACCCCCTCACGTCCCACCCCCCGTTATTAAAGACAAGGGACATCACTCTGTGTCAGTCTGTAAATTTTTGTAGAGTTGGAACATAATCAATACTTTTAGTTCTGTCTCATATATAAGGGATTTATAGTCAAAAACTTTGTTTTTACGGGTTTGTTTTTTCTTTATAGCATTGAAGATTGTTTATACTCTTTTTTTTTACCACGGACTTGTCCTTTCCTTTGTCTTCATAGTAATCAAATTAAGAATGCTGTCTTTTAACAAACTGATATTTAAAGTAAAATAGCGACTTCCAGTGGTTCAAATTCCTTTAGAAATCCTTCTGCTTCAAGTCGATAGTCACGTGGCTGATTTTAGTTTGTTGCTAATTCTTCTAGTGCTGCGATATTCTCATGGTATGAGTTATTAACAGACCTTACAGCATCATGTCAGGCTAACCATCTTGTGTCAGACAAGGCTTTGTTAACATGTATCAATTTCATGTCTTTTTGAAGTACCTGTCAACGATGAGTAGATGCAACAAGCCGGGTATAAAAATTTTGCAGAAGACAAAAAAAAATCTGACTGCAGCAGGACAACCTGCTGCACTTTCCCCAACCAAATTAATAGAATGAGCTGTGCACGGCACATAAATAGCAACACTGCACTTCTCATGAAGAATAACCTGCTTTCCGTTATACTTCCTACTCATATTTGCCGCATTGCCGTATGACTGTCCAAGGCATTTTCATGGATTCATACAAACATTTGCCTGCATCTTTATTATACACTATAATTTATAATAAGTTTAGGGGACCTTAAATTATTGGGGGCCCTTAGCTTTAGCCCGCTCAGCGCCCCCTCCCCCTTTTTAATCTGCCATAGGGGGATGGGGTCACTCGTCTGTGACGATGTGTGACGACGGGGAGGGGTGTGTTTTAAAAAAATGTGACATCACGTAAAAATCGTGTAAATTTAAATAAAAGTTCCACTGCAATAGTTGATTGTTTACCATTTATTTAATTGCGTTTTCAATGGCTCCACGCGTGTTACGATATTAGAGTGCAGACTTAAACTAAATACATATATAAATGACAAAAAATAATTTGCAACATGCTAATTTTTATTGAGAAAATACGGCTTGGGGGGGGGGTTGTCAAGGGTTTGTGACGTCATATCGTAAAAGAATGGGTGGGCTCTAAGTTTTTGTGACAAAGTAAAACGCTAGGGGAGGGTGGGGTAAAAATCGGCAACATCACGTGACGTCATTTATGGACGGCCCCTGCAGTCGTAAAGGGGTGACACCATGAGCTACCGCCCCGGGTGACACCAACCCTAGTGACGCCTCTGCTCAAGAGAGGTCTAGGGCAATAAGGAATCTCTAAGTATGTTCTTTTTCTTTCCCATACTACGAATTTCTTTCCCGTTCCTTCCACATCCGACCCACTCCTTTACATTCCATTCGGATTCGACCCATTCCTTTTCTTTCCATTCCAATCCGATTCATTCTTTTCCATTCCATTTCCCGCCGATCCATTTCTATCCTTTCCATTCCGATCCGATCCATTACTTTCCGTTCCATTCCAATCCGATCCATTCCTATCCGTTCCATTCCAAACCGTTCCATTCCGATCCGATCCATTCATTTCCGTTCCATTCCGATCCAATCCATTCCTTTCCGTTCATTTCCGATCCTATCCATTCCTTTCTGTTTTGTGTTTTTCCGATGCGATTTCAGGATGTCTAGGAATGTGTTAATTTGTCTAGGGATGTCACGTGAAATTTAGGAATGTCTGGGTACATCTAGAAAGATCTGAGGATGTCTAGAGACATCTTAATGTGTCTAGGGACGACTAGGGATGTCTCGTAATATATAGGTTATATTTAGGGATGTCTATGGATGTCTAAGGTAATTTGTCATGTCAAGAGAGGTCTAAGGATGTCATCTACAGATGTCTCACGTATGTCTATGGATGTCTATGGATGTTTAGGGATGTCTATGAGGTCTAGACATCGCTAAGAAGATCTCATGACGTCTAAGGGTATCTAGGTGTGTCTAACTAGATCTACCGACGTCTAGAAATATCAGCGCTGTGAAAGTTTTTTAAGGAGGTTTAATGATGTCCAGGATATCTAGGCATGTCTAGGAAAATCTAGGTACATCAAGAGAGGTCTAGGGAAATCTAGGAATCTTTAAGTATGTTCTTTTCTTTTCCCATACTACGATTTTCTTTCCCGTTCCTTACACATCCGATCCACTCCTTTACATTCCATTCCAATCCGATCCATTCTTTTCCATTCCATTTCCCGCCGATCCATTTCTTTCCTTTCCATTCCGATCCATTACTTTCCGTTCCATTCCAATCCAATCCATTCCGATCCGTTCCATTCCAATCCGATCCATTCATTTCCGTTCCATTCCGATCCAATCCATTCCTTTCCGTTCATTTCCGATCCTATCCATTTCTTTCTGTTTTGTGTTTTTCCGATGCGATTTCAGGATGTCTAGGAATGTGTAAATTTGTCTAGGGATGTCAGATGAATTTTAGGAATGTCTGGGTACATCTAGAAAGATCTGAGGATGTCTAGAGACATATTAATGTGTCTAGAGACGACTAGAGGGGTCTCGTAATATCTAGGTTATATTTAGGAATGTCTATGGATGTCTATGGGAATTCGTCATGTCAAGGGAGGTCTAAGGATGTCGTCTACAGATGTATGATGTATGTCTATGGATGTCTAAGGATGTTTATGGATGTCTAGGAGGTATAGGCATCACTAAGAAGGTCTCATGGCATCTAAGGGTATCTAGGTGTGTCTAATGAGATCTACCGATGTCTCGAAATATCAGCAATGTAAAAATTTTAGTGAGGTATAATGTTGTCCAGGGAATCTAGGCATGTCTACGAAAATAAAAGTACCTCAAGAGAGGTCTAGGGAAATAAGGAATCTCTAAGTATGTTCTTTTTCTTTCCAATACTACGAATTTCTTTCCCGTTCCTTCCACATCCGACCCACTCCTTTACATTCCATTCCGATTCGACCCATTCCTTTCCATTCCATTTCCTGACGATTCATTTCTTTCCTTTCCATTCCGATCCGATCCATTACTTTCCGTTCCATTCCAATCCGATCCATTCCTATCCGTTCCATTCCGATCCGTTCCATTCCGATCCGATCCATTCATTTCCGTTCCATTCCGATCCAATCCATTCCTTTCCGTTCATTACCGATCCTATCCATTCCTTTCTGTTTTGTGTTTTTCCGATGCGATTTCAGGATGTCTAGGAATGTGCAAATTTGTCTAGGTATGTCACGTGAAATTTAGGAATGTCTGGGTACATCTAAAAAGATCTGAGGATGTCTAGAGACATCTTAATGTGTCTAGGGACGACTAGAGGGGTCTTGTTATATCTAGGTTAAATTTAGGAATGTCTATGGATGTCTATGGGAATTCTTCTTGTCAAGGGAGGTCTAATGATGTCATCTACAGATGTATGACGTATGTCTATGGATGTTTCGGGATGTCTATGAGGTCTAGGCCTCACTAATAAGGTCTCATGACATCTAAGGGTATCTAGGTGTGTCTAAGGAGATCTACTGATGTCTCGAAGTATCAGCGATGTAAAAATAATTTAGGGAGGTTTAATAATGTCCAGGGAATCTAGGCATTTCTACGAAAATCTAGGTACCTCAAGAGAGGTCTAGGGAAATAAGGAATCTCTAAGTATGTTTTTTTTTCTTTCCCATACTACGAATTTCTTTCCCGTTCCTTCCACAACCGATCCACTCCTTTACATTCCATTCCAATCCGATCCATTCTTTTCCATTCCATTTCCTGACGATCCATTTCTTTCCTTTCCATTCCGATCCCATCCATTACTTTCCGTTCCATTCCAATCCGATCCATTCCTATCCGTTCCATTTCGATCCGTTCCATTCCGATCCGATCCATTCATTTCCGTTCCATTCCGATCCAATCCATTCCTTTCCGTTCATTTCCGATCCTATCCATTCCTTTCTGTTTTGTATTTTTCCGATGTGATTTCCGGATGTCTAGGAATGTGTAAATTTGTCTAGGGATGTCACGTGAAATTTAGGAATGTCTGGGTACATCTAGAAAGATCTGAGGATGTCTAGAGACATCTTAATGTGTCTAGGGACGACTAGAGGGGTCTCGTAATATCTAGGTTATATTTAGGAATGTCTATGGATGTCTATGGAAATTCGTCATGTCAAGGGAGGTCCAAGGATGTCGTCTACAGATGTCTGACGAATGTCTATGGATGTCTATGTATGTTTTGGGAAGTCTAGGAGGTCTAGCCATCGCTAAGAAGATCTCATGACATCTAAAGGTATCTAGTTGTGTCTAAGGAGATCTACCGATGTCTCGAAATATCAGCGATGTAAAAGTTTTCTAGATAGGTTTAATGATGTCCAGGGAATCTAGGCATGTCTACGAAAATTAAGGTACCTCAAGAGAGGTCTAGGGAAATAAGGAATCTCTAAGTATGTTATTTTTCTTTCCCATACTACGAATTTCTTTCCCGTTCCTTCCACATCCGACCCACTCCTTAACATTCCATTCCGATTCGACCCATTCCTTTTCTTTCCATTCCAATCCGATTCATTCTTTTCCATTCCATTTCCCGCCGATCCATTTCTTTCCTTTCCATTCCGATCCGATCCATTACTTTCCGTTCCATTCCAATCCGATCCATTCCTATCCGTTCCATTCCAAACCGTTCCATTCCGATCCGATCCATTCATTTCCGTTCCATTCCGATCCAATCCATTCCTTTCCGTTCATTTCCGATCCTATCCATTCCTTTCTGTTTTGTGTTTTTCCGATGCGATTTCAGGATGTCTAGGAATGTGTTAATTTGTCTAGGGATGTCACGTGAAATTTAGGAATGTCTGGGTACATCTAGAAAGATCTGAGGATGTCTAGAGACATATTAAGGTGTCTAAGGACGACTAGTGGGGTCTCGTAATATCTAGGTTATATTTAGGAATGTCTATGGATGTCTATGGGAATTCGTCATGTCAAGGGAGGTCTAAGGATGTCGTCTACAGATGTCTGACGTATGTCTATGGATGTCTATGGATGTCTAGTAGGTCTATGCATCACTAAGAAGGTCTCATGACATCTAAGGGTATATAGGTTTGTCTAAGGAGATCTACCGATGTCTCGAAATATCAGCGATGTAAAAGTTTTTTAGGGAGGTTTAATGATGTCCAGGGAATCTAGCCATGTATAGGAAAACTAGGTACCTCAAGAGAGGTCTAGGGAAATAAGGAATCTCTAAGTATGTTGTTTTTATTTCCCATACTACGAATTTCTTACCCGTTCCTTCCACATCCGATCCACTCCTTTACATTCCATTCCGATCCGAACCATTCCTCTTTCCGTTCCATTCCAATCCGATCCATTCTTTTCCATTCCATTTCCTCACGATCCATTCCTTTCCTTTCCATTCCGATCCGATCCATTACTTTCCGTTCCATTCCAATCCGATCCATTCCTAACCGTTCCATTCCGAACCGTTCGATTCCGATCCGATCCATTCATTTCCGTTCCATTCCGATCCAATCCATTCCTTTCCGTTCATTTCCGATCCTATCCATTCCTTTCTGTTTTGTGTTTTTCCGATGCGATTTCAGGATGTCTAGGAATGTGTTAATTTGTCTAGGGATGTCACGTGAAATTTAGGAATGTCTGGGTACATCTAGAAAGATCTGAGGATGTCTAGAGACATATTAATGTGTCTAGAGACGACTAGAGGGGTCTCGTAATATCTAGGTTATATTTAGGAATGTCTATGGATGTCTATGGGAATTCGTCATGTCAAGGGAGGTCTAAGGATGTCGTCTACAGATGTATGATGTATGTCTATGGATGTCTAAGGATGTTTATGGATGTCTAGGAGGTATAGGCATCACTAAGAAGGTCTCATGGCATCTAAGGGTATCTAGGTGTGTCTAATGAGATCTACCGATGTCTCGAAATATCAGCGATGTAAAAAATTTAGTGAGGTATAATGTTGTCCAGGGAATCTAGGCATGTCTACGAAAATAAAAGTACCTCAAGAGCAGTGGCGTCACTAGGGGGGGGCGAGGGGGGCGGGCCGCCCCGGGTGACACCCATCAGGGGGTGACACCCGAGCTGAAAATTTTGATGTCAGAAAAAAAGAAGACAAATTTTTTCATCTAGAAAGAAATTAAGAAATACAATGAAAAACGTTAAAAGCGAAAACTTTTATTTAAAAAATATCAGTTAACTTGCAATAATAAAACAGTCCCAACACACAAACAACATTAAAATAAATAAGGAAAAAATGAAAAGAAACAGTCGCAGCAGAGAGATCTTTAAAAAAGGCTGGAATGAAAGAGCCAGTGTCTTATGTTTTAAAAGATATAAAGACATTTTGGCTTGGACACACCAACAGCAAGGACGAATCCCACCTCACGACTCCCTCCACCATAGTGGGGTTGGGGGAATACGATTTTTAACCCCCCATCCATCTCCCCCCACCCAAAAAAAGTTTTTAATAAAAATAAAAAAATAAAAAAATCAAAGGATGGGTTTTCTTTGTTGATGTTTTTCTAGATGAAAATTATGAATTCAATATATTTGAGTTAATATTTCGTTATATATATATTTATTAAAGGCGTGAAAGCATAGATAATATGTTTATGTACAGGTAGTTCTCCGGTTACGATGGTCCCATCCCGACTTACGCCGTTTCGTGGTTACGAACGTGCCTGCTTAAAAAACAAATTACGCGTTATTCCGTTTTTTAAAATATTTTTTGTTTAAAACTTTTTTTTCATGGGGTAACGAATTGTGTTCTCTATTTGAAATAAAAAAATTATTGAAAAATATGTATTATTATTATTTCAACCTACAAATTCCGTTTGCGAATTTTTCTCATGGCGAAGTTTTCAAACAAGTCAGTAAAGCTAAGTAAACTTGCAAGTTCCTTTTCAATGCTCATTAGGGCATACTCAGTTTGTGTTGTCCCATGCAAATTTTTACTCATTTTATATTCTTTTCAACTTTGAAAAGGATTGCTCTCAGCTGCAGTTTGATGTCATCATTGAAAGATAGATGCGAAGTGCGATGTGTACATTTGTAAAGGACTGTGTGAAATTTAAATCCTTCAAAAGCAGCAAAATTTTTAGTTCTGTGCACGTGTTTTGAGTTTCGTATTGGGCTACTTCCTTTTCCTGGGTCTGGACAATACATTTTTAAAGAGTTCTGAAAATTGGACTAATTCTGAAGGTAAGCAGTCTTCGAAATCGCTTGAATATTCTTCCATTACCTTGGCTGCTGCCAATCGGATTGCGAAATCGCTGAGCTCAGTTAAGTTTGAAAGAAAGCCAAATTTCTCATGGATGTCTTTATATGCGCCTAAGAGATGTTGTAGGTTTTAAGAAAGTTTTTAAATGATTACCAGAAATACCTCAAACTTGAATTTTTGTCTGACGCTTTCTTTTTTAAAATCCCTTATATTAACTTCGCGGCCGTCTCTGTCGTCATCTCATCATCTCATGGGCTCGGCGGGCGGAAAAAGAAAAGTCGAAAATGACCCACTTCCAGTGATTCGATCGAGCTGAAATTTGGCACACGGACCCGTCTCACCTAACAATGCGTCGTATCAAAATTTCAGATCGATCGATCGAACCGTAATCAAATTAATGCATTTTTAGTTTTTCCTTATATAACGTATGTAATTTAAATTCACGGTTTGTTATTGTTTTTTTCTTCCACTTCCACGTGAGATTTTGAGTTGACGCCGACCGTCGTGCCGACACCCCCTCACGTCCCACCCCCCGTTATTAAAGACAAGGGACATCACTCTGTGTCAGTCTGTAAATTTTTGTAGAGTTGGAACATAATCAATACTTTTAGTTCTGTCTCATATATAAGGGATTTATAGTCAAAAACTTTGTTTTTACGGGTTTGTTTTTTCTTTATAGCATTGAAGATTGTTTATACTCTTTTTTTTTACCACGGACTTGTCCTTTCCTTTGTCTTCATAGTAATCAAATTAAGAATGCTGTCTTTTAACAAACTGATATTTAAAGTAAAATAGCGACTTCCAGTGGTTCAAATTCCTTTAGAAATCCTTCTGCTTCAAGTCGATAGTCACGTGGCTGATTTTAGTTTGTTGCTAATTCTTCTAGTGCTGCGATATTCTCATGGTATGAGTTATTAACAGACCTTACAGCATCATGTCAGGCTAACCATCTTGTGTCAGACAAGGCTTTGTTAACATGTATCAATTTCATGTCTTTTTGAAGTACCTGTCAACGATGAGTAGATGCAACAAGCCGGGTATAAAAATTTTGCAGAAGACAAAAAAAAATCTGACTGCAGCAGGACAACCTGCTGCACTTTCCCCAACCAAATTAATAGAATGAGCTGTGCACGGCACATAAATAGCAACACTGCACTTCTCATGAAGAATAACCTGCTTTCCGTTATACTTCCTACTCATATTTGCCGCATTGCCGTATGACTGTCCAAGGCATTTTCATGGATTCATACAAACATTTGCCTGCATCTTTATTATACACTATAATTTATAATAAGTTTAGGGGACCTTAAATTATTGGGGGCCCTTAGCTTTAGCCCGCTCAGCGCCCCCTCCCCCTTTTTAATCTGCCATAGGGGGATGGGGTCACTCGTCTGTGACGATGTGTGACGACGGGGAGGGGTGTGTTTTAAAAAAATGTGACATCACGTAAAAATCGTGTAAATTTAAATAAAAGTTCCACTGCAATAGTTGATTGTTTACCATTTATTTAATTGCGTTTTCAATGGCTCCACGCGTGTTACGATATTAGAGTGCAGACTTAAACTAAATACATATATAAATGACAAAAAATAATTTGCAACATGCTAATTTTTATTGAGAAAATACGGCTTGGGGGGGGGGTTGTCAAGGGTTTGTGACGTCATATCGTAAAAGAATGGGTGGGCTCTAAGTTTTTGTGACAAAGTAAAACGCTAGGGGAGGGTGGGGTAAAAATCGGCAACATCACGTGACGTCATTTATGGACGGCCCCTGCAGTCGTAAAGGGGTGACACCATGAGCTACCGCCCCGGGTGACACCAACCCTAGTGACGCCTCTGCTCAAGAGAGGTCTAGGGCAATAAGGAATCTCTAAGTATGTTCTTTTTCTTTCCCATACTACGAATTTCTTTCCCGTTCCTTCCACATCCGACCCACTCCTTTACATTCCATTCGGATTCGACCCATTCCTTTTCTTTCCATTCCAATCCGATTCATTCTTTTCCATTCCATTTCCCGCCGATCCATTTCTATCCTTTCCATTCCGATCCGATCCATTACTTTCCGTTCCATTCCAATCCGATCCATTCCTATCCGTTCCATTCCAATCCGTTCCATTCCGATCCGATCCATTCATTTCCGTTCCATTCCGATCCAATCCATTCCTTTCCGTTCATTTCCGATCCTATCCATTCCTTTCTGTTTTGTGTTTTTCCGATGCGATTTCAGGATGTCTAGGAATGTGTTAATTTGTCTAGGGATGTCACGTGAAATTTAGGAATGTCTGGGTACATCTAGAAAGATCTGAGGATGTCTAGAGACATCTTAATGTGTCTAGGGACGACTAGAGGGGTCTCGTAATATCTAGGTTATATTTAGGAATGTCTATGGATGTCTATGGGAATTCGTCATGTCAAGGGAGGTCTAAGGATGTCGTCTACAGATGTCTGACGTATGTCTATGGATGTCTATGGATGTCTAGTGAGGTCTATGCATCACTAAGAAGGTCTCATGACATCTAAGGGTATATAGGTGTGTCTAAGGAGATCTACCGATGTCTCGAAATATCAGCGATGTAAAAGTTTTTTAGGAGGTTTAATGATGTCCAGGGAATCTAGCCATGTCTAGGAAAACTAGGTACCTCAAGAGAGGTCTAGGGAAATAAGGAATCTCTAAGTATGTTGTTTTTATTTCCCATACTACGAATTTCTTACCCGTTCCTTCCACATCCGATCCACTCCTTTACATTCCATTCCGATCCGAACCATTCCTTTTCCGTTCCATTCCAATCCGATCCATTCTTTTCCATTCCATTTCCTCACGATCCATTCCTTTCCTTTCCATTCCGATCCGATCCATTACTTTCCGTTCCATTCCAATCCGATCATTCCTATCCGTTGCATTCCGATCCGTTCCATTCCGATCCGATCCATTCATTTCCGTTCCATTCCGATCCAATCCATTCCTTTCCGTTCATTTCCGATCCTATCCATTCCTTTCTGTTTTGTGTTTTTCCGATGCGATTTCAGGATGTCTAGGAATGTGTTAAATTTGTCTAGGGATGTCACGTGAAATTTAGGAATGTCTGGGTACATCTAGAAAGATCTGAGGATGTCTAGAGACATATTAATGTGTCTAGAGACGACTAGAGGGGTCTCGTAATATCTAGGTTATATTTAGGAATGTCTATGGATGTCTATGGGAATTCGTCATGTCAAGGGAGGTCTAAGGATGTCGTCTACAGATGTATGATGTATGTCTATGGATGTCTAAGGATGTTTATGGATGTCTAGGAGGTATAGGCATCACTAAGAAGGTCTCATGGCATCTAAGGGTATCTAGGTGTGTCTAATTAGATCTACCGATGTCTCGAAATATCAGCAATGTAAAAATTTTAGTGAGGTATAATGTTGTCCAGGGAATCTAGGCATGTCTACGAAAATAAAAGTACCTCAAGAGAGGTCTAGGAAAATAAGGAATCTCTAAGTATGTTCTTTTTCTTTCCCATACTACGAATTTCTTTCCCGTTCCTTCCACATCCGACCCACTCCTTTACATTCCATTCCGATTCGACCCATTCCTTTCCTTTACATTCCAATCCGATCCATTCTTTTTCATTCCATTTCCCGCCGATCCATTTCTTTCCTTTCCATTCCGATCCGATCCATTACTTTCCGTTCCATTCCAATCCGATCCATTCCTATCCGTTCAATTTCGATCCCTTCCATTCCGATCCGATCCATTCATTTCCGTTCCATTCCGATCCAATCCATTCCTTTCCGTTCATTTCCGATCCTATCCATTCATTTCTATTTTGTGTTTTTCCGATGCGATTTCAGGATGTCTAGGGATGTGTAAATTTGTCTAGAGATGTCACGTGAAATTTAGGAATGTCTGGGTACATCTAGAAAGATCTGAGGATTTCTAGAGACATCTTAATGTGTCTAGGGACGACTAGAGGGGTCTCGTAATATCTAGGTTATATTTAGGAATGTCTATGGATGTCTATGGGAATTCGTCATGTCAAGGGAGGTCTAAGGATGTCGTCTACAGATGTGTGACGTATGTCTATGGATGTTTAGGGATGTCTATGAGGTCTAGGCATCACTAAGAAGGTCTCATGACATCTTAGTGTATCTAGGTGAGTCTAAGGAGATCTACCGATGTCTAGAAATATCAGCGATGTAAAAAACAATTAGGGAGGTTTAATGATGTCTACGAAAATCTAGGTACCTAAAGAGAGGTCTAGGGAAATAAGGAATCTCAAAGTATTTTTTTTTCTTTCCCATACTACGAATTTCTTTCCCGTTCCTTCCACATCCGACCCACTCCTTTACATTCCATTCTGATTCGACCCATTCCTTTCCATTCCATTTCCTGACGATTCATTTCTTTCCTTTCCATTCCGATCCGATCCATTACTTTCCGTTCCATTCCAATCCGATCCATTCCTATCCGTTCCATTCCGATCCGTTCCATTCCGATCCGATCCATTCATTTCCGTTCCATTCCGATCCAATCCATTCCTTTCCGTTCATTACCGATCCTATCCATTCCTTTCTGTTTTGTGTTTTTCCGATGCGATTTCAGGATGTCTAGGAATGTGTTATTTTGTCTAGGGGATGTCACGTGAAATTTAGAAATGTCTGGGTACATCTAAAAAGATCTGAGGATGTCTAGAGACATCTTAATGTGTCTAGGGACGACTAGAGGGGTCTCGTTATATCTAGGTTAAATTTAGGAATGTCTATGGATGTCTATGGGAATTCTTCTTGTCAAGGGAGGTCTAATGATGTCATCTACAGATGTATGACGTATGTCTATGGATGTTTCGGGATGTCTATGAGGTCTAGGCCTCACTAATAAGGTCTCATGACATCTAAGGGTATCTAGGTGTGTCTAAGGAGATCTACTGATGTCTCGAAGTATCAGCGATGTAAAAATAATTTAGGGAGGTTTAATAATGTCCAGGGAATCTAGGCATTTCTACGAAAATCTAGGTACCTCAAGAGAGGTCTAGGGAAATAAGGAATCTCTAAGTATGTTTTTTTTTCTTTCCCATACTACGAATTTCTTTCCCGTTCCTTCCACAACCGATCCACTCCTTTACATTCCATTCCAATCCGATCCATTCTTTTCCATTCCATTTCCTGACGATCCATTTCTTTCCTTTCCATTCCGATCCCATCCATTACTTTCCGTTCCATTCCAATCCGATCCATTCCTATCCGTTCCATTTCGATCCGTTCCATTCCGATCCGATCCATTCATTTCCGTTCCATTCCGATCCAATCCATTCCTTTCCGTTCATTTCCGATCCTATCCATTCCTTTCTGTTTTGTGTTTTTCCGATGCGATTTCAGGATGTCTAGGAATGTGTTAATTTGTCTAGGGATGTCATGTGAAATTTAGGAATGTCTGGGTACATCTAGAAAGATCTGAGGATGTCTAGGGACATCTTAATGTGTCTAGGGACGACTAGAGGGGTCTCGTAATATCTAGGTTATATTTAGGAATGTCTATGGATGTCTATGGGAGTTCGTCATGTCAAGGGAGGTCTAAGGATGTCGTCTACAGATGTATGACGTATGTCTATGGATGTTTAGGGATGTCTATGAGGTCTAGGCATCACTAAGAAGGTCTCACGACATCTAAGAGTATCTAGGTGTGTCTAAGATGATCTACCGATGTCTCGAAATATCAGTGATGTAAAAGTTTTTTGTGGAGGTTTAATGATGTCCAGGGAATCTAGGCATGTCTAGGAAAACCTAGGTAACTCACGAGAGGTCTATGGAAATAAGGAATCTCTAAGTATGTTCTTTTTCTTTCCCATACTACGAATTTCTTTCCCGTTCCTTCCACATCCGATCCACTCCTTTACATTCCTTTCCGATCCGACCCATTCCTTTCCGTTCCATTCCAATCCGATCCATTCTTTTCCATTTTATTTCCCGCCGATCAATTTCTTTCCTTTCCATTTCGATCCGATCCATTACTTTCCGTTCCATTCCAATCCGATCCATTCCTATCCGTTGCATTCCGATCCGTTCCATTCCGATCCGATCCATTCATTTCCGTTCCATTCCGATCCAATCCATTCCTTTCCGTTCATTTCCGATCCTATCCATTCCTTTCTGTTTTTGTATTTCCGATGCGATTTCAGGATGTCTTGGAATGTGCAAATTTGTCTAGGGATGTCACGTGAAATTTAGGAATGTCTGGGTACATCTAGAAAGATCTGAGGATGTCTAGAGACATATTAATGTGTCTAGGGACGACTAGAGGGGTCTCGTAATATCTAGGTTATATTTAGGAATTTCTATGGATGTCTATGGGAATTCGTCATGTCATGGGAGGTCTAAGGATGTCGTCTACAGATGTATGACGTATGTCTATTGATGTTTAGGGATGTATATGAGGTCTAGGCATCACTAATAAGGTCTCATGACATCTAAGGGTATCTAGGTGTGTCTAAGGAGATCTACCGATGTCTCGAAGTCACAGCGATGTAAAAAAAAATTAGGGAGGTTTAATGATGTTCAGGGAATCTAGGCATGTCTACGAAAATCTAGGTACCTCAAGAGAGGTCTAGGGAAATAAGGAATCTCTAAGTATGTTTTTTTTTCCCATACTACGAATTTCTTTCCCGTTCCTTCCACATCCGATCCACTCCTTTACATTCCATTCCAATCCGATCCATTCTTTTCCATTCCATTTCCTGACGATCCATTTCTTTCCTTTCCATTCCGATCCCATCCATTACTTTCCGTTCCATTCCAATCCGATCCATTCCTATCTTTTCCATTCCGATCCCTTCCATTCCGATCCGATCCATTCATTTCCGTTCCATTCCGATCCAATCCATTCCTTTCCGTTCATTTCCGATCATATCCATTCCTTTCTGTTTTTGTATTTCCGATGCGATTTCAGGATGTCTAGGAATGTGAAAATTTGTCTAGGGATGTCACGTGAAATTTAGGAATGTCTGGGTACATCTAGAAAGATCTAGGTATGTCTAGAGACATATTAATGTGTCTAGGGACGACTAGAGGGGTCTCGTAATATCTAGATTATATTTAGGAATGTCTATGGATGTCTATGGGAATTCGTCATGTCATGGGAGGTCTAAGGATGTCGTCTACAGATGTATGACGTATGTCTATGGATGTTTAGGGATGTCTATCAGGTCTAGGCATCACTAAGAAGGTCTCATGACATCTAAGTGTATCTAGGTGTGTCTAAGGAGATCTACCGATGTCTAGAAATATCAGCGATGGAAAAAAAATTTAGGGAGGTTTAATGATGTCCAGGGAATCTAGGCATGTCTACGAAAATCTAGGTACCTAAAGAGAGGTCTAGTGAAATAAGGAATCTCTAAGTATGTTTTTTTTCTTTCCCATACTACGAATTTCTTTCCCGTTCCTTCCACATCCGACCCACTCCTTTACATTCCATTCTGATTCGACCCATTCCTTTCCATTCCATTTCCTGACGATTCATTTCTTTCCTTTCCATTCCGATCCGATCCATTACTTTCCGTTCCATTCCAATCCGATCCATTCCTATCCGTTCCATTCCGATCCGTTCCATTCCGATCCGATCCATTCATTTCCGTTCCATTCCGATCCAATCCATTCCTTTCCGTTCATTTCCGATCCTATCCATTCCTTTCTGTTTTTGTATTTCCGATGCGATTTCAGGATGTCTAGGAATGTGAAAATTTGTCTAGGGATGTCTATGGATGTTTAGGGATGTCTGGGAGGTCTAGGCATCACTAAGAAGGTCTCATGACATCTAAAAGGTATCTAGGTGTGTCTAAGGAGATCTACCGATGTCTAGAAATATCAGCGATGTAAACGTTTTTAGGGAGGTTTAATGATGTCCAGGGAATCTAGGCATGCCTAGGAAAATCTAGGTACATCAAGAGAGGTCTAGGGAAATAAGGAAACTCTAAGTATTTTCTTTTTCTTTCCCATACTACGAATTTCTTTCCCGTTCCTTCCACATCCAATCCACTCCTTTACATTCCTTTCAGATCCGACACATTCCTTTCCGTTCCAATCCAATCCGATCTATTCTTTTACATTCCATTTCCCGCCGATCCATTTCTTTCCTTTCCATTCCGATCCGATCAAATTACTTTCCGTTCCATTCCAATCCGATCCATTCCTATCCGTTCCATTCCAATCCGTTCCATTCCGATCCTATCCATTCATTTCCTTTCCATTCCGATCCAATCCATTTCTTTCCGTTCATTTCCGATCCTATCCATTCCTTTCTGTTTTGTGTTTTTCCGATGCGATTTTAGGATATCTAGGAATGTGTAAATTTGTCTAGGGATGTCGCTTGAAATTTAGGAATGTCTGGCTACATCTAGAAAGATCTGAGGATGTCTAGAGACATCTTAATGTGTCTAGGGACGACTAGAGGGGTCTCGTAATATCTAGGTTATATTTAGGAATGTCTATGGATGTCTATGGGAATTCGTCATGTCAAGGGAGGTCTAAGGATGTCGTCTACAGATGTCTGACGTATGTCTATGGATGTCTATGTATGCTTTTGGGAAGTCTAGGAGGTCTAGGCATCACTAAGAAGGTCTCATGACATCTAAGGGTATCTAGGTGTGTCTAAGGAGATCTACCGATGTCTAGAAATATCAGCGATGTAAAGGTTTTTTAGGGAGGTTTAATGATGTCCAGGGAATCTAGGCATGCCTAGGAAAATCTAGGTACATCAAGAGAGGTCTAGGGAAATCTAGAATGTCTAGGTATGTTCTTTTTCTTTCCCATACTACGAATTTCTTTCCCGTTCCTTCCACATCCGATCCACTCCTTTACATTCCATTCCGATCCGACCCATTCCTTTCCGTTCCATTCCAATCCGATCCATTCTTTTCCATTCCATTTCCCGCCGATCCATTTCTTTCCTTTCCATTCCGATCCGACCCATTCCAATCCAATCCATTCCTTTCCGTTCATTTCCGATCCTATCCATTCCTTTCTGTTTTGTGTTTTTCCGATGCGATTTCAGGATGTCTAGGAATGTGTAAATTTGTCTAGGGATGTCACGTGAAATTTAGGAATGTCTGGGTACATCTAGAAAGATCTGAGGATGTCTAGAGACATCTTAATGTGTCTAGGGATGACTAGGGTGTCTCGTAATATCTAGGTTATATTTAGGAATGTCTATGGATGTCTATGGGAATTCGTCATGTCAAGGGAGGTCTAAGGATGTCGTCTACAGATGATTGACGTATGTCTATGGATGTCTATGTATGTTTAGGGAAGTCTAGGAGGTCTAGGCATCGCTAAGAAGGTCTCATGACATCTAAGGTTATCTAGGTGTGTCTAAGGAGATCTACCGATGTCTAGAAATATCAGCGATGTAAAAGTTTTTTAGGGAGGTTTAATGATGTCCAGGGAATCTAGGCATGTCTAGGAAAATCTAGGTACATCAAGAGAGGTCTAGGGAAATAAGGAATCTCTAAGTATGTTCTTTTTCTTTCCCATACTACGAATTTCTTTCCCGTTCCTTCCACATCCGATCCACTCCTTTACATTCCATTCCGATCCGACCCATTCCTTTCGTTCCATTCAATCGATCCATTCTTTTCCATTCCATTCCCGATCCGATCCATTACTTTCCGTTCCATTCCAATCCGATCGATTCCTATCCGTTCCATTCCGATCCGTTCCATTCCGATCCAATCCATTCCTTTCCGTTCATTTCCGATCCTATCCATTCGTTTCTGTTTTGTGTTTTTCCGATGCGATTTCAGGATGTCTAGGAATGTGTAAATTTGTCTAGGGATGTCACGATAAATTTAGGAATGTCTGGGTACATCTAGAAAGATCTGAGGATGTCTAGAGACATCTTAATGTGTCTAGGGACGACTAGAGGGGTCTCGTAA
This sequence comes from Ampullaceana balthica, assembly GCA_944989445.1. NCBI lineage: Eukaryota > Metazoa > Mollusca > Gastropoda > Lymnaeidae > Ampullaceana > Ampullaceana balthica. Next base: position 23,359 of record CALYLW010000684.1, on the reverse strand, counting down.
TATCTAGTTTAAATTTAGGATGTCTATGGATGTCTATGGGAATTGGTCATGTCATGGGAGGTCTAAGGGAGGTCGTCTACAGATGTCTGACGTATGTCTATGGATGTCTATGTATGTTTTGGGAAGTCTTGGAGGTCTAGGCATCACTAAGAAGGTCTAATGACATCTAAGGGTATCTAGCTGTGTCTAAGGATGATCTACCGATGTCTCCAAATATCAGCGCTGTAAAAGTTTTTTACGGAGGTTTAATGATGTCCAGGGAATCTAGGCAT
>CALYLW010000684.1:0-21950 GCA_944989445.1 Ampullaceana balthica | reverse complement strand
CTTTTCGTTCCCTTCTGATCCGATACATTCCTGTCTGTTCTATTCAGATCCTATCCGATCCATTCAGAATTACTTATTTGAATCGACTTTTATTGTAATCTAGAATGATTTCCCTTGATAAAAAATCGGAAATTTCTTGTTGGAAATTTCGTATAAATACTCATTCGAGTTTTATTTCTTGTTTCTCCTATTGCCTTCGAAACATTGGACCTACTTTTACTTTTACCTATAGTTACTAAGGATTTTGTATGTTAACGGCATTTGGCAGACTCGGAGGGAACCTATGGGGTAAGTCATGAAAGAGTTACACCATAAGCTACCACATCACGTGACAATAACCTATCGATGCCTCTGTCGCGCTTTATATGTTAACAAATTATATTATTTTTAAGACAAGGCTTTATCCACGGTTTCCATAATAAAACTTATAATTCAAATAAATGAATACATGATTTCTAAAAGGCTGTTGCAAACAACAAAATGTTAATACATTTGAAGATTATAAAAGCAAGTTTGTTTGCTTACCTAGGGAGAAGTCGTGACACGTTTTGGGATCATTTTCAGTTGATTTATTTGAAAGTAGATTTTATTAAATAACTTTAGTAGATTGAAAGTTAACGTTCTGCAGCCATCAAAGTTTTGTGGCATATTTTAATAACAATTTTACCTCTACTCTGAGGTATTATTCACTAGTTCTTTATAAATAGCAGAGTGATGATAAATTTAGTAAAATAGTGCGGCAAATTACGGGTCTCCACATAGACATTTACACTTTAATTAAAAAAAAACTTTTTCATTTCTTTCACGAAATTTTGATGGGATTAATCCTTTTTAACTATATTGTGTAAAAAAAAACTTTACATTATTTTGAAATTTGATTAAACGGGAAGAGTTGGGGACGCCAATATTATAATGTTGTATACTGTTTGTCCCCATGCCTAAATATTTAAACTACACCACTGGCGCCAGAGAACAAACGTTTAACCTCTCACTGCGGCCTGGTTTTACTTATAATTTATCATTATGATATGATATTTATGGCTCACATATAATGTTATTTAATGGATTTTTTTTAACAAAATAATAATAATCTCTTAAAGAGATTTCAGACATCTCCATCGCTCGTCTACATTTCATTTGCATTCAAAACATTTTTCATCATGGTTTTTCAGATTAGTTGTTCCATACAATATTTTAGGACGACTATTTCAATGGCAACAATTAAATCTTTTTTTTTAAATTGAATGCTAAAAAATATCAATTAAAAATTTTTGTTTCAAATACTTTTTTTTCGTTTATATCTTCTTAAGACCATGTTTTAAAGATTAGTTAAAAATGCAGTGAGAGATTAAAACATAACTTACTGTTTCTTAAATTAACTAAGAGTTCTGACAGTGTTGTAATAGTTGAGAGCCATTTTAATTATTTAAAATTTTACATTGAGAACCAAATGGAAACACAGAAAGTTTCTTTAAAACTGGTTGGTATCTAGTATTTGTGGTGCGAAGAAGTTGTATCAGATGCTTGTTACTATTTACTAGTTACCACTCGATGATCGACTTTATGAACTTTATGAAGTACAAAGAATAATTGGACTTTGTGTCTTGAAATATTTTTTTTAAAATCCCTCATATTAACTTGAAATCTTGTCGTCATCTCTCTCTCTCTCTCTCTCTCTCTCTCTCTCTCTCTCTCTCTCTCTCTCTCTCTCTCTCTCTCTCTCCTCTCTCTCTCTCTCTCTCTCTCTCTCTCTCTCCTCTCTCTCTCTCTCTCTCTCTCTCTCTCTCTCTCTCTCTCTCTCTCTCTCTCTCTCTCTGTCGTTCGCGGGCGGGTGGAAAAACAAAAGTCTAAAAAGGCCCACTTCCCGTGATGCTACCGAGCTAAAATTTGGCACATAGATTTGTGTCACCTAACAATGCATTGTATCAAAATTTCAGATCAATCGAACTTACCGTAATTAAATTAATGCATTTTTAGTTTATCTCGGTCCAGTGATCGGTGACCAGACCTTTCCCCTACCCCCCCCCTTCCCGGTTATACAACAAATGGGTGTTAAGGAAGATTCAGTCTGTAAATGTTTGTTGCGTTTGAACATGATCAATACTGTTAATTATGTCTCATATATAAGGGATTTATAGTCAATAACTTTGTTTTACGGGTTTTTTTTATTATCTATTATTGAAATAATTTGCTCGATAATCTTCTTAACAAAGTAACTAGCACAATAAGTTCGTTAAGCACGAGTAATGTTCCACGCGATGGCAAAACTTGCCGAAGTTGAAGTGACACATTCCTTGCTGAGAGAAGGAATCAGTGTCTCATGCTTACACATTCCAGACGTCAAGTTATCAAGTTTGCTTTTTCTTAATTCAGATTGCAGTGGATACCACGATGACAACTTTTCTTGGCTTTTTCCAGTGTTTATTTAAATTGTTTACTTTTTAATCTATATAATCTATTAGCGGTGTTTTGCAGATGATGCAAAATTGCTAAACGTCTTTATAGATAAATGAATGTCTTGTTTACATTCCTGTAGTAAACTTCTATTGCCTTCTTTATATTTTCGTTTCCTGCAACATTTAGCCATAATTCAAATAAAATTTTACATATTTTAATAAGTTAATAGCTTTAGTAGGAGTAACAGTAGTGGTTGAATACTTCGATTATTGAAAAATGTTACTCGAACTGGACTCAGAAATCTAACTGTTTACATCACAAACCAATCAGAAACCAAACGCTCACTTTAACTTTTAAATTTAAAATCGAACCCGAATTATTTTCAACCCCTTGTTTCGGTGTTTCGGTCAAGATATGTTTAACGATTATTTCTTTTTGATATTGTATGGTTCAAACAAAAAGTTTTTATTTCCTAAATTGTTCGCGAGCCGCAACTTTAACTCTGAAGAGCTGCATGCGTCTCGCGAGCGATCGTTTGGCCAACGTTGTGTTATGGTTAAAGGAGAGGTTTGGTTGGGGTTTCACCGATTGCTTTGTTGGACACATTCAGGTTTGAACTTTTAAGTCTTAAAATAGGTTGTCAATCGTTGGCGTATGAAATGTGGCCCAGCTTTTCTTCAGGGGTGAAACTGCAGTTTTAGACATAGGAATTCACGATAAAGTGGGATGGAAAAGAAGGGGGGAAAATCCGCGCTCGGGCCGGCAACCCAAATTACGCCCCTGATAACGGAGTATTACAGCAGACAAGAAGATGATTCTTACTGAAACGTCACCTCTCGATGACGACAGCAAAACTTGACAGTTGATTTTATTTTATATGTTCATTGGCGCCTTGTTCAAGTAATACACTTTTATTACAAACTATACGCCCCGCGGCGTAGCATACGCCGCAGACTTGCTCATGGAGAGTGCAAAGAAAGTTGAGAAAGAACGGACACAAACTACAGCACGAAGAAATCAAAACAACGCGAGTGAACGTCGGTTGGGGGAGGGGGAACTGCCAACTCATTGTTGGTTTCGAGACATTTGCAGGCGAAATTCGGTACACCCCTAACTTCTATGAAGTCAGCTGTAAAACGATAATTGGTTTAAATTCGGAGTTGCATAATCGATAATAGGTTTTCCATTTAAAAAACACGCAATTAACAACCCTAAATATGACTAACCCTCGCTAGGATCGGCCAAACAAAGTTTATGTTTAAGGGATGGTAGTAATAAATGGGAGGCGGGTAACAAGAACCACAGTGTGCATATCTTTACGTTTACTCGCTATTTTTTATTTACTTAGTGCTGCTTTTTCTGTCTGTACTCTCACCCCCCCCCCAAACCGTTCTTTGCACTGTCTATGATGAGCCAGTCTGTGGCGTATGCTATGCAATAAAGAGGTAAAAGAACGGGCACAAACAGACATTTTTTTAAAAAACAATATATTCGCCGGTGCTTGAACCCAGGACCTTCCTCGCATGAGGCGGACATGTTAACCAGTACACTACGAATCTCACGTTTTCTGTGAAGGAACAATGCAAGTGAAACGCAAGGGCCATTGTTGGTCACCCCTCCACTATCTTCGCTTGTCAACCGTTAACTGTGTTTAGTTAAACCGAGCGAGGGTCATTCGTCATGCTCTGTTGCACATACTTGCAGCTTCTTGTCTCGCAGGTTCCGACAACGAAGAGAATTGTATATTTACGTAGATATAAGATAGCCTTAAGCAGCATGACTCTTGTGACGATGGGTTAACAAGCAAAACCATTTAGTACATTTAATTTGTTTTGTTTTTGTTTTTAATTTAAATGTAACCTTTTTTTAAAGATAAGAAATGAGATTACTTTTAATACTATCTTTCATTTCTCGATCAGCCGGATTTTTTTGTGTTTAAAACTAACTGCCATCTGGTGGGTTTTTTTTTAATCTAGCCACTATCAGTGAAACAAATAACTTAAAAACAATCCCAAAATTCAACACTATCATAATAATTGATATTAGTCATATTAGCAGTAGTGTTATCATCTACGGCGGATTAAAGGGGGGCTGAACGGGCTAAAGCCAGGGCCCCCCTATGATTTAGGGGCCCCCAAAATTATTATTTTCTATAATAAAGGTGGGCAAATGTTTGCATGAACCCTTGAAAATATAAATAAATTAATAAAATATCATCTACTTATCAAGAGAAAATGTCGAAGAGTGTGAAATACTAGAAATCGTCATCATTTGTAATAATATCTAGGGACACCTAGCTTTATAAAAAAACAATCGACTTTTATTTAGTTTGGAAAACTTACGACAAAAAACTTTGACATAGTAGAGTATAATACAATAATCGAATTTTTAACCAACTTGCAAGTTAGTACACTGTTTACGAGTTTCGACGCTTCGACCTACAGACTGCAGTAAGAAGTAAATATTCGAATAAATATGTAATTAAATACTAGCTACGTATATACTCGTTCTAAAGCCGACTTTTTTGGGACAAAATCTACGGGAAAATGTTGGGGGGGGGGTTGGCTTACGAAAGGGTCATAGGTGATTTCTGTATGTACATTAAATATCGGTGTCCCTAATAATTAACCTGAATTACATGTTGCGTTCCGTTATTAGCTAAATACCATTCATTCCTGTTGAGCGATTCATCAAGTTAATACCAATTAAGTCCCATACTGGATAAGGAATTGCCCAAATTATTTTTAATATTTTGGAAGAAATTGACATTCAAATTCAAGATTGCAGTGGACAGTCATACGTCAATGCTGCAAGTATAAGTTGGAAGTAAAACTGAGTCCAGACTATCCTTCGTGAGAAGTGCAGTGTTGCTCATTATGTGCCGTCCACGACACATTCCTTAATTTGGTTGGGGAAAGTGCAGCAGAAGGTTGTGCTGCTGCAACCAGATTTTTTAAATTTTTTATTTACTTATTTTTTCATTCTGCAAAATCTTTATACCTGACTTGTTGCATCTATTCATCGTTGGCAGGGTCTTCAAAAACAATCGAAAAGGTTACATGTTAACAAAGCCTTGTCTGACACAAGATGGTCAGCCCGACATGATGCTGTAAGATCTGCTAATAAATAATACCATGAGAATATTGCAGGACTGGAAGAATTAGCAACTGATGACAATCAGCCGCCTGACAGTCGACTTGAAGCATCTCGGAAGGAACTTGAACAACTGAAACTCGCTATTTTACTTGAAATTTGGGACACAATTTTAAAATGGTTTCAGAAAATGAATGCATCCCTTCAAGATACATTTGTTGAAATATCTTCTTGAGTTTGTTAAAAGACAGCGTTCTGATTTTTTATTTCTATAAAGAAAAGGGAAAGGATATGTCCGTGGAGAAAGAGTATAAACAATCTTCAGTGTGATTAAAGAAAGAGAAAGTGTCATCTTGATGAAGAGACATCAGCCGAAACAGTATTTTCTCCGAGACAAAAATTCAAGGTTGAGGTCTTTCTGGTATTCATTGACAAACTTTCTCCAGCCCTACAACATCAGTTAGATGCATATAAAGGCATCCATGAGAAATGTGGCTTTCTTACAAACCTTACGGAGCTCAGCAATGATACCATCCAAGGGGCAGCAGCCAAGTTAATGGAAGAATATTCAAGTGATTTCGAAGACTGCTTTCCTTCAGAATTAGTCTAATTTTCAGAACTCTTCAAAAAGTTTATTGTCCAGCCCCAGGGTCAGGAAAAGGAAGTAGCACAATGTGAAACTCAAAATACATGCACAGAGCTAAATATGTTGCTGTTTTTAAATGAGCTAAATTTTACACAGTCCTTTCCAAATTTACACATTGCACTTCCCATGTATCTCCCGTTGATGATATAAATGTGCAGCTGGGAGCGATCATTTTCAAAGTTAAAAAAAATAAATTATGAAATTAGAAGTTGCATAGGTCAACAAAGACTGAGTCAGCACTCTCTCTAATGAGCATTGAAAGGGAAATCATAAGCTCACTTAATTTTACTGATTTGATTAAAAAATCTCGCCGTGAGAAAAGTTCGCAAACGAAGGTTCTAAAGAATGAACTAAATAATATTAAATATTTTAACAAAGTGTGGATTCGTGTAACTTTATATTAATTTAATTGACGTCTATTTAATTTTTTTGTCTTAATACACCTTGCATTACAAGTTACACAGTCTTGTATTAGACTGCTAGTGATCATTTTATTTAAAATTACGCTGCCTGGATAGGGCCCCAGTTTGAATTGCAGCCAGGGGCCCCGAGCAGTCTTAACCCGCCCCTGGTTATCATCAGCAACGACACACTATATATTATTTTAGTGGGATTATTGCTGCTAAATTGTATCGTTTATATTTATTAGTCGTTCATTTTGAGTTGATTAAAATAAGTTTTGTTGACTAAACATATGGTTTATAAGCTAGGGTAACTATACTATAATCCATCAAATAGAAAGGACTGCAATAAAGCTTGAATTTATTTTTTTGATCACGCAATTCGTTTGCGTATATGGTATTTGACTATAATCTTGAGTGCCTATATAAAGGTTGAATATAACCAAGGGTACACTTTAATACCGGGTGCCTACAATGCAGAGTGCTTATATTACATTGTGCCTATAATCCGGGGTGACAAGACACCAGGGTGCTTAGTATCTATTGAATATAACATAGGGTACACTTTAATCCAGGCTGCCTATAATCCAGGCTGGCTTTAAACCAGTTTGCCTAAACTCTAGGCTCCAATCTACCAATAGAGCAATCTGGCCCCCTATAATACACCACATCAAATTATTTTATCGTACAGATACAAGCACTTGTATAAATCTACTGAATATTCCTTCTCGTACGATCATTTATAAAATATTTAATCCAAGTCTCCATCAACAGTATCGGTCTTTTTTTTCAAAGCAACGTTAAGTTATTGTGTTTGTTGTTTGTTTTTCCTTTTTTTATTTGGACACTCCCCTGTCTCAGAAAATACATTTTTCTGCCTTTACAAGTTTTAATTCAGGGCGTTGAGATAGTCATTGAGATAATTATAGACATTGCTTGCTTATCTCCAATTAAGTTTTGGGAGTTCTTTAAGAAAATCACAAGATAAGAAAGCGGACCGTTTCATTTTTAAAGAAGTTGTTGTCACTGAATAACTTCAGACAACAATGTACTCCAGAGCCCTCGTGCTGCTGCTGTTGTTGGTCAGTGTGGTGGGCCCCTTGTGGGCTGCTGATCCATTTGTACCCGGATGTAGTTTCGTGGGTGGTCAGTGCATGTACACGGTTCAACTTGGTCACCAGGGTCAGTGTGATGCTCAGACGGTAAGTCAGAAATACCTACCAATACCCACCAACATCTACCAATACCTACAAATACCGACCTATACCTTTCAATACCTTCTCGCATTGACGGGCATCATTCTCAGTGGCCTGTCAGGCCGGCTGTTACTAGGTCATTGTAGTAGGCATATAGGGACGAGATGAAATCTGTCACTGTATCCAAAAGGAAAACTCTTATGGCCTACAAGGAAAAGTCTACACCCAACAGGCTTCATGCCTTAAAAACAGCCAAGCCTCCCGAGTCTATCCAGAATCCCAGTGCGGTTTCCGGGCTGGTCGGTCTACCATAGACATGGTGTTCTCCATACGGCAGCTTCAGGAAAAATGCAGAGGGCAGCAGATGCCACTATACATTGCCTTTGTGGATCTTACGAAAGCCTTTGACTTAGTCAGTCGCAACGGGCTATTCCAAATCTTGGACAAAATCGGCTGTCCCCCACACCTACTCGCCATCATCAGACAGTTCCATGAAAATATGCAGGGTACAGTGCAGTTCGATGGAGCTACGTCAGAAGCCTTTTCAGTCAGCAGCGAAGTTAAACAAGGTTGTGTACTCGCACCAACACTGTTCGCAATATTCTTCTCTGTACTGGTTCGATACACATTCAAGAATAGCAGTGATGGAATCTGGTTACACACCAGAGCTGATGGAGGACTTTTCAACACTGCCCGCCTCCGAGCCAAAACCAAAACGACAGATGTCCTGATTCGCGAGCTACTCTTTGCGGATGATGCGGCATTAACAGCATACATAGAAACTGGTTTGCAACAACTCGTGTTAAGCTTCTCCAACGCCTGCAAAGAATTTGGTCTGCAAATCAGCTTGAAAAAGACAAACATCATGGCCCAAGACACACGTTCTCCTACCATCAATATCCGCAATGAAAACTTGGAGGTTGTGGACAGCTTCACCTACTTGGGGTCCAAGGTCTCCAATACACTGTCCATCGTGGACGAAATAAACAGTAGAATTGGCAAAGCAGCTGCCACAATGACTAAACTAAATAAACGGGTTTGGCAAAACATTAAGCTAACGGAGAAAACCAAACTATGTGTCTATCGAGCCTGCGTCATCAGTACGCTGCTATAAAGGAGCGAAACATGGACCACTTAAACATCCCAAGCGCGCGAGCTTAATAGCTTCCACTTGAGGTGTCTGCGTTGCATCCTTGGCATTAAATGTCAAGACAAAGTGCCAAATAGTGAGGTCCTGATGCGTGCCAATACCCAAAGCATGTTCTCAATCCTTAGCGAAATACGCCTGAGATGGTTAGGACATGTAAAAAGAATGAGCCCTGGCCGCATCCCCAAGGACCTCCTATATGGAGAACTGGCATCGGGAAAGAGGAAGACAGGTCGCCCACGTCTGCGATTTAAAGATGTCTGCAAAAGGGACATGAAAGCAGCCAGAATACGGACACGACAAGCGACTGAGAGTGTAAGGCAGAAGACCGATCTACGTGGAGCACAGTTGTAAAAGAGGGGCCATAGCAGCCGAGGAGCGAAGGATGGAGGAGGCTACAGACAGAATAGCTAGGAGAACGGCCGGAAAATTGAGAAGCACAGAACTCGTGTGCAAAAGTTGTGGTAAAGACTGTCACTCAAGGATAGGACTGCACAGCCACTCGAATAAATGCAACCCAACCCAACGGAGATGCACCATCGTCTTGCGAGACGGAAGGATGCCGAAATATGACATATATGTAGTAGGCCTACATTGCCATTATCAAATATTTGTTCACAACAAATTTAAAATGTATCTACAGCAGGGATCGACAACCGTTTGGCATTAACGTGCCTACTTAAGACGTGCTATGTTTCTCTTCAATCATTTAACATGAATCTTTGGTATAAATAAATATAATAATATATAAAATGAATATGTTTCGGATTTAGGAGTGCCCAATGAAAATCGGTTTGTGCGCCATCTCACGCGTGCTGTAAATACCCGATCCCTGATCGGGGGAGTTAGTTAACCTTCGATTGTTCATTTTTCTTTTTCTTATATTGCTTCATAATTGACGGCGTTACTTTAAAAGCTCCTGGAGAAGCTGGCCCAGGATAGAAATTACTGGAGGTCTCTCATAGGTGGCATATGCCCTTGGAGGAATCGCAGACGCCGACGATGATCGGTGGATGCCCCTCATGGACGATGAGGCTCACCAACAACTCAACAACTTTAAAAGCGCAAATTTCAAAGTCCTTCCATAACGTAGACAAATATAATTTTAAGAATAAAAATACATAACATGGACGCCTGCCATTGAAACGAATAACAAATTTATATTCAGAATCGCTAGATGTTATTCCTAACACATGCTCTCCACATATCGCACCACATTGTATTTTTCTTCCTTCTCCAACCACAGCCTCAAGTTGTGACCACCGGTGACTCCCAATGTTGCACCACAGCTAACAATGACATTGCGTTACTTAGGACGAATTTAGAGCTCTTGCGGTCAGAGGTAAGAATCTTTAAGGCCCTAAATAATGTGAATCTGTGCTGCCGCCCAGAGACACTAAGGAGAAGTCATCGCGTCATATGATCTATGCTGTGTACGGAGAGATTGTCTGAAATTGAAATTTAAAATCAATCAAAATGATAATAGATTGATGGCTATTTGTTAATAACAATCGTTTAATTTAGTTTAAAGAAGGTCCTTTCTTTAAGTGTGGTGATTGTCTGAAAGTGGGATGATTGTCTCAAAGTGGGATGATTGTATCAAAGTGGGATGATTGTATCAAAGTGGGATGATTGTCTCAAAGTGGGATGATTTTATCAAAGTGGGATGATTGTCTCAAAGTGGGATGATTTTATCAAAGTGGGATGATTGTGTCAAAGTGGGATGATTGTAGCAAAGTGGGATGATTGTCTCAAAAAGGGATGATTTTATCAAAGTGGGATGATTGTGTCAAAGTGGGATGATTGTCTGAAAGTGGGATTATAGTATCAAAGTGGGATGATAGTATCAAAGTGGCATAGTTGTCTAAAAGAATTGTCGATCAAATAAGCTATCCGAGACGATGTGGGCATCAAATTTCATCAAACTGATAATGGATCTGACAAATATGTTCACCAACTTGTATCTATGCGCCTAATGCAACATGTCAATGGCAGGTCAACGCCTTGATCCCTGTCTTCAATAAAACAGCGGCAGACCTCCAGGCAGCCACCGCCCACTCCAAGACGGTCGAGGCCGAACGAGACTCGCTGCTGGAGATGCTGCACAGGCGGGAGCTCGAGCTAAACAAGACGGAGGTGGAACTTGCCCGGATGTTGAGCCAGGCGGGTGATGAGATCAAGTCCCTGAGGCAGGACCTGACCAACGCCACCAACGCTCTGACCTCCTGCAGGGCTGCCCTAGGGGTCTCAACGACGGATAATGGTCAACCAGGTGAGAAAGTGGTATGGGGGGGGGGTTTTAGGTTTAGGCGTGAAAAGCATTGAGAATATTTGTTCTTGGTCGTAAAGGGCAATTGTTGCCTGTAATTCTTTTTTCAATTTTTTTAATCCCCTATATTAACTGGCTTTGTAATTTTAAGCGATCGGACTATCCGAACATTTGTTTATAATTCTTTCACGTGCCAGTTCAGTTCACGCGTTGACGCCGACCGTCGATGTTCACACCCCCTACCGTCCCTGCGCCCGGTTTTAAAACCAGGGGAGAAAATTATGTTTCAGTCTGTAAATGTCTGATTTAAACATAATCAATACTTTTGTTATGACTCATATATATAAGGGACTTTTAGTCAAAAACTTTGTTTTTACATCTATTTATTGATGATTCCATCGACGGTGAAGGGACATGGCACAATATGTTGAAAGAATAAACTTGCGATCTGAATTATTTATTTTCTTTCAGTGCAAGTTATCTGTATAAATAACATCCATGTTAGTTCATTGTGTATGAAATTTTTAGAAAATAAAAGTATTCATCAATTGTAGTGTGCGCTGAACAGATGGTCTTTCCGCTAAGCAACTCTAATAGGGGCATGGGTTTCACGGTATGCAAGATATAGACTACTACTTCACCCAGACCACAAATATCGATACTTATTTTATCTTTTGGGATCTGAAAGGGATCGGATCTAAGAATACCAAATACGATATTCGTAATAAGCATTTTATTAAATATTTCCAGTTTAGCCGTACACGTAAATAATCAAATAACATTAATGAATTCTTCAGCCCCTCCGTCTAAACTTTCTGCTGTTGCTTTATGACTTGGAAATCGAATACACCAGTTATTATTCATTTAGAGCTCCAATCACTTGCATGTGAATGTCTCCCTGTAACCAAGATCTCATTTACGTAATAGTCTCACTTGAGTGACAAGTTGATGATAAATTCACTCTGATCTTAGATTGTTTTCTTATATACATGTATATTTATTAACTCTTTCCTTCCCATTGTATGACTTTCGTCGTCTGCTAGTGTCTCTGCTGGGTCCAGTCAAGCAGTGGTACTGCGACTTCCGTGTCCTGGACGACTGCGGCTACAAGCGGCTCACGGGCTCCGTCAGCTTCTCCCTCATGCAGCAAGGGTCGAGCTCCAGCACCGGACCCCGAGTTGACCACAGCACTGGAATATCGTCAGGTAAGTGGACGATGATAGCAAGGCAGATGACTTTTCATTATTTTCCAACCTCCACCAGTTTCACCATTTTAATAGATAAAAATATCGGCGTGGGTTATGGTCCTTGCTCTTGCAACTCGATGACTGCAATAGCTATAAGTAGACAATAAATTGAAAGGTATAGTGATTACAAATTAAACGATATAATATGAATATTTATAAACTATATAATAATACCTTGTGTTGTGCCTAAACTTATATCAATTATTTATCAGAATTAGCTAGCAATAATAGGCATATTTGCATATATAGTAATGACGGGACATACAACATAATTCAGTCGCTGGCTTTATATAGATGGATCGGCCCCGCATTATTTCAAATAACTGACTGTAAAACGTGCACCTCTTAGGGGGTTAACAATCTAGAACAATCTTGATTATAACAATTTCATAGTGTGATTTAACTCTGCAGTAGAGCTTGAGAACCATCGGTGCAGTAATGGACCTGTTAACTTTATCACCAGGGACCTACATGGGGTTGAACGCTCTCAGCGCGTCTGACCTGGCCACTTCCCAGAACAAGCGTGACGCCACCATGGAGAGTGACGTCTTCCAGCCGGCCAACGGGTACTGTGTGATGTTCTGGTACTCCATGAGGGGAGTTAACGTGGTCCAGCTAGACGTCAACGTCAGGGTGAGTAACGTCCCTTGGAAAACATTCGCCGACTATTTCATGGGTCAGGGGCGTGAATATAAGATTCAGATTATATGCTTAATCATTTAGGGTGCTTCAAAAATCACATGATGTTCATGTTTTCATGTCTTTGTTAGATATTTTCTCTACCCCCTCTTTGTCACATCCTATCGTCATTCTTTTCTTTCCCCCCACCCCCACCCCTTGCTCTGTTTTTACTATCATGATTCTCTAACAGTGAATATATTAGGGTATATTTATTTTAATGTTACACGTTATGTGCCACTTTGTATGTTCATTTCGCTTAGAAGTCTTCTTGCCAATTCCTTTGTTGTGTTCCTTTTCGCTGTATTCTTTATAGCTGGTTTTTTTCCTAGTTCTTTGTTATCTGTTGTTTTCCTTTTTTCTGATTGAAGCCACCCAACAAACTTAACTACCTTAACCACGTCAATTTTAATTCGAAAACGTTTTAAAAAAATTATGAAGTTGGAGACAAAATATTTGTAAAGTTAAAGACATAATGGGTGAAGGTCAAAATAAAATTGAAGGTTGTTAAAGATCAATTTTTTTAAGTTTAAGGCCAAATGTTTGAAGTAAAGACCAATTGATTGAAGTTAAATGTCCAATTGTTTGAAGTTAAAGACCAAATGTTTGAAATTAAAGACCAATTGTTTGAAATTAAAGACCAAATGTTTGAAATTAAAGACCAATTGTTTAAAGTTAAAGAACAAATGTTTAAATTTAAAGACCAAATGTTTAAAGTTAAATATAAAATGAATGTGGTTAAAAACCAAATTTGTGAAGTTACAGAGCAAATTTATGAAATTAAAGGTCAAATTTGTGATGTTAAGGACCAACTTTGTGAAGTTTAAGGTCAAATTTGTGAAGGTAAAGACCACATTTTTAAAGTTAAGGGCAAAATGTTTGAAATGAAAGTCAAAATGTAGGATCTTACCGACAGTTTTTCTCCATCTCCGATTGTAGATTGGGGGCGGTACCGGATATCCGGTCTGGACCAGACGAGGTGATCAAAACGCTGATTGGCTACTTGGAGAAGTCGATCTCGACATTGAATACACTGCGAACCCTTTCAAGGTAACATTACACCAATAACTAGAACAGGTAGACCTTATCAAAGAACTACAGGCACAAGTATAGAGCATAACCATGTATGAAATCCATCCCTTTGGCGTTACCGCCATTGCCAAACTCTCACCACCTCCTTCCACTCAGACCTATCCAATTTCTTCTCCAACATTGGATACCCTGTTGTTGTAGAACTTTCTCTACATCTTCTATCTATCTTCCATTGAACTGATTTTTTCTGGGGTTTTGCTGGTGCACCCTCTTCACTCCTCTGTCATTTGTCATTCTTTCTTAGTGTCTTGCCCTTTAGTGTAGTCTCCCCTTTTTTTATTTCTGATATTATCGTGGGATCCGGCATGGTATGGATCGTATTCTACATCCGTCTTAAATATTTGTTGGTCAATATATGTTCCAGAGAACTTTACTCTCCAATGTATTTAACAGGTTTTCTGCTGTTTTTTTTTGTTAGGGTCAAAGTTTCACTCGCATGTGTTACCACTTGTCTGATTATAAACATCTATTACAATTTTAGTGTATCTGTATATAGTAAATTTATCACAATGATAGTGCTACTATGTTACTCTCACAATATAGAGAAGTAATAGTCACAAACTGAGTATGTACCTCTATGCCAGGGGTCTCATCATGGGCCACGCATCTCCAGTGTTTGTGTGAGGCAGTGTCAAGGGTTACGAAAACCCGCCAAATCCCAGAATATGTTTATTTATTTTAGCTTATAAGTACTTTTTTTTTGTTAAATTAAGAGACCTGCCATGTTGCACAACATTTAAAAGAACAAACTGTTTTATTAAGTTATAGGTGCAGCCGCCGAAAGCGGCCAGCTATCTATGACAAAACTGACCGATGTGCATCTCGCCATCCCGTTGTTTTATGTTCTCAGATTGACTTCGTGGCCTCCACAGACGCCTACAGGACGTACAGCAGCTTCACTGGACGGTACACTCCCATGAACTCCCTGGGAGACATTGGGATCGATGACGTCTACGTGTACAACACGTCATGTGCAAGTAAGTGGGTCACTCACATAGCATTGACAGTTGTGAATGTGTTAGGATCACTATAGACAATGTGAATATGTTTGGTACACTAAAGAATCTATTGTGAAGTACCTGGGGTGAAATATTTGAGAGGGGTGCTGGCGGTAACGTAGAATTAACGACGGGGCTTAGATTACACGATAATTGACAGGGACTGGACGGGACATTTTTAGGGTCGTTGGGCCGACTAGACGACTTGAGACACCAGGAGCAGATTATGGGAACCTGGGTAGGGAAGTGGATGACTTTACGTTTCAATGGCTGGTGTCAGGGGTGTGGTATAATTTTGCAATGGCTGATGTCAGGGGTGTGGTATAATATTGTAATGGCTGGTGTCAGGGGTGCGGTATATAATTGCAATGGCTGGTGTCAGGGGTGTGGTATAATATTTCAATGGCTGGTGTCAGGGGTGTGGTATAATATTGCAATGGCTGGTTTCAGGGTTGCGGTATAATATTGCAATGGCTGGTGTCAGGGGTGTGGTATAATATTGCAATGGCTGGTGTCAGGGGTGTGGTATAATATTTCACCGAAATAGTTCAGCGAGCTACATAAGGGGAACGGGACTTGGAACCAGGAGAACGACAGTCGCAGACAGGGACAGACTCAAGCCATCTACCAGGGTAGAGACAGAGACAGAACGACAGTCGCAGACAGGGACAGACTCAAGCCATCTACCAGGGTAGAGACAGAGACAGAACGACAGTCGCAGACAGGGACAGACTCAAGCCATCTACCAGTGTAGAGACAGAGAGAGTCATAGAGCCACACAATGTTTGAGAGCGGATGTGGCAACGATATGCTGAATCAAGTAAATTAATTACTATATCGACGCCTTTGTTTTTGAGTACGTGAGATGGAGAGACAAGCTGTATGGAGGTCCTCTGCAAAAAAGACCACGCAGTTAGTGGCGTCGAAATAGGGTTACTTTAGTGATTAGTCACACTCAGGAAGAAAAAATCCTTCTGTAAAGCATTTATTAAAAAATATCCATCCCATTTTGTCTCAATGCTTTCGATTCTGTAACTTAGAAATGGGGGCTGGTGTGCAAATAATGTGTTTAATTAGTAATGAGAAATACCTTATTAACTTAAGGTGGTTAGAGGGGGGGAAATGAAAGCATTATATAGCAGCCATGTAATAATAAATTATTTATTATTATTTATATAGCGTTGTATCCCAGTAAGGAACTGGGCTCACAGCGCTTTACATGAAAGAAATAACATACTTATAAGTATTAAATTAACATTCATATCACAACAAACACACACAATTACAATACATTATACATAAGCTACGTTAATCATTTACAAGAAATGTTGTTTCATCAATTTTAAAAATAAATAAATGTACAATGTCCTCAGAAGTCACGTTGTAGGTAACAAAGATAACCAGTTTTTAGTTCTTATGAAGATGTACAGTTTAACGAAGATAACCAGTTTGTAGTTGTTAGGGAGATGTACAGTTTAACGCAGATTTCTGGTTTATAGTTCTTACAGAGATTTTCCAGTTTGTAGCTTTTACGGAGAGTTCAGGTTTTTAGGACTTCTGCAAGTATATAACCAATAGTTCGTACCTAGGTTTGGATTTTTGTAGCTCTTACAAAAATAGCCAGTTGATAGTTCTTAGGGAGATTTTCTGTTTACAGTTTATAATTGAATGGAAGATACCCAGTTTATAGTTCTCACAAAGATAACTAGTTAATAGTTCTTACGGAGATTTCCAGTTCATAATTTTTAAATACATTTCCAATTTATATTTTTTACAAAGATAACCAGTTAATAGTTCTTACGGAGATTTCCAGTTCATAATTTTTAAATATATTTCCAGTTTATAGTTTTTACAAAGATCTCCAGCTTGAATTTTATGGACTGGCATCAACTGACTTGCGCCTTGAACTGAGTATTCAGTTATATATTAAAGAAAAATCCCCCCCCCTTTTACAGTGAGACCCACCAACTAAATAAGTTTCTACATCTCTTCTATCAGACATCCCAAAATGTCCAGCGACATCCATCAAAAACACGCTCCACAACGTGACGTCATGCTATACGTTCCACGTGACTCCTCTCTCCTGGAGGGACGCCTATGACGTGTGTCGTCGGGAGGGACCCCACTCGGCGCTGGTCAGTGTCGAAACTCAGGAGGAGCAAAGCTTCCTGGTCAGTGTGATCAACAACGATCCAGGTAAACAGTCCGAGAACATCAGGCCATTAAGTTATGTGTGGTTGTCATTTTGGGGGGGTGATTAGTGAGGAAGGGGTTTTTAACATAATCAATATCTATCCGTCTTATAAGGGGCCGTCCATAAATGACGTCACGCGATTTTTGCCGATTTTTTACCCCCTCCCCACCCCCTCGTCACGCGTCGTCACAAAAAGTTAGACCCCCCCTCTAAAAATACGTCACAAAGCTTTGACCCCCCCCCTCCAAAAAAAAACAACTTATTTTCTATTTGAAAATATGTATGTTTCAAATCACTTTTATTGTCATTTAAGTATTTATTATTTATTTAGTGAAGGTCTACATTGTAATATCGTAACCCGCGTGAAGCATTTTTTTCAAAACGTTTAACCAGCCTTAAAAAAACGAACTGTGTTAACATCCTTAGATTATATTTTATTTTAATGAATACAAATTAAAACATTGACTATTAATCATCACGGTTAACGTCTTTGTTTAGAAAAAAATATTTAAAAATAATATTTTTAAAATGATTTTTTTTAAAAATCCCTCAATTGACTGACGGCATCCCGTAAGAAAGAGGTTGGCGAACAGAGGTAAATAACCTCATCTGGGGTCAAAAGGGAATTCTTGGGGTAATGCAGACTCATTTGGGACATATAACATCCACTACAATCCACTAGATATATTAAAATACGTCATGTGTACGTGAACGCTTGGAACATATGCCCATTATTGAACCGGTTCCTTCCAGAAAAGGCATTTTTTAAAAATTTGACAACTATGTAGATTTCTTACCTACGTACTATACGAAGACACCTAAATCCACCCTACTTTCATTTATATTGACACGAGTGACAATA
The DNA here is from genome assembly GCA_944989445.1 of Ampullaceana balthica. Classification (NCBI taxonomy): domain Eukaryota; kingdom Metazoa; phylum Mollusca; class Gastropoda; family Lymnaeidae; genus Ampullaceana; species Ampullaceana balthica. The sequence continues at coordinate 3,730 of CALYLW010000684.1, read as the reverse complement.
ATCTTAATCCACATGACTTGACTGTATCAAGTATCCTTTCTGTGATATTTAAAATTAATGCCTTAAAAACTGAGCTAAGAAGAAAAGTTGTTTTGTGCTCCTCTCGAATTGGATTGTCAAGAATTTGATGCATTCAATAAAGTTAATGAATACTTGACTAATTTTAAATGGGCTCATTTATCATTATATCTAGAATGGCCAGGGGCGTTTGACCACAAACCAATCTAACAATTATATCAAACTTAAAACGTTTATAATTCTATCAAATAGATTCCCCCCCACCCCCACTTTTTCAAAGAAAAATGATATTCCGTGTCGTTTGTGACTTAAAATATCTACACATAATCCTATTCAGATCATTTTTAGACACGTGTCATACTTGTAAAACTCACCATTAGCATTTTTTTTTGTGGGGGGGGGGCTAACAACGATCCCCCAAATCCCGAGTCATGTGAGCAGTACCTAGAGTCTGGGGGTTGGGGGGGGGGTGTAACGCACACATAAACTTGTATATTTCGGGGTAACGGGAAAAAAAGTTCGCCGACGGAGCTGCGGTTACATCACAAATGCTTTGATGTCAACATCAAACGACGCAGTGTAACAATTTCATATGTTATCTTGTGGATTCTCAAACTTAAGGATTATAATTAGATTTAATTTTCGTCTCTTGATAGCCTACGCCAACCAGCGTCTGATGGCCTACCGACCGGCACATTGAGAAGCCCTGATTTAAATGTCATTAAATAAATTGTAAGTGACCAAATATTTCAGTGGAAGTTTTATTTTAAGTTACCCTTTTGATGTGACGTCACATTTCTTCAACCCCCCTCCCTCCCCCTCGTCACGCATCGTCACAAAAGTGTGACCCCCCTCCCCCCCCTAGGAGCGTGACGTCATTTATGGACGGTCCCTAAGATTCAGTTTCCACCATATTCTGTTTCATTCACAGTCTGCTTTGTTCGTATTCTGTTTCGTTTAAATACTGCAGTATTTCGTTTAAACTGTGGTTTTTTTTAAAATCTTATTCTCTTTCTATCCGATAATGTTTGCTATAATATTCTTCTTTCATGATATACTAAATATCTTTCTATCAGATACTTTTTTTATCAGATTCTATTTCTTTCAAATTTGTTTCCATCCTATTATGTGGCCATCAGATACGTTTAGAGCATATTCTGTTTTTTATCAGATTTCATTTCATTACGGCTGTTTCTGCAGCGTCCGTTCCAATCAGATGCACTCCCTTATTGTACAATGCTAAAAATGTTTGTCGTTATTTGTTTGTTTGTTTGTTGTTGTTTTTGTTTTGTTTTTTTTAACACCTCATATTTTTCCTATGAATATTGTTTCCAATGAAGTGGTGCCCTATTTTCACCCAATGCCCCGGGGCTGTTAATTGGTTAGTGCTATAACCCTGATCTCGTCACACTCCACAGCACTCACGGTGGTAGGACAGAACGGCTTCTACACCAGTGGTAGCGACTTCGCCCGGGAGCACACCTTCGTGTGGACGGACACCGGGAGCCAGCGGTCAGTGTCATGGCCCGGCTGGCACAGCGGTCAGCCCAACAACGTCGGCGGCAACCAGAACTGTTTGTTGATGCAGTACCCGGCCGACGGCTACACCTGGGGCGACATCGAATGTGACAGCAAGCATCCGTTTATATGTGAGGTTTACTACTGAGCTCCGGGGGATGGGAGATCCTAGCCAGGCGAACTGGGGAGTTTCAACAGTCTCTTTGATTTTTGTATTTGTTAGAGTAGGGGTGGTCCTATCTTAGGACAGTGTGCTGTGTCCAATCAGCTGTAATGTTTAATGGAGTTCTTCCGGAAAATGGATTCATCTTTTTTTCCATAATAATAATAATAATAATAATAATAATAATAATAATGATAATTAGATAATAAACGTTTCATTTATACAAAAGTGGCATTCAAAAGAGAAGAAGAAGGGGGTTTATTTAACTTTCAGTTTGCAAGGACTTTAAAGTACTGTATATAATTTCTCCATTTTACGACCTTTATGCAAAATGTTTGCCCAACCCTGGATTAAAAGGCCATGTCTTTCTTTGATCGTATTAAGTGTTGTTGTTTTTTCATAATTGATCTTTACACTTCAGTTAGTGTGTAAGATTTTTATGCACGTACGAAGCATATTAAAACAGACAACAACGTATTTCCTTGACAAGACGTTACAAACAACCCCCATAATAAGAAATAAAAACTCGAATGAGTATTTAAACAAAATTTACAACTAGGAATTTCTGATTTTTTATCAAGGGAAATCATTCTAGATTCCATTAAAAGTCGATTCAAATAAGTTATTCTGAAACTGAACACATTATGACGTCATATCCCCTCACGCTACATCAAACCAAGAATGTGTTAATATAATGCGCACCACGCAAGTCTAACATAAGCATTCACAAAGCGGGAAAACCCCATTAACTATCATTCTAGATTACATTAAAGGTAATTTCAAATCAATAATTTTGAGACTAAACAAAACAATTGCTTTAAAAATTGCTTCCAAAATTACGGGAGTCGAACGTACAAATGTTTACGAAAAATTCCTTTCCAACATTGTTCTGAATATTATTATAGCTATTGTTTGACGTTTGTTTCAACCCTATAGATGTTATGGTTGGCGAGAAATTGACAAAATACGGATATTTTTTCGGGTCTTTTGGATTTTCCAGGAAATCCAGTAAACATTTTCGGTATTATTTTGGGCCGTTGCACATCCTTGTGACCTCCTTAGCATATTTGCAAAAGACCCGAACCCTCTATCTGGTAGCTATGGTTCAGGAGGAGTTGCAGGATCAAGCTTCCAAGAGAAATTGCGTTAAAAATCGTTGTTAACAAGATATCAATGTAAAATAGAATTTTATTTCTAAGTTCTTAAGTTTACTTTCCATACCTGTTGGCAGAGGCATCGAAAGGGTGGGTGCGGGATGTGCAACCATCGCAAAGGGTGAAACAAAATAACGTAAAATTCTGTATGTTCCCGTTATTCGGCACAGGCAGACTCGGTCTATGGCACTCTATGGGGTAGGTCGTTAGGGGGTGACACACTGAGCTATCACACTGAGTGACACCAACCCTAGTAACGCCTTCGCCTTTTGGAAAGCAAGATGGTGTATAAAACTTAAATACAAAACTTTTCCAAGAAAATATTACATTGACGAATAAAGATTGACAAAAAGTTATCTTAGATAAATGATCAAGGTCATGTGATACGAAGCGAAATTTTTGTGTGACTACCAAAATATTAAATATCGTTTAATGTAGTGTTATAACGCTCTAAACATAATTTTTTGTTTCATTCTTGTCTTTCGTTGCTTGGTAATAGTAGTATAACTTATTTGAGGAATAAATACAGAACATCCAGGGTGGGGACGGGTTTAAGGGGCACTAACCCTTGCACGGCAGATGGCATGCAACGTACAAAATTAAATACATTTATTCCGGCCTGAATTCCTGAATTATTGATTTAAAAATTTATATATTGTTTTCCAATTATTTTGACCAAGCAACTATTCTTTTCTTTTTTTAAAGTATGAGCGAAAAAAACGGAAATATCATATTGGATATAAACATATCTTGTTTTTTTCAATATTTATTTTGCGAATCAAAACATAATTTAGCGGGTATTTATATTCAGTGAGATGTAAGCATATGTGATATGACGCCACGGCTTGATGTACCTGGATGAGACCAGACTTGTGCG
>CALYLW010000683.1:205000-325510 GCA_944989445.1 Ampullaceana balthica | reverse complement strand
ACCTGTTTAGCCTAATATACCACTCTCTGTTCACCCGCGACACTCAAGACGTATACATCCCCGCCCCTCACTGTCACCTCTATACATCCCCGCCTCCTCACTGTCACCTCTTTACATCCCCGCCTCCTCACTGTCACCTCTATACATCCCCGCCCCTCACTGTCACCTCTATACATCCCTCTCCCAAATTGCTCTATTCCCATGTAATGCCCTATCGGAACTAATGACCAATCGGAACTAATGCCCTATCGGAACTAATGCACTATAGGAACTAATGCCCTTTAGGAACTTATGCCCTATAGGAACTTATGCCCTATCGGAAGGATGAAAATTCAGTCTTACATTTCCTTATTGTTTTCCATTGTTCTTACATCAATAATTCGCATTAAAAATTATTGAGCTTGCAAACTAGTTTTATGTTGTCTAGAACATCAGTGTGTGCTTGGAGTAGGCGCGGCCATTTCGTTGTAGGCGTGGCCATTTCGTAGTAGGCATGGTCATTTCGTAGTAGGCGTGGCCATTTCTAGTAGGCGTGGCCATTTCGTTGTAGGCGTGGCCATTTCGTAGTAGGCGTGGTCATTTCGTAGTAGGCGTGGCCATTTCTTAGTAGGCGTGGCCATTTCGTTGTAGGCGTGGCCATTTCGTAGTAGGCGTGGCCATTTCGTTGTTTTCAAAACGAAATCGAAAGTAGTTGCTAATGTAAGAAAACGTGATTGTAAACAGTTTATTTATAGCAGAAATAATCAGACAGAGTTATCGATCATTTGTAAACTTACAAGGTTTTATAGGACGCTGCAGGTTCGGAATAAACTTATTGACTTAAAATGGATTATTGACACAAAAGTGAACATTAAGATCGCCATATGTCACGGACAGAGTTAACATGTGAAATTTTCTTCAAGTTTTTAACTAGCATAAAATTGACGTATGCTTCAATCGCATGTCAAAGAAATTAAGAAATAAATATATAAATAAAGTTTATGGATAATGAGCATATAAAGATTCTATAAATACCATGGCTTGACGGACGACGTGTTGTCGACTTTTGGAAACTAATAACGATCCTGGTATAGAAAAGATAAGAGTGATCCCGCTCTTAACAAATATTACAGTAGTGTTGATGTTATAAAATACCATACAGATGTTAACAAAATAGCATACAGTTGTTTACAAAATATCATACAGATGTTAACAAAATAACATCCATTTGTTAACAATTAAAGTACCCTACAGATGTTAACAAAAACCATAGAGATGTTAACAAAAACTATACAGATTTTGTTTTGCTAACAAACAATCGTAGTAATGATCTTCTTAAAAATTATAACATTTTTTTTAAAAAAATGTCTGTTAATGCCTGGCGTATTTATTAAATTAAGACCTTCTCTTATCTTATATATTACTGGTGAGACCTTCTCTTATCTTATATATTACTGATGAGCTTTTTATAAGACTAATGCGCCCTATGCGTATCTCTGGTTTATGTCTAGTCGTGCAATTTTAACATTTGCAGCAGACTTTGAATATTGATAGTGTGTAGACGTTCCTGGCTTTTCCAGAGAACCTGACCCATGCCCGAATTCTAGAAGGGAAAGAAGATGTGTATGTGTTTATTCTTGGGCATGGAACAAGAAACTATTCCGTTTAAAATCAAAACATAAACTGATTTTAAATTTAAAAAAAAAGAATGCTATCCATTGAGAGGGGGGGGGGTAGTAGAGATGGTCGTTGAGGGAGGGGGGTAGGGCTTTGAAGTTTCTCAATCGTCCCTTTACCCCCTCCCCCCACCCCACATTTCTCACCCTCCCAGTCAACTACTTCATCAGCATAAAAGTTGACGCCTGCTGACCTGCTGACCTGCTGACCTGCTGACCTAGGGTTTATTTACCGGCACCGTCCATTGAAAGAGAAGTCCCTCCAAGAAACACGCCTTCCTGGCCACCTCACAACTTAATGGCAGCAGACACGAGCATAAATCTGGACACGCGGCCCGCTCAGCGGGGTACAAATTAATGGCGGCATAAAAAATATCCACTTTGAGCAGGTGCAGATTGAACAGAATTAGCTCCGCTAGCAAAGCAATTTGTTAGTTTGAAGCGGGGTGGGGGGGGGTGGAGTCGACTGAATGGTAGCACGATCGCCACCTTTCAGCTTCCGGTTTGTACACGTCTGATACCTTCCCTGAAGAAATACAAATTGTATGTATGTGGATATACTTGATCCCCCAATTGTATGTATGTGGATATCCTTGATCCCCCAATTGTATGTATGTGGATATACTTGATCCCCCAATTGTATGTATGTGGATATACTTGATCCCCCAATTGTATGTATGTGGATATACTTGACCCCCAATTGTATGTATGTGGATATACTTGATCCCCCAATTGTATGTATGTGGATATACTTGACCCCCAATTGTATGTATGTGGATATACTTGATCCCCCAATTGTATGTATGTGGATATACTTGATCCCCCAATTGTATGTATGTGGATATACTTGATCCCCCAATTGTATGTATGTGGATATACTTGACCCCCAATTGTATGTATGTGGATATACTTGACCCCCAATTGTATGTATGTGGATATACTTGATCCCCCAATTGTATGTATGTGGATATACTTGATCCCACCAATTGTATGTATGTGGATATACTTGACCCCCAATTGTATGTATGTGGATATACTTGATCCCCAATTGTATGTATGTGGATATACTTGACCCCCAATTGTATGTATGTGGATATACTTGATCCCCCAATTGTATGTATGTGGATATACTTGATCCCCCAATTGTATGTATGTGGATATACTTGATCCCCCAATTGTATGTATGTGGATATACTTGACCCCCAATTGTATGTATGTGGATATACTTGACCCCCAATTGTATGTATGTGGATATACTTGACCCCCAATTGTATGTATGTGGATATACTTGACCCCCAAAAAAGGAAGTCCAAAAATATCGTTCCAGTATAGGGGATAAAACATTATATGACAATAGTACAGTCCTGTCATTGTAATATGACAATAGTACAGTCCTGTCATTGTTATATGACAATAGTGCAGTCCTGTCATTGTAATATGACAATAGTGCAGTCCTGTCATTGTATATGACAATAGTGCAGTCCTGTCATTGTTATATGACAATAGTACAGTCCTGTCATTGATATATGACAATAGTACAGTCCTGTCATTGTATATGACAATAGTGCAGTCCTGTCATTGTATATATGACAATAGTACAGTCCTGTCATTGTAATATGACAATAGTGCAGTCCTGTCATTGTTATATGACAATAGTGCAGTCCTGTCATTGTAATATGACAATAGTGCAGTCCTTTCATAGGCATATGACAATCTTCAATCACGTATAGCGACAATATAATTACAAATTTTAAAACATATCATTACAACAAAATATCTGACTAAGGGGCCGTCCATAAATGACGCCACGCACCTTAAAAAAAGTGTGTGGTGGGGGGGTCACTTTTTGTGACGATGCGTGACGAGGGGGAGGGAGGGGGTTTGAAGAAATGTGACGTCACATCAAAAGAGTAACTTTAAATAAAACTTCTACTGTAATATTTGGTCGCATACAATTAATTTTAATGACTTTTTAAAAAAATCATTTTTTTTAAACCATCAGTGCTTCTCAAAGTCCCGGTCCGTAGGCTATCATACGCCGGTTGGCGTAAGTTATCAAGAAATGAAAATTAAATCTAATTATAATCCTTAAGGTTGAGAACCCAAAAGAAAACGTTTAAAATTGTTACACTGCGTCGTTTGATGTTGGCATCAAATCATTTGTGATGTAACCGCAGCTCCGTTTGGTTCTCTTAAGGCAGGAGTCGGCGAACTTTTTTATCCCTTACCCCAAAATATACAAATGTATGTGTGCGTTACCCCCCCCCCAGCCTCGAGGTCCTGCCCACATGACTCGGGCGGGGATTTGAGGGAGCATCGTCAGCCCCCCCCCTCCCCCGAAAATCCATCTGGTGAGTTTTAGAAGCATGATAAGTGTCTAAAAATGATATGAATAGGAATATATTTAGATATTTTATGTCAAAACGACACGGAATATCCATTTTTTTGGTGTGGGACAACTGTCTAACAATGTCCACTAAGTCACGTAGACAACTGTCTAACAATGTCCACTCAGCCATGTAGACAACTGTCTAACAATGTCCACTCAGCCATGTAGACAACTGTGTAGCAATGTCCACTCAGCCATGTAGATAACTGTCTAACAATGTCCACTCAGTCATGTAGACAACTGTCTAACAATGCCCACTCAGCCATTACAGCTAGAGCTGTGTTGGAAATCTTTTCTAAGTGGTATGTCTTACAATGTTAGGCAAATGCTTACAAAACGCGCCAATTTTAGCCTGGTAAAGCATCAGAAAAGGGGCGGGGAGGGGGGTGTTCATTTGCATAACAGCCAATCTCATGGCTGTGGTTAAACGAACATTTCAGAAAATTGCAAACATTTTTCTCTACAATCTTTGAAATTCTCCCTTACCCCCCCCCTCCCCAACTCCCAACGTCGTGAAAATATACGTCATAAATCATGATGTCATAAAGAAATGCTTGCCTATTTATGATGGTGATGTGGACCAATGCTTGCCTATTTATGATGGTGATGTGGACCAATGCTTGCCTATTTATGATGGTGATGTGGACCAATGCTTGCCTATTTATGATGGTGATGTGGACCAATGCTTGCCTATTTATGATGGTGATGTGGACCAATGCTTGTCTATTTATGATGGTGATGTGGACCAATGCTTGCCTATTTATGATGGTGATGTGGACCAATGCTTGCCTATTTATGATGGTGATGTGGACCAATGCTTGCCTATTTATGATGGTGATGTGGACCAATGCTTGCCTATTTATGATGGTGATGTTGTAGATATCTTTGACTGTTCCTCAGATATTAAGTAATGTTTTTCAAAATCATCTTAGTTATCAAAACACAAATAAATAAACACTTGGATATATCAAGTTGTTATTAAGTGGCTAATGTTACTGTCCATTTCTAACGTTCGTATCCACACTCTGGCTAATGTTACTGTCCATTTCTAACGTTCGTCCCCACACTCTGGCTAATGTTACTGTCCATTTCTAACGTTCGTACCCACACTCTGGCTAATGTTACTGTCCATTTCTAACGTTCGTCCCCACACTCTGGCTAATGTTACTGTCCATTTCTAAAGTTCGTACCCACACTCTGGCTAATGTTACTGTCCATTTCTAACGTTCGTCCCCACACTCTGGCTAATGTTACTGTCCATTTCTAACGTTCGTACCCACACTCTGGCTAATGTTACTGTCCATTTCTAACGTTCGTCCCCACACTCTGGCTAATGTTACTGTCCATTTCTAACGTTCGTACCCACACTCTGGCTAATGTTACTGTCCATTTCTAACGTTCGTACCCACACTCTGGCTAATGTTACTGTCCATTTCTAACGTTCGTACCCACACTCTGGCTAATGTTACTGTCCATTTCTAACGTTCGTACCCACACTCTGGCTAATGTTGCTGTCCATTTCTAACGTTCGTACCCACACTCTGGCTAATGTTGCTGTCCATTTCTAACGTTCGTACCCACACTCCCCTTGACCATTGGTCTCCACCCTGCTCACCCACCTCGTCTCTCTGACTGGAGGGTCTTATTTCTTTGAGTTGTCTAACTTGATGGGTCTTATTTCTTTGAGTTGTCTAACTTGATGGGTCTTATTTCTTTGAGTTGTCTAACTTGATGGTCTTATTTCTTTGAGTTGTCTAACTTGATGGTCTTATTTCTTTGAGTTGTCTAACTTGATGGTCTTATTTCTTTGAGTTGTCTAACTTGATGGTCTTATTTCTTTGAGTTGTCTAACTTGATCGTCTTATTTCTTTGAGTTGTCTAACTTGATTGTCTTATTTCTTTGAGTTGTCTAACTTGATGGTCTGATTTCTTTGACTTCCCTAACTCCATGTATAATTGCCATGTCCCAGCCCTCACCAGCCCCTCAGCTGTGTGACAATAACACGAGATGTAGTTGAGCTTCTAAAAAATACTTTGGTCAGATTAACTGGTGGTGGTGGGGGGAGGGGGATGAGGGAGAAAGAAAATATTGTAAGGGAGATTCTCCGAGAGTCAGCGAGACAGCGGGTCATGTGGTGAGATAGACGTGTTGTATCTGGCATGTCCAATTTAAAGTGGTCTTGTTATTTGACCAAACAAGCTGCCCGTCTTCATTTCCTAGCTGGACTGTGGTTGCTGGCCACTGGGCCTTTGAGGGACAGGAATAGTCCGTTGATACTGTTGATAATGTTGATATTGTTGATACTGTTGATGCTGTTGATATTTTTGATACTGTTGATGCTGTTGATACTGTTGATCACTGGCTAACACTGTCTATTCTCGCGGACATTTTTCTGAGGGAAAACCTGGTGCAAGATAATACTTGGACATCCTAGACCACGCCATGTAACATTTGCCTCGTTCATGGGGTGGTACAAATGACGTCATTGACATGTCCAGGACACTTTTATGTGAGGTCAAAGTAACCGTTTTACTGTGATAAAAATTACTTTTACCGTCAAGGCTTTGTCCAGTTTGTCTGAAAATGACGTCATTAATCTTACCGTCAAGGCTTTGTCCACTTTGTCTGAATATGACGTCATTAATCTTACCGTCAAGGCTTTGTCCAGTTTGTCTGAATATTACGTCATTAATCTTACCGTCAAGGCTTTGTCCACTTTGTCTGAATATGACGTCATTAATCTTACCGTCAATGCTTTGTCCACTTTGTCTGAATATGACGTCATTAATCTTACCGTCAAGGCTTTGTTCAGTTTGTCTGAAAATGACGTCATTAATCTTACCGTCAAGGCTTTGTCCAGTTTGTCTGAATATGACGTCATTAATCTTCATCTAATCCGTGTTTGTACATCTCCCACTCTTGGCCAGCTATGGTACTGTATTATGTCCTATTTAGTCCTATCTTTATATTATTATTATCCAGCCATTGTCATATAAAGTCCTATCTTTGATCTACTTCCGTCCAGCCATTATCCAATCATATCATATCTTTGATCTACTTCCGTCCAGCCATTATCCTCCTATCTTATCCTTTGATCTACTTTCGTCCAGCCACTGTCTATTTTCTTTGAAATCCCACTCTCTCCGTCAACAAAATATCATTTCCCCCCAACGTTTGAAGTGCACTATCAGCACAACATGGGGCACGTGACGTAGTTCCTCTGTTGTTCTTTCTGCTCATAAACACACAACCTTGCAATTGTTGCAGTACGGAGCACTAACCGGTCTTACAGTTCTACAAAGAAACATCTTTTCTCTGATTTTTTTGTTTGCTTCTTCTGGAAATCACTTTAAGATTGAACCTTTAGACTTGCATCTTTTCCCTTGGTCGTCTCTCTGTTTACCTCAAGTGTTTTCAACAACGCCCGCTAAGTGTGTTTGTTTTATCATACATTAACACACATACTTAACATTATTACCTGAAAGAAAGCCTTTGTCCATTGATTAGAATATTTGCCAACTATCGACCGTGACATTTTCTGGCTACATCTGTGTGTTGTTTTACTGCAATAATGTTGTTCTTGAAACCAGAGGGAGTTGGTAGGAGGCAGAAGCAATATGACTAGAACCAGAGGCAAAGATGGATAGAACCAGAGCCATATGGCTAGAACCAGAGGCAATATGGCTAGAACCAGAGGCAATATGACTAGAACCAGAGGCAATATGGCTAGAACCAGAGGCAATATGGCTAGAACCAGAGGCAATATGGCTAGAACCAGAGGCAATATGGCTAGAACCAGAGGCAATATGGCTAGAACCAGAGGCAATATGGCTAGAACCAGAGGCAATATGGCTAGAACCAGAGGCAATATGGCTAGAACAGAGGCAATATGGCTAGAACCAGAGGCAACATGGATAGAACCAGAGGCAATATGGATAGAACCAGAGGCAACATGGATAGAACCAGAGGCAACATGGATAGAACCAGAGGCAACATGGATAGAACCAGAGGCAACATTGATAGAACCAGAGGCAATATGACTAGAAGCAGAGGCAATATGACTAGAACCAGAGGCAACATGGATAGAACCAGTGACAACATGGATAGAACCAGAGGCAACATGGATAGAACCAGAGGCAACATGGATAGAACCAGAGGCAATATGGATAGAACCAGAGGCAATATGGATAGAACCAGAGGCAATATGGATAGAACCAGAGGCAACATGGATAGAACCAGAGGCAACATGGATAGAACCAGAGGCAACATGGATAAAACCAGTGACAACATGGATAGAACCAGTCTTGTATTTGCGATGCTGCTTGAGTTACTGTTAAAGTATCGACCGGTGCTTGAGTAAAGTTTGTTTTATTTCTAGATACAACAGCACATAGGATTTCAAGGAAATAGGGGGGGGGGTTGAAAGGGCCGTCATTAACGTCATTTCTGGGGAGTAGGAGTCTAGGGGAGTCTTGTGATGTTTTTCTCAACCACGACTGTCATACAAGTCAAATAGACCTGGTCATTTCATGGCAGAAATCTATTAATAGAAACATCCGGATTTTTCAGTAGGACTAATTTCATGAAGATATTAATCAAATATAGATGTACTAGATACGACCCACGGCGTAGCATACGCCGCAGACTCGCTTATAGATAGTGCAAAGATCGGGGGGAAAGAACTGACACAAACAGCAGCAAGACGAAATGAAAATAACGCGAGTGAACGTCGAGGACGACCGCCAACGCATTGTTTTTTCTCGAGACATGCGCACTGCGTTTGTTGTTACATGCCCCACAACGCCCCAACCCTGCACCACCATCTCTTGCCAACCATAAATTGTGATTGGTCGAACCTAGCAATGGTCTTTCGTCATGCTTATTTGCACACGACTTGTGCCTTGTGCTTGTCCTGGTGAATTATGTATATAGATTCTGTGAGGACTAACTAAAGAGAGATTTAATTGATCTCACGTTTATTGTTAGCTTAATAGACTACACGACTACACGACCACACGACCACACGACCACACGACCACACGACCACACGACCACTTGACCACTTGACTACACGACTACTTGACTACACGACCACACGACCACACGACTACTTGACTACACGACTACTTGACTACACGACTACACGACTACACGACTATACGACTATACGACTACACGACTACTTGACTACACGACTACACGACTACACGACTACTTGACTACACGACTACTTGACTACACGACTACACGACTACACGACTACTTGACTACACGACTACACGACTACACGACTATACGACTACACGACTATGCTACTCTACCAATAGAAAAGCTTTTTATTTACAACTTTATAATTCATACATTTTTTAATCAATCCTATATTTATGCTGAAAAATGTTTTTATTACAAAAACCTTGTCTAAAATTAGTAGCATTATTTACTGACACTTGGCCATTTCCGGTCACGTGAATGACCGACCCTGTAATACTATACCTGCTTTTGAATCTATTGACAGAAATAACACAATTATAATCTTATCATTATTATCTCGACATTTTTAACTGGAAAAAAATCCAAACCACGCCCCGTTAGCCAAACCACGCCCCGTTAGCCGTCCATCAAAGACACAAGTGAGTAGAGAATACAGAACCAGAAGCGCCATAACGAGACTGTACCACAGACATCTCAGTAGAGAATACAGAACCATAAGTGCCATAATGAGACTGTACCACAGACATCTCAGTAGAGAATACAGAACCAGAAGTGCCATAACGAGACTGTACCACAGACATCTCAGTAGAGAATACAGAACCAGAAGTGCCATAACGAGACTGTACCACAGACATCTCAGTAGAGAATACAGAACCAGAAGTGCCATAACGAGACTGTACCACAGACATCTCAGTAGAGAATACAGAACCAGAAGTGCCATAACGAGACTGTACCAAAGACATCTCAGTAGAGAATACAGAACCAGAAGTGCCATAACGAGACTGTACCACAGACATCTCAGTAGAGAATACAGAACCAGAAGTGCCATAACGAGACTCTACCCAAGACATCTCATTATATATGCGTGCTACCCACGGTGGTTTTATTTGACGATACGCCGATGGCTGTCCAATTAATCCTACAAATGAGAGGTTTTATGTTTCCATCATCGGATCATCTTTAAATGTTCGATGGCATCTCGTGTCGTGACGTCAGCTGGTCCCCAGTTGTCAGTGAGGTCACGTGGTCACGTGTTTGTTAGCAGCCATATGAGAGAAGCTTCTGGGGGATAACTGAGACTTATTTATAACATGTTTGATGTCTAAAGTCATTAATCAAAGTCATATTTGATGTCTAAAGTCATTAATCAAAGTCATATTTGATGTCTAAAGTCATTAATCAAAGTCATATTTGATGTCTAAAGTCATTAATCAAAGTCATATTTGATGTCTAAAGTCATTAATCAAAGTCATATTTGATGTCTACAGTCATTAATCAAAGTCATATTTGATGTCTAAAGTCATTAATCAAAGTCATATTTGATGTCTAAACTCATTAATCAAAGTCATATTTGATGTCTAAAGTCATTAATCAAAGTCATATTTGATGTCTACAGTCATTAATATTAGATGATATTAGATGTTTACTGTCATTTATCATAGTGATATTTTGATGTCGACAGTCATTAGCGATAATGACTTTTGATGTGTACTATCACACCAATTACGTCTCCGTCTCCATCACTGCTGATATTCCTAATGTTAGCACTCCATGTCACCATGTGGTCACTCTGTCCAAGATATAAATCAGTCCAACTGTTCAATTATATAATTAGTTGTTCTATCCTACACACTTCTATTTGACTGCTCTATTCTACACAATTCTATTTGACTGCTCTATTCTACACACTTCTATTTGACTGCTCTATTCTACACAGTTCTATTTGACTGCTCTATTCTACACAGTTCTATTTGACTGCTCGATCCTACACACTTCTATTTGACTGCTCTATTCTACACACTTCTATTTGACTGCTCTATTCTACACAGTTCTATTTGACTGCTCTATCCTACACAGTTCTATTTGACTGCTCTATTCTACACACTTCTATTTGACTGCTCTATCCTACACAGTTCTATTTGACTGCTCTATCCTACACAGTTCTATTTGACTGCTCTATCCTACACAGTCCTATTTGACTGCTCTATCCTACACACTTCTATTTGACTGCTCTATCCTACACAGTTCTATTTGACTGCTCTATCCTATACAGTTCAATTTGACTGCTCTATCCTACACAGTTCTATTTGACTGCTCTATCCTACACAGTTCTATTTGACTGCTATATCCTACACAGTTCTATTTGACTGCTCTATCCTACACAGTTCTATTTGAATGCTCTGCTCCACTCGCCAATGACGTAGGTGGCCCTATAAATCATGGCTATTTTAGGTATTCGAGCATGCCAGCTCTTAGTTTGGTGTCTGATTGTCTATGTCGACAAATGTCAAGTGTCCACGTCTCGTGTTTTCCCTGAATGTCAAACGATCTCTCTGGGCAGTGCCCCGTAGTCCTGCCAGCCCCCGCCCTGCGTGGTACCGCCCCTGTGAATGCATTGACATTCCGGCCACTTGGTCAGCATGTGTCTAACGGTCTCTTAAGTTGGAATTAAAGCGGGTCCAGGGGGGACAGTCGAAGGTTCAAGCGACTAGGTCAGGATTTGAGAGTTCGGGGGCCAGTCGTGTGCGAGAGTGAGGGCGCCAGATCGGTGTGAGCCTGCATCAAGTATTTATGGACAACTGCTGATTTGTTGCTTAGAGGGAGCATCAATAGATAACCGCCCTTCAGCTTTGATATGTTTTACATTTTCAGCTTTGATATGTTTAACATTTTCAGCTCTGATATGTTTAACAGTGTCTTCTATATCTTAGAATAATTCAATGGCATGACTGTCAAAACATCATTGGTCTCTTACTATTTACTACATGTTCAAATCTGGTGATCGTGTCTTGTAAGTGTCAGGCTCAGAGAAAGTCGTATGATGACCATGTCAGAGAAAGTTGTTTGGTGGCCATGTCAGAGAAAGTGGTTTGATGGCCATGCCAGAGAAAGTCGTTTGGTGGCCATGTCAGAGAAAGTCGTTTGATGGCCATGCCAGAGAAAGTCGTTTGGTGGCCATGTCAGAGAAAGTCGTTTGGTGGCCATGTCAGAGAAAGTCGTTTGATGGCCATGTCAGAGAAAGTCGTTTGATGGCCATGTCAGAGAAATTCGTTTGATGGCCATGTCAGTGAAAGTCGTTTGATGGCCATGCCAGAGAAAGTCGTTTGATGGCCATGTCAGGGAAAGACGTTTGATGGCCATGTCAGTGAAAGTCGTTTGATGGCCATGTCAGTGAAAGTCGTTTGATGAATATTATCAGGCCAAGAGAATGTAGCCTACGTCAGAAGTAGTTTTTCTTGATAACAGATTTCAATTATTGATACACAAAAATACTTCATTGACTAACATTGACTAACATAGATTTAATTCAGTTATTTTTATGGACTTTTTGAGTATGAACACAGTAGGGGCCTATAACTATGAAATGTGTGAGTACCACTGTTTCAATGTTTTGCAACCTTTCAGACGACTTCATTAAGAGGTAGTGACAATTGTCAAATAATTTCTTCACATGGAGTTTTTAACTGGTTTATACAAATGTTCCATGTTCAACGAGCCGCCATTATTTCCACGAGCACATAACACGTCACTTATTTCAAAGATTGCGCCACATACACGTCACGTATTTCAAAGATTGCGCCACATACACGTCACGTATTTCAAAGATTGCGCCACATACACGTCACGTATTTCAAAGATTGCGCCACATACACGTCACGTATTTCAAAGATTGCGCCACATACACGTCACGTATTTCAAAGATTGCGCCACATACACGTCACGTATTTCAAAGATTGCGCCACATACACGTCACGTATTTCAAAGATTGCGCAACATGTTATAACAAACAACCCATCATCATTCTTTGTGTGTTCCACTGTTAATTAACGACCGCGCATTCCAACGAGGACGTGATAAAAGGTCTTGATTAGTTGTCTTTAATGTTGCTGGCAGTTAGGATGCAAAGTGTTGTTTTAAGGCCAACCAGGTCTGAAACCTTTCAAACACGAACTTCACACTGCAATCTGGGCACAATAGCGGGAAGACGTACAAGGGAGAGAATGCAACAAGGGGAACTCATAGAAATCGCCGTGAACAACAGCAAAAATGAGGCGCTGCGGGAGCAGAAAGGCGCTGGGGGAACGGAAAGAAAAAAATCAAAATAAAGGTGTTGATGGTTCAAATATTCGCCGGATCTCTACCGGGAATCGATGTCAAGTCCAACTGACAAGTTTGGCTATTCGGACTTGTCTATAGCTTGGCAGCCCTGGTACAGCTGTATTTGGACGTGCCTATAGCTGGGCAGCCCTGGTACAGCTGTATTTGGACGTGCCTATAGCTGGGCACCCCTGGTACAGCTGTATTTGGACGTGCCTATAACTGAGAGCTGGGCAGCCCTGGTACAGCTGTATTTGGACGTGCCTATAGCTGGGCAGCCCTGTAATGTATTTGGAGGTGCCTATAGCTAGGCAGCCCTGGTACAGCCCTTCTACAGCTGTCTGGTCAATGTGTTGTCAGGTTGGCAGGCATTATGTCAAGTTGCTCACAGATACAGCGATCGATGTTTTTCTAGTCACGTTTTTTTCTGTGCAAATGGAGTTAAATAAATGTGACAGGGTGCAACAGATGTGACATTTACAAAGAAGTGACAGTCAAACAGATGTTACAGTCCAACAGATGTGACTGTCAAACATGCGACAGAGTCAAACAGATGTGACAGCCCAACAGATGTGACAGTCAAAATGTGACAGAGTCAAACAGATTTGACAGTCCAACATGTGACAGTGCAACATGTGACGGAGTCAAACCCCTCTCACCCAGGGTCTCCACTTCGTGTTCTCCTGTGAAATCGACCTTGACCCCTGGCTCATTGAACAATTTAATACCAACCTTGACCCCCGCCCCATTAACTGCTGTAACACTTTAGGAAACTCACGACCTACCGCTTTCTAAGCCCCCACCACACACACACACATCGTGTTAATTTGTTCAGAGTTTGTTTCAGAAAACTACAGGACACGCATCTAATTCCCTTCAGTTCTAACAGGTCCCAGAAGTTGCTCCTGACATCCAGATTCAACTCTGCTCACTCTTGACCTACTGACATAATTTCTGATCTCCCACGACTTGTGTATACATTGTAGCAATGCAACGAGCAGACACTTCAACACAGTGTCTTACAATTGTAGCAATGCCACGAGCAGACACTTCAACTCACAATGTCTTACAATTGTAGCAGTGCCACGAGTAGGCCTGTCAACGGTTACCCGGGACCCGGGTACCCGTTGCCGTGTGATTACCCGGGTAGTAAAATTCCGCCCGGGTACCCGTGAAAATGTGACTTCTATGTCTATATTAACCGTAGGCCAAACTTCGCCTCCCATGCGGCTATTTTTAATTACATTGTGGCTTGCGAAACAATTTATCAAATGAAAATTTTTGTTTCAAATATATGCAGTGAAGTACAGCTGAGGAGAAATATCTGTCAACGGGAAATATCTGTCAACGGGAAATAAAATACGGTCCCAACAAATACAATGTATTTTGATATATCTTTTTTTTCTCTCTCAACGTGAAACAGAGATCGCACAACACACTCAAAAAAAATGGTTCTTTAAAAGAATCATATAAAGAGAAAAAAAATCCTCTGACAAAAAGAAAGGATGAACTGCTTAGAGATGAAAGACGCTGTGCTTGTTAATTAAAAAAAACACCCTTGCTTTGACTAACTTTGCTTTGAAATACGCCGATTGATACTAGCTAATGTGTTTATCTACCACCTCTCCTCCCTTCACTCCTATAACCCACACCCCTTACATCCGCCTTACTTCTTGTGTTCATTAACACGTGGTGACCTAGAAAAACTGATGCTTATAATGCGTACAAGGTCGTCAGTATTTAAATTTAATACATTTAATAGTTACTAACAGTATAAGATGGGTAAGACGTCTGCTGTGAGGATGGACTGCACAGAGATGAAAGATGCCGTGTTTGTTTTTTGTTCATTCAAACACCCTTGCTTTGAAACTAACTTTGCTTTGAAATAGCCGACAGTGGGTCACCGATTGATACTATCTATCTAATGCCGTTTTTTTCTACTCCCCCCTCTCCTCTCTTCCCTCCTATAACCCCGTGCTTCTCAACATTTTTTGTATTGCGGACCGGCAGGAATATTTCCCATTGCACCAGGAACCGACGCACTATTTTCCCTGTACTTACATGGTAGCGAAATGTATTATATTTCCTTTTGTTTTATTTCCTTTTATTTCTTTCCTTTATTTGCTTATTGTCAAAAAAGAAAAATTACGTAGGGTTAGTATTATTGATAGCAATTGGAGGATTATAATTATATTTTTCACTCCTTTCTTGATAACTTCCTCGGACCCCCACTTAGAGAAGCACTGCTATAACCCACAGCCCTTGCATTCGCTTGTGTTTCTTGCGTTTATTAACACGTGTTTGCATAGCCCCAAAATTGATATTAGTAATACACCCAAAGTTATAATAAGATGGGTAAGACGTCGTGTAGAATCAGGCCAATCGAGTTGACAGCGACACGGCAAAATACAACCATTGTAATGAAATTGTGTCTGTGAAGGGTGGCAACCCAATGCGATAAAACGCCATTTGTACGCTATTCATAAATTGATATTTATAAACAAACCGCCGATCCACCCAATGTCAGGAATTTTCTGGTGTCAACAAAAGCAGTAGGCTACCACTGACCAAAGCACGATCACTTGAGATTTACCGCAGTATTGCGTCCTTCATCGCCATTGGCATCGACTACCGACGCCAAGTGGATATTAACATTAAAGGTATATGTTACGTCAATGTTACGTCATTGCTGTTGTCATTTTGTTTGCATGTTCAGTTTACTGTAGTTTTAGTTTATGAGTATGACGAATGCATTTACAGCAGGGATTGAATAAAAGTTTTTAGTGCATTATAGTTAATTGTAGTGCATTAATAATAGTATGTTACTGGAAGCAAGCCGTTGGCTACTACTACTGTGTGAAATGAGGTGCATGGATGGTGGCTAGGTTGCATTGTATAGTGATCATGACGGGGAAAATTATGCGATGTTTAAGTTTAGAACGGGTACCCGGGCAGATTTTTTCAACAAAATTGACAGCCCTAGCCACGAGCAGATACTTCAACTCAAATTACCTTACAATTGTAGCAGTAGCACTTTTAGATGTCCACGCATTTCTCTCCTCAAACTTTATGAAAATGAAATAAACCGATGTTGGAGTGGTGATGGCGGTTGAGGGGTCTACACTCTCTGTATTGGTTGAGGGGGCTACACTCTCTGTATTGGTTGAGGGGGGGGGCTACACTCTCTGTATTGGTTGAGGGGGCTACACTCTCTGTATTGGTTGAGGGGGGGGGGCTACACTCTCTGTATTGGTTGAGGGGGCTACACTCTCTGTATTGGTTGAGGGGGGGGGCTACACTCTCTGTATTGGTTGAGGGGGCTACACTCTCTGTGTTGGTTGAGGGGGGGGCTACACTCTCTGTATTGGTTGAGGGGGCTACACTCTCTGTATTGGTTGAGGGGGGGCTACACTCTCTGTATTGGTTGAGGGGGCTACACTCTCTGTATTGGTTGAGGGGGCTACACTCTCTGTATTGGTTGAGGGGGGGGGGCTACACTCTCTGTATTGGTTGAGGGGGCTACACTCTCTGTATTGGTTGAGGGGGGGGGCTACACTCTCTGTATTGGTTGAGGGGGGGGGGCTACACTCTCTGTATTGGTTGAGGGGGCTACACTCCCTGTATTGGTTGAGGGGGCTACACTCCCTGTATTGGTTGAGGGGGCTACACTCTCTGTATTGGTTGAGTGGGCTACACACCCTGTATTGGTTGAGGGGGGGGCTACACTCTCTGTATTGGTTGAGGGGGCTACACTCTCTGTATTGGTTGAGGGGGGGGGCTACACTCTCTGTATTGGTTGAGGGGGCTACACTCTCTGTATTGGTTGAGGGGGGGCTACACTCCCTGTATTGGTTGAGGGGGCTACACTCTCTGTATTGGTTGAGGGGGCTACACTCTCTGTATTGGTTGAGGGGGCTACACTCTCTGTATTGGTTGAGGGGGGGCTACACTCCCTGTATTGGTTGAGGGGGCTACACTCTCTGTATTGGTTGAGGGGGCTACACTCTCTGTATTGGTTGAGGGGGCTACACTCTCTGTATTGGTTGAGGGGGCTACACTCTCTGTATTGGTTGAGGGGGGGGGCTACACTCCCTGTATTGGTTGAGGGGGCTACATTCTCTGTATTGGTTGAGGGGGCTACCCTCTCTGTATTGGTTGAGGGGGGGGGGCTACACTCCCTGTATTGGTTGAGGTGGCTACACTCTCTGTATTGGTTGAGGGGGCTACACTCTCTGTATTGGTTGAGGGGGGGGCTACACTCCCTGTATTGGTTGAGGGGGCTACACTCTCTGTATTGGTTGAGGGGGCTACACTCTCTGTATTGGTTGAGGGGGCTACACTCTCTGTATTGGTTGAGGGGTCTACACTCTCTGTATTGGTTGAGGGGGGGGGCTACACTCTCTGTATTGGTTGAGGGGGCTACACTCTCTGTATTGGTTGAGGGGGCTACAATCTCTGTATTGGTTGAGGGGGCTACACTCTCTGTATTGGTTGAGGGGGGGGGCTACACTCTCTGTATTGGTTGAGGGGGGGGGCTACACTCTGTATTGGTTGAGGGGGCTACACTCCCTGTATTGGTTGAGGGGTCTACACTCTCTGTATTGGTTGAGGGGGCTACACTCTCTGTAATGGTTGAGGGGGGGGGCTACACTCTCTGTATTGGTTGAGGGGTCTACACTCCCTGTATTGGTTGAGGGGGCTACACTCTCTGTATTGGTTGAGGGGTCTACACTCCCTGTATTGGTTGAGGGGGCTACACTCTCTGTATTGGTTGAGGGGTCTACACTCCCTGTATTGGTTGAGGGGGCTACACTCTCTGTATTGGTTGAGGGGTCTACACTCTCTGTATTGGTTGAGGGGGCTACACTCTCTGTAATGGTTGAGGGGGGGGGCTACACTCTCTGTATTGGTTGAGGGGTCTACACTCTCTGTATTGGTTGAGGGGGCTACACTCTCTGTATTGGTTGAGGGGGCTACACTCTCTGTATTGGTTGAGGGGGGGGGCTACACTCTCTGTATTGGTTGAGGGGGCTACACTCTCTGTATTGGTTGAGGCTACACTCTCTGTATTGGTTGAGGGGTGGCTACACTCTCTGTATTGGTTGAGGGGGGGGGCTACACTCTCTGTATTGGTTCCTGGTCTCACAACACATACATTAGATATAAGACTTTAACGCTACAGGTTATGGGCCCTTTTGATACCATGCCTCCTTATGCCCTCATGCCTCCCCATGTCTCCCCATGTCCCATGTCTCCCAATGTCCCATGTCTCCCCATGTCCCAAGCCTCCCCATGTCCCATGTCTCCCCATGTCCCATGTCTCCCCATGTCCCATGTCTCCCCATGCCCCATGTCTCCCCATGTCCCATGTCTCCCCATGTCCCATGTCTCCCCATGTCCCATGTCTCCCCATGTCTCCCCGTGTCTCCCCATGTCCCAAGCCTCCCCATGTCCCATGTCTCCCCATGCCCCATGTCGTCCCATGTCTCCCCATGTCTCCACATGCCCCATGTCTCCACATGTCCCATGTCTCCCCATGTCCCATGTCTCCCCATGTCCCATGTCTCCCATGTCCCATGTCTCCCCATGTCCCCATGTCTCCCCATGTCCCATGTCTCCCCATGTCCCATGTCTCCCATATATTGTGGACACTGGCCGACTGACGTTGTTATCCGTACCTCGTCCGCTCCCCCCATCCCCCCCCCAAGACTTCAGTCCTTGGTAACCTACTGGAGTCTTGTCACAGTCAGTTACTTATTTCAATGTTCCTGTCATCAAACATCTCTCTCAGCGCTGTCCAAAAAAATTCAAGTAACACCAATAGGATGTCCTGAAATTTGTTTTGGACATATTCTAAAACAGATGTTTTTTTATGTAGCTGGAGACTTACATTGTTTTGTGAATTTTTGAAAACTGGATCCCTTACCATAGATAAAACAATGAAAGTTATCAGACGACATTTCATGGCAGACGTGATGCACAGACGTTCAATGTGAAGGTCACACGACTCATGTTTGATAGATCGATTCAAAGACTCAAACGCAGCAATGTAAACTTTGATCCTCAGAGGTAGAACCGGCGAATGGCAAAATAGTGAAATTAGACAAGTCTCAACTTTTCATATGTTCTACTTATTGCCAACTCTTTGTACCACCCACAAGCAAGGGTAGACCACCTTGATTTGCAGCAACCATGAGCTGACAAGGGCAGACAACCTTCATCTGCAGCAGCCATAAGCTAACTAGGGCAGACCACCTTGATTTGCAGCACCCATTAGCTAACAAGGGCAGACAACCTTCATCTGCAGCAGCCGTGAGCTAACAAGGGCTGACAACCTTCATCTGCAGCAGCCGTGAGCTGACAAGGGCAGACCACCTTGATTTGCAGCAACCATGAGCTGACAAGGGCAGACAACCTTCATCTGCAGCAGCCATGAGCTGACAAGGGCAGACCACCTTGATTTGCAGCAACCATGAGTTAACAAGGGCAGATCACCTTGATTTGCAGCAACCATGAGTTAACAAGGGCAGAGCACCTTGATTTGCAGCAACCATGAGTTAACAAGGGCAGAGCACCTTGATTTGCAGCAACCATGAGTTAACAAGGGCAGAGCACCTTGATTTGCAGCAACCATGAGTTAACAAGGGCAGAGCACCTTGATTTGCAGCAACCATGAGTTAAAAAAGGGCAGACAACCCATCATATGTCTACCCTAATCGCTAAGGGAATGAGTAATCCAACTGACGTGTCATTTGATGAGCTCCCTTGTCTACCCTTGTTTATCCCACCACTCGCCATTATGTCTGTTTGCCTACCGGCCCGTACATTCCCGTCTGTCTACCGCCACTCGCCAGTTTTTGCCCGTCCGTCTACCGCCACTCGCCAGTTTTTGCCCGTCCGTCTACCGCCACTCGCCAGTTTTTCCCCGTCCTTTCTCATGTTCCACATTCGACATTTCCGGCTATTTAGTCTGTGCAACGTTTGATTAGCTAAACCCTGAATATTACATGGGCCGGGCGGTAATCAGGTTGTCCCCCTTGCTGGCAGGCTGCAATATGCTGGTATTGTCCTGGCATTGTCCTGGCATTGTCTTACTGGTAGTGTCGCGGTGAGGGATAGAGAGGACTGCCACATGGAATCCAGGAATTTATCTTCTTAATTTGTTACATTTTTTAATAAAATACTTTTGCTGTTCTTAGATGTAAATTTTCCCGTTATATTAAAATGTATTGTGCTTCTAGGTGGGGGTTGTGTTACAAGTTGTTAGTTGGGAATTATGTGCCATTAAGTTGTAAGACATTAATCTAAAGTGTCAAATGTACAAGTGTTAAAGTGTCAAATGTACAAGTGTTAAAGTAAGTGTCAAATGTACAAGTGTTAAAGTGTCAAATGTACAAGTGTTAAAGTAAGTGTCAAATGTACAAGTGTTAAAGTGTCAAATGTACAAGTGTTAAAGTGTCAAATGTACAAGTGTTAAAGTGTCAAATGTACAAGTGTTAAAGTGTCAAATGTACAAGTGTTAAAGTAAGTGTCAAATGTACAAGTGTTAAAGTGTCAAATGTACAAGTGTTAAAGTGTCAAATGTACAAGTGTTAAAGTGTCAAATGTACAAGTGTTAAAGTGTCAAATGTACACGTGTTAATGTGTCAAATGTACAAGTGTTAAAGTGTCAAATGTACACGTGTTAAAGTGTCAAATGTACAAGTGTTAAAGTGTCAAATGTACAAGTGTTAAAGTGTCAAATGTACAAGTGTTAAAGTAGTCAAATGTACAAGTGTTAAAGTGTCAAATGTACAAGTGTTAAAGTGTCAAATGTACAAGTGTTAAAGTGTCAAATGTACAAGTGTTAAAGTGTCAAATGTACAAGTGTTAAAGTGTCAAATGTACAAGTGTTAAAGTAAGTGTCAAATGTACAAGTGTTAAAGTGTCAAATGTACAAGTGTTAAAGTGTCAAATGTACAAGTGTTAAAGTGTCAAATGTACAAGTGTTAAAGTGTCAAATGTACAAGTGTTAAAGTAAGTGTCTAAGTCTACGAATGTTTTAGTCTGTCTGACCAAATAACGCCAGACAGCCACAGAAAACAAACACTTAAAATATCACAATTAAAATATCACAATTAAAATATCACAATTAAAATATCACAATTAAAATATCACAATTAAAATATCACAATTTAAATATCACAATTAAAATATCACAATTAAAATGTTGAAAACTCTTGGTTGAATCCACTTTCTTAAACTTATTTCAACTGTCAAACTGTAAAAAGACAACATATACATCCACAAGTCAGCGTTTGCTTTGTACCAATGAACATGTCATTCCAATGCCAATGAACATTTTATTCCAATGCCAATGACAATGTCATTCCAATGCCAATCAACATTTCACTTCTATCAATCCTTGATTGACTCTGACAGCCCTGTAAAATGTCTATTGTATTTCCTGAAAATGTTACCCTAATTATTACATTGGGATTGACTTCGTTTTTTTTATATTTGATTGTTTATTCTCATTTCATTAGCACTTTCCTTCTACTTGATCTAGTGCGCCAGCATTTGAACAAATCTAATTGTACTAAATGTAGGGCCACGTGAACACTGGGTTCATTTCTCAGGGGTGTGTGTTCTCTGGAGTCATTTCTTGAACACACAAATTACTGAACATTTCTTACCAAAAGGCAGCATTATACAATTATAAACTACATGCATTTTCCTAAATTTTAGGTTTTTGATCAATCATTCTTTAATAAAAAATTATTGTTTATTTGTTTTATTTACCAATGAGACTGCGGTGTCCCTTGCGACTGGAGGACATTAGAGAGTAATAAATGTTCATATTTATAAATATTTATACTATCTCTTCTTCCTCTGAACTGTCTGAACTTTGACCTATGTCTCTATTTTATTGATGATCTACGTACCACATTGTCAATCAATGTCGCAGACTTATAAATAAATTATAAGTTGTTTGGAGTTTGTTTTTGAAACATTCAAATGTAATTTATTATTGTTGTTGTTGTTGTCTGTTTCTTTTCTGATCAATGTTCAGGTGTGTTGAAACTCATTTTGTGAGTATGAGTTATCGCCCCTGATCAATGTTCAAGTTGGTGTTGAAACTCATTTTGTGAAGTAATGAAGTTATCGCCCCTGATCAAATTCAACATTTTTATCATCTTCAACATTTTTTTATGATCCAGTGCGGCAGACATTAAAAAATGTAAAACAAAATTTAAATTGCCTGACGGGAATGGAACAGACCGAAATTAAACTATTTCAAAATAATTGCATCTGATATTGAGCGGAATTATACACACAGAGGAAACTCACAGCCGTCGTTTCCTGCAACCTCACCAACCTGTACAACCTCACCAACTTGTACAACCTCACCAACTTGTACAACCTCACCAACTTGTACAACCTCACCAACTTGTACAACCTCGCCAACTTGTACAACCTCGCCAACTTGTACAACCTCACCAACTTGTACAACCTCACCAACTTGTACAACCTCACCAAATTGTACAACCTCACCAACTTGTACAACCTCACCAAACTGTACAACCTCACCAAACTGTTCAACCTCACCAACTTGTACAACCTCACCAAACTGTACAACCTCACCAACTTGTACAACCTCGCCAACTTGTACAACCTCACCAACTTGTACAACCTCACCAACTTGTACAACCTCACCAAATTGTACAACCTCACCAACTTGTACAACCTCACCAAACTGTACAACCTCACCAACTTGTACAACCTCGCCAACTTGTACAACCTCACCAACTTGTACAACCTCACCAACTTGTACAACCTCACCAACTTGTACAACCTCACCAACTTGTACAACCTCACCAACTTGTACAACCTCACCAAACTGTACAACCTCACCAACTTGTACAACCTCACCAAATTGTACAACCTCACCAACTTGTACAACCTCACCAAACTGTACAACCTCACCAACTTGTACAACCTCACCAACTTGTACAACCTCGCCAACTTGTACAACTTCACCAACTTGTACAACCTCACCAACTTGTACAACCTCGCCAACTTGTACAACCTCACCAACTTGTACAACCTCACCAACTTGTACAACCTCACCAACTTGTACAACCTCACCAACTTGTACAACCTCACCAAATTGTACAACCTCACCAACTTGTACAACCTCACCAACTTGTACAACCTCACCAACTTGTACAACCTCACCAACTTGTACAACCTCACCAACTTGTACAACCTCACCAACTTGTACAACCTCACCAACTTGTACAACCTCACCAAACTGTACAACCTCACCAACTTGTACAACCTCACCAACTTGTACAACCTCACCAACTTGTACAACCTCACCAAACTGTACAACCTCACCAACTTGTACAACCTCACCAACTTGTACAACCTAACCAACTTGTACAACCTCACCAACTTGTACAACCTCACCAACTTGTACAACCTCACCAACTTGTACAACCTCACCAAACTGTACAACCTCACCAACTGAAGCTTACACAAACCTGAGTGTGGAAATTGACATAGTTTTATGCGTACAAATGTACATGGTTGTGTGTGTACAAATGTACATGTTATATGGCTATATAAAAACAAGGCCCACGGGGGTTCAATGTAATACACCATCATAAAACATCTTATTCCAAACTAGAAAGTCATGCATGGTTTACTCCAGGGGAACATGTTATACGAGAGGAAGATCGTGTTATAGATAGAGAACAGATGGGTGTGGTTTTCATTTTATATGAGACTAAGACACACAATATATAAATAGAATCACATGAATTCGTTAAAAAAATATGTGACATGATTTAACGACAGGACATTGGATACAATCTCAAGGTAATGGGCCGTCCATGACGTCACGCGCCTAAAAATAAAAGGGTGGGGGAGATGGGTCACGCGTTTGTGACGATGAGTGACAAGGGGGGGAGGGGGTGTTTAAGAAATTTGACGTCACATCAAAAACGCACAACTTTAAATAAAAGTTTCACTTAAATATTTGATTGCTGGCAATTAATTTAATGACGTTTTCAATTGCTTCACACGTGTTACGATATTAGAGTGCAGCCTTACACTAAAGACATATTAAAATGACAAAAGAAGTAATTAGCAACATGCTGTTGGTGACGTCATGTTGCCCGGAAAGACCCTCAGCACCCATTTGTAGCGAGCCTCGTTCTGAGTGCGTCACGTGACAATGAGCATATCATTAACATCCTTTGAGTTGTGGGCAATTAACTCTGAGAAGTAAAGAGTTAAGAGTCGTCGGGACTTGTCACGAAAACTGAGGTTGGTCCTCTTGGATATGTGGGGCCGATGATGAGGTTGGTATGTGGGGCCGATGATGAGTTGGATATGTGTGGCCGATGATGAGGTTGGATATGTGGCCGATGATGAGGTTGGATATGTGGGGCCGATGATGAGGTGGATATGTGGGGCCGATGATGAGGTTAGATATGTGGGGCCGATGATGAGGGTGGATCTGTGGGGCCGATGATGAGGTTGGATATGTGGGGCCGATGATGAGGTTGGATATGTGGGGCCGATGATGAGGGTGGATCTGTGGGGCCGATGATGAGGTTGGATATGTGGGGCCGATGATGAGGTTGGATATGTGGGGCCGATGATGAGGTTGGATATGTGGGGCCGATGATGAGTTGGATATGTGGGGCCGATGATGAGGGTGGATATGTGGGGCCGATGATAAGGTTGCTGATGTAGGGGGATTGAAGGTCCTCCTGGTGGTAGGACTGGGTCGGTATGATGGACAATGTGTATGGACGATGTCTTGGCAGTAAGAAGTTAGAGACATTGATCTCTTGGCCGTGTCTATGTGTGTGTGTGTGTGTGGGGGGGGGGTCTGATGTATCTGATGGTCAATGTTGTAGTTCTGGTTATTGTTGGGATGGGGGGTCAGTTCGCGAGGTAGTGAGAAGGTGGGGTGTGGAAGGTGGGGTGTTGAAGGTGGGGTGTGGAAGGTGGGGTGTGGAAGGTGGTGTGTGGAAGGTGGGGTGTTGAAGGTGGGGTGTGGAAGGTGGGGTGTGGAAGGTGGGGTTTGGGTGGGGTGTGGAAGGTGGAGTGTGGAAGGTGGGGTGTGGAAGGTGGTGTGTGGAAGGTGGGGTGTGGAAGGTGGGGTTTTGAAGGTGGGGTGTGGAAGGTGGGGTGTGGAAGGTGGGTGTGGAAGGTGGTGTGTGGAAGGTGGTGTGTGGAAGGTGGGGTGTGGAAGGTGGTGTTTGGAAGGTGGGGTGTGGAAGGGGGGGGTGTGGAAGGTGGGGTGTGGAAGGGGGGGTGAGGAAGGTGGTGTGGTTTGAGGCCTACAATAAAATGTTAAATTTTTGCTTGAGTGGACAGGGGAAACAAGTTGTCAAATAGTAAACCTCCCTTTATGTTGTTACGAGAAAGTTGAAATTAGAATTAGAAACAGGAAAGATTAATTCATACCATTGTTTCCGCTCTAAGCTAGGTTGAAGAAAGAATTGTTAACATTTGATAACGTCCAAAAGGTTGTCCACCTCAAAATGGACTGAATCATTTCAGGATTTGGTCATGTTATCAGAAGCGTCACTACCGAGGGAAATTACCCAATCCACATAGCCTATTGGGTTGACAGTTTAATAAAAAAAAAGCCTTAGAAATTAATAAAACTTCCAAATTAGTGCTATAATAGCTCAAAATATAACATATATTAATGCATTCCATAAATTAAAAACGTAAGTTCTCACGAGAAAATTAAATTTCGCTGTGAAATAATATACGTGTAGAAACTGCAGGATTACCGCTTATTCAACTAGATTCACATCCTAGATGTACGTGTATCACATTACAAATGGACGAATATCACATCGCAGATTGACAAGTATCACATGGTTCCATGAAAGTATCACATTCACATCCAACTGACTCCCTGACCTACCGCGCGTTCACATCCAACTGACTCCCTGACCTACCGCGCGTTCACATCCAACTGACTCCCTGACCTACCGCGCGTTCACATCCAACTGACTCCCTGACCTACCGCGCGTTCACATTTCAGCCCCCACCCCACTACCCCACACCCCCGCCTCCAATTGTTCAGCCCTCAGTAAATACCATTTTACCTACCTAGCTGCTAGTCTCACACGCCCTTGACCTACCTAACTGCTAGTCTCACACTTCCTGACGTGTCGTCTGCTATAATGATTGTTGTTTTGTTAACTTCAACACGTTGGCTCATCAACAGATGGCAATCGGCCCCCTTGTTAGGCAAACACGGCCCCAATCTGTCCGGTGTTGCGCACCAATCTCATGGCCAATCTTCTAAACTACGCCAAATAACGTGTCGCGCCTGAAAACACCAAGGTGCAAACCCATCAAGTTAGAGATAGAAGATTCGGAACAAAGTGTTTGGCACGGAGATTAATTCAAGGCTTGCAATAGGCCACGTGACTGACCCACGTGACTACCACACACTCCAGGAGATCGAATACCACAGAGTGGCAGGTAATGACAAGGACAATTTCTCTTGGGGTCGTAAACAATAATATATGGTCAAAATTTTTTGAAACATTTGTCAACAATAAAGATTATTTGAAGTTATTTTACAACGTTTTTATTACCTTCCTTTCGTTCCTATCAGTCTGTCCGCAAATTTTCAAATTTTCCAACGTACAATTAAACCACTTCTGATGGTCCTAGAGATCTCAAAATTTTACCACATATATATCTTGGATGACAATGCATTGTCTCAAAATTTCCGATCGATCGAATGAACCGTAATTAAATTAATGCAATTCTAGTTTGATATTGTTGACATCCACGTGCCACCGGAGTTCACTCCAGCCATCGATGACCACATCCCGTGTTTAACACCAAGTCGTGTTCAGACACGTTTAGTCTGTAAATGTTTGTCGCGCGATGCGTATTATATTGAACATAATCAATACTTCAATAATCAATTGTGCGTATTGTATTGAACATAATCATTACTTCAATAATCAATAATGCGTATTTTATTGAACATAATCAATACTTCAATAATCAATAATGCGTATTATATTGAACATAATCAATACTTCAATAATCAAAAATCCTCTCGGAAACTCATTTACATTTTTAAAAACCGTTACAGAATAATTATAGAAAAATATTTTCTAAAATAAAAAAAAATAAAAAAGTAATATAAAAATTAATAAAGAGATACAATTTTCGATACACTCTATGATTTTACACTTTGACTAAAAAGAATGAAATAAATAGAGGGGAAAAAAAGAATTTTAAAAACCACGTTTTTATCAGTGGACTAAAAATAGGAAAATAATTTAAAAGTTAGAAGTTCAAGTATTGTAATTTAATATGACTAAAACGTGGGGTGGGTGCTTATGAGGTTTTACATATGCAGTTCACTCATTCTCTCACGTATAGATCTCTCTTTTGCCTTCTAAATTATAAATCTTTAATTTTTATACCAAACACCCGCCCAACGTTTTTAGTCATATTAAATCAAAGTACTTGAACATTTAAGTTTTAAATTAGTTTCTTTTTATTTAGTGTCACTAATAAAAACTCCAAAAAGTTTTTGGTTTTTACAAATCTTTTTCTACCTCTATTATATTACAAATTTACCCTCAATTATGGCTGACGCCTAACGCTAAGGGACAACACTATGCTTTTTTTGTGTGAATATATAGACTTAAAAATCATAATCATTTTGGTTTCCAGATTAACATTAAACACCATCCACACTATCATTAATAATTGAACAATTTCATGCGGACGTTCGAAAAGAGTTATATTTTTGGTGCAGTAATTTTTGTGCGCTGCTTTCTAAAATTTCTCGCCTTAAAAAGATATTATATGACGTCATTGTTATAGCTCATATTTTAATTTTGGAAAAGGGAACGATGTAAAAAGAGGATTTGAGGATTGTTAATTATAAAATACTTTGTGTACATTTCAGGAATATTTCGTATTTATCATACAAAGATAAGTTACTTGGGCTTTTGAAAAAGGTGGGCGCCGTAGGCGCCCTAAAAATAGTTTGGCGCCGCAGGCCCCTCATCGCCCACAGCACAACTTAGTAATATTTATATATACCCTCAATTATGACTGACGCCTAACGCTAAGGGAAATCACTCTGCTTTTTTTAAAAATTGAAAATATAGACTTAAAAATCATAATCATTTTGGTTTTCAGATTAACATTCACCAAACAATGCACAAACCTTTGACGTCAGCATTTGTGTTGTAAACAGTGCTGACTGACTCAAAGAGTTATTTTTTGGTGCAGTAATTTGGTGCGCTGCTTTCTAAAATTAGTTTGTGTACACGTATTTATCATACAAGGACAAGCTTCTTAGGCTTTTGCCTCAAAAAAAAGTTTTATATTATAAAATAATGTGTGTACATTTAAGGAAGTTTAATATTATGTATCTATCATACAAGGACAAGTTAGTTGGGCTTTTGAAAAAAGTGGGCGCGCCCTAAACGGCGCTATAAATAAAATGGGCGCCGCAGGCGCCTCGGCGCCTCAGCACAACCTAGTTTATTAAGAGTTGATGTTACGGTGTCTTGGATATTTTTACCAAGGATCCAAGTCTGCAACTGTGAAGGGCATCTTTTCGTCCATTTTAGTTTTTTTCGTGGTCAGCTGTTTACTGGTGTTTGGTGTGGTCAGCTGTTTACTGGTGTTTGGTGTGGTCAGTGTTTACTGGTGTTTGGTGTGGTCAGCTGTTTACTGGTGTTTGGTGTGGTCAGTGTTTACTCTTGTTTGGTGTGGTCAGTTGTTTACTAGTGTTTGGTGTGGTCTTAATCCGGGCAGCTGTGGTAGTTTAAATACGCTATTCACCAACCATTGCGTTCAGACCATGACGTCATGGATGCTCTAACTAACCGCCGAATCTACGGACCTGTCAATCAACGAACACTTTTACCCCCCCCCCGCGACATAACCAACTAACCTCATAAGAGAGTACATATACCTAGATTTGTTTTCTCCTGGAAGCCGGCCATATTTGTTTTGCTGACCACGTTCTATGTTCTATGTGTGCCAAGAGATGGATCAAGTATCAGATATCCCAGAAAAAGAAAAGCTGTAAATACTAGTTGTTGGTTAAGCTATGCGAGAGTTGCCTCTCTTTCTTGTTGGTTGTTCAAATATAAAGACAATACATACAAATGTGCTCACAACGCTGACACAGATTAACGCAGTGATACTCACTGACACAGATTAACGCAGTGATACTCACTGACACAGATTAACGCAGTGATACTCACTGACACAGATTAACGCAGTGATACTCACTGACACAGATTAACGCAGTGATACTCACTGACACAGATTAACGCAGTGATACTCACTGACACAGATTAACGCAGTGATACTCACTGACACAGATTAACGCAGTGATACTCACTGACACAGATTAACGCAGTGATACTCACTGACACAGATTAACGCAGTGATACTCACGGGAACACTGGCATATAATTAAAGAAACAGAACATCCGATTGTTTTATTACAATTTCTCTTGCAATGAATGATACTGGCACAACGAAATGGCAGTATATGACAGAATGCCTACTGTAGCAGTCACACTTCCTCAAATATGTGTTAGTTGTCACACTTCCTAAAATCTTTTAGCTGTCACATTTCCTATATACAGTATACATCATACATCCCAAATGAAGACGACTTAAGGGTCCACTTCGTTACCACAGAACACATACGTAATGAAAACAATAACATTTTGGTCTCATCCATTGTCTTAATGTGCCAAGCGGTAAAAAAGAAATGTTATTTAAACATGTTAGACATATGTCTCACAGGACGTCACAAAACAACGAACGTTACGGCAAAAAGCCTGCCTCAACGATTTCGGTCTCACCCAAATTTGATACTAATAGGTCCACTGGTGATTGCAATTTTGATGGACAAGATCTCCCCGTGATGATCATAGCGCTGGGCCCTTGGGCAATAGCTGACGACTTCTGTCTAGTAGACTCACCAACCATTCGTTGTGTCACCAGTCGTGATGTCACCATTCATGATGTCACCATTCGTGGTGTCACCAGTCGTGGTGTCACCATTCGTGGTGTCACATGCCGTAACTCTAAAGGAAAGTCACTCACCTTTGTTCTCCACTCCGACCCCTGCTCAGCTGTGTTACTCCAGCAGTAAACGTGTCAAATATCCGTTAGACTCCCAAGAGAAGTCGCACTGTAAGTTGGCCACAAATATCCGTTTATTGAATATCCGCTGACACAATCTCTGGATTAATCCGAGGATCAAGTTTAATCCATTGGTTTAATCCATTGGCTTGCTGAGGAATGGATGGCAATTGATGAGATCAAAGTTGATTTATTTCACATTGCATTTCGTTTATAAACAAGAATTCGAAGTGAATAAATTTTCACACAATTAAACATGGATACTTCTGAGACTAAATAATGATAATTTAATCACATACGATTTAAAAGTGTCATGCAATGAAAAAGTGTCTTTCAAAGATGAAAGAAACTATGAAATTAGTAAACAAATTATCGCTTTGTTCTATTTCACATTGACCTCATGTTTCGTTGCATTTTATAGTATAGTGTTGTATTACGTGATTGCTTCATTGACTGACCGTTTGTATTACGTGACTGACCAATGTGTGTGTGCTTCATTGACTGACCAATGTGTGTGTGCTTCATTGACTGACCAATGTGTGTGTGCTTCATTGACTGACCAATGTGTGTGTGCTTCATTGACTGACCAATGTGTGTGCTTCATTGACTGACCAATGTGTGTGTGCTTCATTGACTGACCAATGTGTGTGTGCTGCTAACTAAAATACTGCACTCCTGAAATAACTCCTCCCTTAAAATAACTTTCCCGCCCCTCCCAAAGCCAAACTATTTGCCCCCCCCCCACGTGAATTCAAGTTTAAAATCGCTATTTCTAATGATATCCCATGAAACTATCAAAAGTCATCAATCATTGACTTTGATGACTTGACTCCGTCGGATATCCGTGGTTGTTATCTTTACCTTTCCGGAAATACAGCCCTTAGCCACCTCTCCCCCCCTCCCACCCAGCCACAGGCCACTTGAAGATGAAGCAAATGAAATAACGAATTCCTTTAAACTAATAAGTCCGATATTGCATTTTTTAAAAAGCTTTCTTTAATACAACATAAATAAAATTGTACTTAAAACTGCATAAAGATTTTTGGTTGTTGTAAACAAAACTTTTGCTGGGAAATTCAAGTGGACAAAAGTAAAATGGTACGTAAAAGATCAGAAGTCCCTGGCCACTGACGACTGACACCCGAGGCGAGCTGTTACCCTGTGTAGGGCATAGAAGCCGTCTTAGAAGCTGTCATAGAGGTTGTCTTATAAGCTGTCTCTAAAGCTGCCAAAACAACTGTCTTAGAAGCTGTCATAGAGGTTGTCTTATAAGCTGTCTCTAAAGCGGCCAAAACAACTGTCTTAGAAGCTGTCATAGAGGCTGTCTTAGAAGCTGTCATATAAACTTGCGACAGTTGCTAAATTGAGACGAATGATTGACTTGACTGTCCTAATGTCCCAATAAAATATCCATAGCTCCAGCCAAAGTCATCGAATCACTATCCTCGTGACTCGTAACGAAAAGTGTATCTCAGTCACGTGGTTTCCCCGGACATGCATTGCCCATTTGTATTCATTAGCCCAGTTGCCCCACCTCCCCATTGCCTTCTCTCGCCTCGGCTCGTTCTCGGGTTATCTCCCCTATCCACACTAGCCTCCCCCTCCCGCCCCTGTCTCTCTTCTCCTGCTCCATGCCTCCGAGAGAAAGCTAAACGAGGTGAACTTGATCGAATTATTGGATTAGCGCGGCCTTTTTAGCTCAACAATGAGCTCTAGGAGACGTTTGGCGGTATTATATGGATCACGTCAATTGATCTTCGTGGTGAGGGGGGGGAGGACGGAGGTGGAGGTAGGAGGGAAAGTGTGAGGTGCAAAGGTCATACGTCATATCCGCATGAAAGGAGGAGTAGTTCTCAGCGGAAAAGTCAATGTCAGCTTTAAGTGTCGTCTGCTCACGTGTGTTACAAAATTCTCGAGAAAAGAAACAATTTAGGACTGTTTCCCTTGGTTACACACACGGGAGAAATGCTAAGAATATCAGACATGAATTTGAGTATTTCTAAATGCACTGCTGCTGTAGGATTAACATCCAAACTTATATAAGAATCAGACTGCATTCTTTCGATCAAAATACGCCATTCTCTTAGTAACATATCGGTCAAAATACGCCATTATCTTAGTAACATATCGGTCGCTCCTATTAATGTTACTATCCGGGAATTCCAAACAAAACTGTTACAATATTCCAATCTTTGCAAAATGAGGTCATTTCAAATAGCACAAGCTTGCTTGATGTATTATTCTTTGATTGTAAAGTAAATTCAAACATTGATTTAATAAATATTCCGTGTTAAACTGTTGGTATAAATAATATAATAGCCCAAATCACTGGATGGATGGATCATTGGATCACTAACCCTATGCTATGACGTCATTGTTTGAGCTTTTAATACAAGGTGTGCATTAGGAGGTGTGCAAAATAATTATAAATTAAAGATTCTCGCCGTAACAAAAATAGTATATGACGTCATTGTTTAAGCTTATATTTTAATTTTGGAAAAGGGAACGTTGTATAAAGAGGATTTGAGGATTCATAATTATAACATACTTTGTGTACATTTCAGGAAGTTTAATATTTCGTATTTATCAAACAAGGATAAGTTATTTGGGCTTTTGAAAAAAGTGGGCGCCGTAGCCGCCACGGCGCCCCAGCCGCCACGGAGCCCTAGCAGTCTCGGCGCCCTAGCAGTCTCGGCGCCCTAGCACAACCGCTTACTAATGTAATAATGTTTCCGTGTTAAACTGTTGGTATTGCAGTATATTTAAACTTGAGAGTCGCCACGAATAATAAGAGTGAGTCAGTCTTGTGAATGTGTTTATCAACACCGGAGATCATCTCTCTCTCAACCGGCTAGTCCTGAGGCCAAGTATAGACAACTGTATTTTCATTGGCTGTTGTTAGTTGTTTGGATTAGCCACGTCAAGATGTGATCAAGATGGCTAAATATATTCTGGAAGTGTAGATGCTGCTAAAAAAAAGATTTTTAACAAACATTTTTTTATTTTTTAACGAAACAGTCCGCCAATCTCAATCGACCTATTTTCCCCTTCTATTAACAAAGTAATGAAAACATTCGTACACAAATAAGACTGTGCACCTGACGTGCCGCTGTACCAAAGCACCTGATGTGCCGCTGTACCAAGGCAGCTGCTGTGCCGCTGTACCAAAGCACCTGATTTGCCGCTGTACCAAAGCATCTACCGAGCCGTTGTAGCAAGGCAGCTGCTGTGCCGCTGTACCAAAGCAGCTGCCGTGCCGCTGTACCAAAGCACATGCTGTGCCGTTGTACCCAGGAAACTATTGTGCCGTTTTACCAAAGCACCTACTGTGCCTTTGTGCCCAGGTTCCTTCTGTAATCTAACCTCCTCTCACGGGACTTAACAATGAAACAACTAACACACAATTTGCGCTATTCTAAAATATTTGCTATATACGAGTTTAAAAGACAAGATGAGCCCAAACACTCGTCTTTGATTGGTAACGTATTTATTCACCTTATTTATCGCACCTGTATAGGGCCTAAATTGATTCTATTTCATAATATATTACCTATAGTATATAGGACTTAGAATGACTCTAATTTATAAATATATCCCTGTCGCACTCCCACTCTATGCCACACTTCCACTCCCTTGTCACTCACTCATCCCACTCCTTGTCACACACTCATCCCACTCCCTGTCACACAATCATCCCACTCCCTGTCACACAATCATCCCACTCCCTGTCACACACTCATCCCACTCCCTGTCACACAATCATCCCACTCCCTGTCACACAATCATCCCACTCCCTGTCCTACACTCACCATCGTGTAGGCTGAGCTCCTATTGTATTCCCGTCATCTCGTATCCCCCTGGTATCGAATTAAGGCCCTCAATTCCCGGCTCGCGTGTTATATGGAAATCATATTACTTCACGTTTCCCTAGTACAAAGGGCGTGGAGCAATCGGAACAAAAAAATGCCAAAGCTTTCCTCAACTGTGTAGAGTCTCTACCTTCTACTACATGTGTAGTTTCTCCACCTTCTACTAAATGTGTAGTTTCTCCACCTTCTACTAAATGTGTAGTTTCTCCACCTTCTACTAAATGTGTAGTTTCTCTACCTTCTACTAATTGTGTAGTTTCTCCACCTTCTACTAAATGTGCAATTTCTCCACCTTCTACTAAATGTGTAGTTTCTCCACCTTCTACTAAATGTGTAGTTTCTCCACCTTCTACTAAACGTGTAGTTTCTCCACCTTCTTCTAAACGTGTCGTGTCTTTTCTCTGGGAGTGTATCTGATTTTGGCTCCGGCAAATCCGGACTCCGGTCATTTTTACCAATCCATCTCGGGCTCCGGCCAGATTTTTAAAAAATTTGAGTCCGTTACAGAACATTTTTTCTCTAAAGTCCATCCTGATATTTTGGCCCTGACATCCACGGTTCTCACAAATGTTTATTGTTGATCATGGTAAGCATATAAAATATGTAGACGAACCTGAGCTAAAAGTCTTGACTCATTCCTCTCTTGATGGCTCAACACTTGATGCTATGGCGTTCTTAAATATCATTGTATGTGAAGTTGATAATATCATTGTATGTGAAGTTGATAATATCATTGTATGTGAAGTTGATAATATCATATATATATATATATATATATATATATATATATATAAATCAAAGTATGTATGCATGTATGTATGTATGTATATATGTATGTCTCCTTTATTTTTATACAGTGTAACGATGTTGGCATCTTTTAACTCCTGTGGTATCTGCCCCCGTTCCCAGCACAGAGTGAGGAGGTCATGCAAAGGCTGTAAAAGTATTTCTTTTCCACATTTGAGAACTTCTGGTGGAATTCCATCATTACCAGGGGCTTTCCCGCAGGCTAGGCAATCTATGGCTCTACTTAGCTCGACCATTGTGGGTAGGCTATCGAGCTCTTCCATGACCGGCAGGTCTGGGATATCGTCCAGGGCAGCAGTTGAGACATGGTTTATAGTTGCGTACAATTCCAGGTAGTGCTCGATCCACCGTTTGAGTTGCTTGTCCCGATCAGTGCTTTTGACATTAAGGGTGCTGTCTTGGAGGTCAGAGGGCCTGTTGCTTGTTTTATATTCTCGTACATAGCCTTTGTATCGCCTCTATCAGCAGCTGACCGTATGCTGGAACTTAGATTGAGCCAGTACGTGTTAGCGTAGTGGCGAGCTTCCTGCTGGGCATTTTTCTTGGTGCTCTTAAGGGAATGTATAGTTTCTGGGCAAGGCCTGTCTTTATAGGCTAAAAGAGCCTTTCTTTTTACATCGGTGACATGCTTCATTTCCTCCCAATGGGCCTCAAACCAGTCTGCACTTTTGCGTTCTCTCTTGCCGAATGCCGCAATAGCTGAGCCATATATGGTGTCCCGCAGTTGTGACCACTTGGACTCAATAGTGTCTACTGGTGGCATGTGTACAAGAGCTTCTTTTAGTCTCTGGGTGTATTCTGCTGTTCTCTCTGGATTCTTGGTGGAGCAGATGCCTATGCGTGGTTTTCCCTTGTTTTTGTTGCGGTACAATTTCTTTGGCAGTAACCTTACCTTGCTAGCCACTAAGGAGTGATCTGTGTCGCAGTCTGCACTGTGGAAACTGCGTGTGAGGACACTGGCCAGTTGTGTGCGTCTTGTGATGATGAGATCTAGTTGGTGCCAGTGTTTAGAGCAGGGATGCTGCATGACACTTGGTGGATTGCTTTGCATTTGAAGAAAGTATTTGTGACACATAGTCCATGTAAGCAGCACATCTCTAGTAATCTCTGCCCATTTTCATTTAGCCTGCCTCTTCCAAAATAACCGAGGCAAGTTGGCCAGGCCATGTGATCACTTCCAACTCTTGCATTGAAGTCACCAAGGAGGTAGATTGCTTCATTGGTGGGTATGCTGGCTAGTGTTTGATTGAGATCATCATAGAACTGGTCTTTCGCTTCTGAGCTTGAGGATAAGGTTGGAGCAAAGACGCCTCCGTTGGCTTGGACACGTCAAGAGGATGCAAAGTGGTCGCATACCCGAGGATGTGCTCTACAGCGAGCTGGCGACAGGGAAAAGGTCGGTTGGTCGGCCATGTCTCAGATACGTGGACATATGCAAGAGAGACATGAAAGTAGCCAACATTGATATACAAAACTGGGAAAACCTGGCAGAGGATAGGTCCATGTGGCGGGCTATAGTGAAAGAAGGATCACTAAGAGCAGAGGAGCAAACTAGGGCAGAAGCAGTCGGGAAAAGAGCGAGGAGAAAGGCCAGGAAACACTGCCCCACTGCTTTCGTGTGTGTGTCATGCAGAAGAAACTGCCACTCAAGGATTGGTATCATCAGCCACACCAAGAGCTGCAGATAATAAAGATAAATCTATCGTCTTTCGTAGACGGACAGATGCCATACTCATATAATAATATGTATGTATGTATGTATGTATGTATGTATGTATGTATGTATGTATGTATGTATGTATGTATGTATGTATGTATGTATGTATGCATGTCTGTTATAGCCGACTAAACCAGTCATCCGATCGCCATGAAACATTTGGAGACTTTTGAGTACGCTCCTGGGATGGTAACTGGGATGGTAACTGGGATGGTAACTGGGATGGTAACTGGGATGGTAACTGGGATGGTAACTGGGATGGTAACTGGGCTGGTAACTGGGATGGTAACTGGGATGGTAACTGGGATGGTAACTGGCTACTTTTTTTTGCAAAATTTAACACTAATGGGGCGCCGGGGGCCCATAATAACAATTTTTTCTTATATGAGCTATATAAAAATTAGTCTAAGGCTTAGCTGCTTGTAACATGAATGGATCTTGACCAAACTTGGTACATAACAACTTGATTGCCTATATTAAAATACTAAAGGGCACTAATTTCCTAATGTCCATTTCTTCGGGGCTGGGGGCCCAAAATGTCTTTTTTTATAAACGTTAAAGATTTTATTCCCCATTCAAGTATTAAAGATCTAGATAAATATAGAGAAATATATCCGCTATGAAATTGATTGAAATAAACAGGTGTTTTAAACTTGACATCTTGCACTAATATGGCCCTGGGGCCCTTAATGTCGTTTTTTGCTAATATGAGCTATATAAAAATTAGTTTATGTGATAGCTACTGAGTAAATGAATTGATCTTAACCAAACTTTGTATATAAAAACTTGGTAGCCCATATCAAAATATTAAAGGTCACTGAACGTCTAATGTCCAATCGTTCAGGGCTGGGGGCCCCAAATGTCTTTTTTTCGAATATGTTTGAGATATTATTTGTCATTCTATTTTTAACGATCTTGAGAAATATATCGATGATGAAACTGAATTAAAATGAACAGCATGTTGAAATTTACATCTTACATCGATTGGGCCGGGGGCCCAAAATGTATTTTTTTGGTTGTATACTCTAAGATATTATCTCCCACTCAGTTTTTAAAGAACTTCAGAAATATATCAATGATGAAACTGAATTTAAATGAACAGGTTTTCAAAATGTACATCTTGAACTGAATCGGCCCGGGGGCCTCTTAATGTATTTTTTCCTCATATTAGCTATATAAAAATAGTTTAAATGTTAGATAATGATAATCTAACTGGATTTTGACCAAACTCCGTATTTAAAAACTTAAGAGCCTATATTAAATTACTATAGGGCACTGAACTCATAATGTCGATTTCCTCGGGGTTGGGGGCCTTAAATGTGTTTTTTTTTCATACTAAACTTTTAAAATTGTATTCCCCATTCAATTTTACACAATATTGGGAAATATAGATAAAAATATTTATATATTTGTTATGAAATTGATTGAAATGAACAGATTTCGAACTTCATATGTTAAACTGATGGGTCCGGTGACCCTTAAATTAATTCTTTTTTTAACTATATGTACTCCTTTTTACTGAGATCGTTGCAACGCACGACGGGTCTGCTAGTTGTAAATAAAGTTGATAATATCATTGTATATGAAGTTGATAATATCATTGTATATAAAGTTGATAATATCATTGTATATGAAGTTGATAATATCATTGTATATGAAGTTGATAATATCATTGTATATGAAGTTGATAATATCATTGTATATGAAGTTGATAATATCATTGTATATGAAGTTGATAATATCATTGTATATGAAGTTGATAATATCATTGTATATGAAGTTGATAATATCATTGTATATGAAGTTGATAATATCATTGTATATGAAGTTGATAATATCATTGTATATGAAGTTGATAATATCATTGTATATGAAGTTGATAATATCATTTTATATAAAGTTGATAATATCATTGTATATAAAGTTGATAATATGTATATTAAATTGATGTCATACTGCTCAAAGAATCATACCCGTAAATTGTCATAATTGTTGCCAAAGAATATTTAAAATAAACATTCGTAAAAATAAGCTTAAAATGTACAGGAACGGTGATGAAATATTTGTCCCTTGTCAAAAAGTTATTCATTTTAATTAGATTTTTAAATCCATTTTATTAACTCGTGGCGTCTGGTTGATTGATTGATTGCTTGTTTGCCGAAAAAATTTTGGATCGATTTTTAACACACTTCCCCGTATGCTAGCGAGCTAAAACAGTTCAGACAGACTCAATCCGACGAAAAAAATTATCTATCAAAATTTCACTTGGTCGAATGTACTGTAATTAAATTATGAATTTTTAGATTATCTCTATGAGCATGTTAATATTTGTGCTAGAGCGTCGCGGTGCGTATTATATTGAACAACATTTTTAATACTTTCCTGTCGCGCGGTGCGCTGCGTATTATATTGACGATACTTGTTAAAAATATATTCCCGATCTGTAAATGTAAATGCTAGTAATTGCTAGTCTGTCTCGCGGTGCGCACTATATTAAGTAAGTTTTTATAACCCTGAAATTTAGCAGGCAGACTGTAGTAGTTTTTTAACGCAATTTCCCTTGGGAATTGCGTTTATACATTTGAAATGTCTGTGCACTG
Organism: Ampullaceana balthica; assembly: GCA_944989445.1. NCBI lineage: Eukaryota > Metazoa > Mollusca > Gastropoda > Lymnaeidae > Ampullaceana > Ampullaceana balthica. Next base: position 285,994 of record CALYLW010000683.1, on the reverse strand, counting down.
TTCGAGCTTGCACATGCAACTCCTCCTGAACCATACCAGATCTTTTGCAAATATGCTAAGGAGGTCCCAAGGATGTGCAGCGGCCAAAACAAATACCGAAAAGGTTTACTGGATTTCCTGGAAAATCCAAAAAACCCGAAAAATATCAGTATTTTGTCAATTGCTCGCCAACCATAACATCTATCTGGTTGAAAAAAAGCCAAACAATAGCTAATAAATTTTAGAACAATGTTGAAGAAGGAATTTTAGAAAATCTACAGTAGTTCGACTCCCGCAATTTTAGTAGCAATTTGTAGAAAGCAATTGTTTTGTTTAGTTTCAGAATATTGATTTGCAATGACTTTTAATGGCATCTACAATGATGGTTATTGGGGTTTTCCCGCTTTGTGAACGCTTATGTTAGATTGTTGCGAGGTGCGCATTATATTGACACATTCTTGGTGTGATGTAGCGTGAGGGGATATGACGTCATATCGTGTTTAGTTTCAGAATTATTTATTTTAATCGAGTTTTAATAAAATCTAGAAATGATTTCCCTTGAATATAATAAATCGGAAATTATTTGTTGGAAATTGCGTTTAAATATTCATTCAAGTTTTTATTACTTGTTTTACTATAAATATATTTCAGATATAACTAAAATTTTGGATGGTCGTGCATATTATAATGAATATTATTTTAGTTATGTCTCGTATATAAAGGATTTATTGTCAAAAATGTGTTTCTTAAGTTTTTATCTATTTATTTATTTCACGAAACTCAAGCTGAGAAACTTGGTCAAATAAAAGATTATCTCTAGTGTGTCAACATATTTGTTTGATCTATTTCATCAAATGTTTTATGGGTTGCTTAAAAAACTAAATCATGAATTATTACCCGGAAACACCGGGTCACATATTCTAGTAAGATAATTTTTTAAAACACACACGTTCATTGGGTTGAAAGGTGCCGTACATGGAAAGTAGCACTGTTATAGTAGTCTTACTTCAGACAGTCACAGTACAGGGACGGTAGCACTGTTATAGTAGTCTTACTTCAGACAGTCACAGTACAGGGACGGTAGCTCTGTTATAGTAGTCTTACTTCAGACAGTCACAGTACAGGGACGGTAGCACTGTTATAGTGGTCTTACTTCAGACAGTCACAGTACAGGGACGGTAGCACTGTTATAGTAGTCTTACTTCAGACAGTCACAGTACAGGGACGGTAGCACTGTTATAGTAGTCTTACTTCAGACAGTCACAGTACAGGGACGGTAGCACTGTTATAGTAGTCTTACTTCAGACAGTAACAGTACAGGGACGGTTTGCACTGTTATAGTAGTCTTACTTCAGACAGAGTCACGGTACAGGGACGGTAGCTCTGTTATAGTAGTCTTACTTCAGACAGTCACAGTACAGGGACGGTAGCACTGTTATAGTAGTCTTACTTCAGACAGTCACAGTACAGGGACGGTAGCACTGTTATAGTAGTCTTACTTCAGACAGTCACAGTACAGGGACGGTAGCACTGTTAAAGTAGTCTTACTTCAGACAGAGTCACGGTACAGGGACGGTAGCTCTGTTATAGTAGTCTTACTTCAGACAGTCACAGTACAGGGACGGTAGCACTGTTAAAGTAGTCTTACTTCAGACAGAGTCACGGTACAGGGACGGTAGCTCTGTTATAGTAGTCTTACTTCAGACAGTCACAGTACAGGGACGGTAGCTCTGTTATAGTAGTCTTACTTCAGACAGTCACAGTACAGGGACGGTAGCTCTGTTATAGTAGTCTTACTTCAGACAGAGTCACAGTACAGGGACGGTAGCACTGTTATAGTAGTCTTACTTCAGGCACGAAAAAGTTTGTGTGTGTTTGTAGCGAGGGGGGGAGGGGGTTGAAACTGATGCAGTATCGATACTCTGGAAATAGCGGCAGTTAAATCAACTCTGGCGATTTATAGTTTTCCTAAAGCCACTTTGGACTTAATTAAATTTGTCCACGGCGGTCATCGATTTCTGCTGTCAGTTTGGATGAAAATCAGTTGATTCCATGATCGATAGGATATGTGACACTTGACACTGTCAGCTTAATGGTCGATAGGATATGTGACACTTGACACTGTCAGCTTAATGGTCGATAGGATATGTGACACTTGACACTGTCAGCTTAATGGTCGATAGGATATGTGACACTTGACACTGTCAGCTTAATGGTCGATAGGATATGTGACACTTGACACTGTCAGCTTAATGGTCGATAGGATATGTGACACTTGACACTGTCAGCTTAATGGTCGATAGGATATGTGACACTTGACACTGTCAGCTTAATGGTCGATAGGATATGTGACACTTGACACTGTCAGCTTAATGGTCGATAGGATATGTGACACTTGACACTGTCAGCTTAATGGTCGATAGGATATGTGACACTTGACACTGTCAGCTTAATGGTCGATAGGATATGTGACACTTGACACTGTCAGCTTAATGGTCGATAGGATATGTGACACTTGACACTGTCAGCTTAATGGTCGATAGGATATGTGACACTTGACACTGTCAGCTTAATGGTCGATAGGATATGTGACACTTGACACTGTCAGCTTAATGGTCGATAGGATATGTGACACTTGACACTGTCAGCTTAATGGTCGATAGGATATGTGACACTTGACACTGTCAGCTTAATGGTCGATAGGATATGTGACACTTGACACTGTCAGCTTAATGGTCGATAGGATATGTGACACTTGACACTGTCAGCTTAATGGTCGATAGGATATGTGACACTTGACACTGTCAGCTTAATGGTCGATAGGATATGTGACACTTGACACTGTCAGCTTAATGGTCGATAGGATATGTGACACTTGACACTGTCAGCTTAATGGTCGATAGGATATGTGACACTTGACACTGTCAGCTTAATGGTCGATAGGATATGTGACACTTGACACTGTCAGCTTAATGGTCGATAGGATATGTGACACTTGACACTGTCAGCTTAATGGTCGATAGGATATGTGACACTTGACACTGTCAGCTTAATGGTCGATAGGATATGTGACACTTGACACTGTCAGCTTAATGGTCGATAGGATATGTGACACTTGACACTGTCAGCTTAATGGTCGATAGGATATGTGACACTTGACACTGTCAGCTTAATGGTCGATAGGATATGTGACACTTGACACTGTCAGCTTAATGGTCGATAGGATATGTGACACTTGACACTGTCAGCTTAATGGTCGATAGGATATGTGACACTTGACACTGTCAGCTTAATGGTCGATAGGATATGTGACACTTGACACTGTCAGCTTAATGGTCGATAGGATATGTGACACTTGACACTGTCAGCTTAATGGTCGATAGGATATGTGACACTTGACACTGTCAGCTTAATGGTCGATAGGATATGTGACACTTGACACTGTCAGCTTAATGGTCGATAGGATATGTGACACTTGACACTGTCAGCTTAATGGTCGATAGGATATGTGACACTTGACACTGTCAGCTTAATGGTCGATAGGATATGTGACACTTGACACTGTCAGCTTAATGGTCGATAGGATATGTGACACTTGACACTGTCAGCTTAATGGTCGATAGGATATGTGACACTTGACACTGTCAGCTTAATGGTCGATAGGATATGTGACACTTGACACTGTCAGCTTAATGGTCGATAGGATATGTGACACTTGACACTGTCAGCTTAATGGTCGATAGGATATGTGACACTTGACACTGTCAGCTTAATGGTCGATAGGATATGTGACACTTGACACTGTCAGCTTAATGGTCGATAGGATATGTGACACTTGACACTGTCAGCTTAATGGTCGATAGGATATGTGACACTTGACACTGTCAGCTTAATGGTCGATAGGATATGTGACACTTGACACTGTCAGCTTAATGGTCGATAGGATATGTGACACTTGACACTGTCAGCTTAATGGTCGATAGGATATGTGACACTTGACACTGTCAGCTTAATGGTCGATAGGATATGTGACACTTGACACTGTCAGCTTAATGGTCGATAGGATATGTGACACTTGACACTGTCAGCTTAATGGTCGATAGGATATGTGACACTTGACACTGTCAGCTTAATGGTCGATAGGATATGTGACACTTGACACTGTCAGCTTAATGGTCGATAGGATATGTGACACTTGACACTGTCAGCTTAATGGTCGATAGGATATGTGACACTTGACACTGTCAGCTTAATGGTCGATAGGATATGTGACACTTGACACTGTCAGCTTAATGGTCGATAGGATATGTGACACTTGACACTGTCAGCTTAATGGTCGATAGGATATGTGACACTTGACACTGTCAGCTTAATGGTCGATAGGATATGTGACACTTGACACTGTCAGCTTAATGGTCGATAGGATATGTGACACTTGACACTGTCAGCTTAATGGTCGATAGGATATGTGACACTTGACACTGTCAGCTTAATGGTCGATAGGATATGTGACACTTGACACTGTCAGCTTAATGGTCGATAGGATATGTGACACTTGACACTGTCAGCTTAATGGTCGATAGGATATGTGACACTTGACACTGTCAGCTTAATGGTCGATAGGATATGTGACACTTGACACTGTCAGCTTAATGGTCGATAGGATATGTGACACTTGACACTGTCAGCTTAATGGTCGATAGGATATGTGACACTTGACACTGTCAGCTTAATGGTCGATAGGATATGTGACACTTGACACTGTCAGCTTAATGGTCGATAGGATATGTGACACTTGACACTGTCAGCTTAATGGTCGATAGGATATGTGACACTTGACACTGTCAGCTTAATGGTCGATAGGATATGTGACACTTGACACTGTCAGCTTAATGGTCGATAGGATATGTGACACTTGACACTGTCAGCTTAATGGTCGATAGGATATGTGACACTTGACACTGTCAGCTTAATGGTCGATAGGATATGTGACACTTGACACTGTCAGCTTAATGGTCGATAGGATATGTGACACTTGACACTGTCAGCTTAATGGTCGATAGGATATGTGACACTTGACACTGTCAGCTTAATGGTCGATAGGATATGTGACACTTGACACTGTCAGCTTAATGGTCGATAGGATATGTGACACTTGACACTGTCAGCTTAATGGTCGATAGGATATGTGACACTTGACACTGTCAGCTTAATGGTCGATAGGATATGTGACACTTGACACTGTCAGCTTAATGGTCGATAGGATATGTGACACTTGACACTGTCAGCTTAATGGTCGATAGGATATGTGACACTTGACACTGTCAGCTTAATGGTCGATAGGATATGTGACACTTGACACTGTCAGCTTAATGGTCGATAGGATATGTGACACTTGACACTGTCAGCTTAATGGTCGATAGGATATGTGACACTTGACACTGTCAGCTTAATGGTCGATAGGATATGTGACACTTGACACTGTCAGCTTAATGGTCGATAGGATATGTGACACTTGACACTGTCAGCTTAATGGTCGATAGGATATGTGACACTTGACACTGTCAGCTTAATGGTCGATAGGATATGTGACACTTGACACTGTCAGCTTAATGGTCGATAGGATATGTGACACTTGACACTGTCAGCTTAATGGTCGATAGGATATGTGACACTTGACACTGTCAGCTTAATGGTCGATAGGATATGTGACACTTGACACTGTCAGCTTAATGGTCGATAGGATATGTGACACTTGACACTGTCAGCTTAATGGTCGATAGGATATGTGACACTTGACACTGTCAGCTTAATGGTCGATAGGATATGTGACACTTGACACTGTCAGCTTAATGGTCGATAGGATATGTGACACTTGACACTGTCAGCTTAATGGTCGATAGGATATGTGACACTTGACACTGTCAGCTTAATGGTCGATAGGATATGTGACACTTGACACTGTCAGCTTAATGGTCGATAGGATATGTGACACTTGACACTGTCAGCTTAATGGTCGATAGGATATGTGACACTTGACACTGTCAGCTTAATGGTCGATAGGATATGTGACACTTGACACTGTCAGCTTAATGGTCGATAGGATATGTGACACTTGACACTGTCAGCTTAATGGTCGATAGGATATGTGACACTTGACACTGTCAGCTTAATGGTCGATAGGATATGTGACACTTGACACTGTCAGCTTAATGGTCGATAGGATATGTGACACTTGACACTGTCAGCTTAATGGTCGATAGGATATGTGACACTTGACACTGTCAGCTTAATGGTCGATAGGATATGTGACACTTGACACTGTCAGCTTAATGGTCGATAGGATATGTGACACTTGACACTGTCAGCTTAATGGTCGATAGGATATGTGACACTTGACACTGTCAGCTTAATGGTCGATAGGATATGTGACACTTGACACTGTCAGCTTAATGGTCGATAGGATATGTGACACTTGACACTGTCAGCTTAATGGTCGATAGGATATGTGACACTTGACACTGTCAGCTTAATGGTCGATAGGATATGTGACACTTGACACTGTCAGCTTAATGGTCGATAGGATATGTGACACTTGACACTGTCAGCTTAATGGTCGATAGGATATGTGACACTTGACACTGTCAGCTTAATGGTCGATAGGATATGTGACACTTGACACTGTCAGCTTAATGGTCGATAGGATATGTGACACTTGACACTGTCAGCTTAATGGTCGATAGGATATGTGACACTTGACACTGTCAGCTTAATGGTCGATAGGATATGTGACACTTGACACTGTCAGCTTAATGGTCGATAGGATATGTGACACTTGACACTGTCAGCTTAATGGTCGATAGGATATGTGACACTTGACACTGTCAGCTTAATGGTCGATAGGATATGTGACACTTGACACTGTCAGCTTAATGGTCGATAGGATATGTGACACTTGACACTGTCAGCTTAATGGTCGATAGGATATGTGACACTTGACACTGTCAGCTTAATGGTCGATAGGATATGTGACACTTGACACTGTCAGCTTAATGGTCGATAGGATATGTGACACTTGACACTGTCAGCTTAATGGTCGATAGGATATGTGACACTTGACACTGTCAGCTTAATGGTCGATAGGATATGTGACACTTGACACTGTCAGCTTAATGGTCGATAGGATATGTGACACTTGACACTGTCAGCTTAATGGTCGATAGGATATGTGACACTTGACACTGTCAGCTTAATGGTCGATAGGATATGTGACACTTGACACTGTCAGCTTAATGGTCGATAGGATATGTGACACTTGACACTGTCAGCTTAATGACTGAACACATACACAAAAGGACATAGACACATACACACAACCACCTAGACACATACAACCACCTAGACACCACCACCTAGACACATACAACCACCTAGACACATACAACCACCTAGACACATACAACCACCTAGACACATACAACCACATAGACACATACAACCACCTAGACACATACAACCACATAGACACATACAACCACATAGACACATACAACCACCTAGACACATACACACAACCACCTAGACGCATACACACAACCATCTAGACACATACACACAACCATCTAGACACATACACACAACCATCTAGACACACACAAGCACCTAGACACACACAAGCACCTAGACACACACAACTACCTAGACACACACAACCACCTAGACACACACAACCACCTAGACACATACAACCACCTAGACACATACAACCACCTAGACACATACACACAACCACCTAGACACATACACACAACCACCTAGACACAAACACACAACCATCTAGACACACACAAGCACCTAGACACACACAACCACCTAGACACATACAACCACCTAGACACATACAACCACCTAGACACATACAACCACCTAGACACATACAATCACCTAGACACATACACACAACCACCTAGACACATACACACAACCATCTAGACACAAACACACAACCATCTAGACACACACAAGCACCTAGACACACACAACCACCTAGACACACACAACCACCTAGACACACACAACCACCTAGACACATACAACCACCTAGATACACAACCACCTAGACACATAAACACAACCATCTAGACACATACACACAACCATCTAGACACACACAAGCACCTAGGCACACACAAGCACCTAGACACACACAACCACCTAGACACACACAACCACCTAGACACACACAACCACCTAGACACACACAACCACCTAGACACACACAACTACCTAGACATTCACAACCACCTAGACACACACAACCACCTAGACACACACAACCACCTAGACACACACAACCACCTAGACACACACAACCACCTAGACACACACAACTACCTAGACATTCACAACCACCTAGACACACACAACCACCTAGACACACACAACCACCTAGACACATACAACTACCTAGACATTCACAACCACCTAGACACACACAACCACCTAGACACACACAACCGCCTAGACACATACCACCACCTAGACACATACAACCACTCAGACACACAACCATCTAGACACATACACACAATCGAGCCAACACACAAACACAAAACCATCTAGACACATAATGAAATAGATTCTTGCTCACATACCCACACATAAATACGCACGTACCCACCTCCACACACACGTACCCACCTCCACACAGACTACCCACCTCCACACAGACGTACCCACCTCCACACAGACGTACCCACCTCCACACAGACGTACCCACCTCCACACAGACGTACCCACCTCCACACAGACGTACCCACCTCCACACAGACGTACCCACCTCCACACAGACGTACCCACCTCCACACAGACGTACCCACCTCCACACGCACGTCATCAATAGGAGTTTGTGATTGGTCTATATTCTATATGGAAAGTTATTTTGAAATGTAGCCACTCTTACATGTAGGACTACGTTTTCTGACTTTTGGCCTCAATGTCCGACCATTTTCTATGATACGTACGACTCCATTTCCGAGTTCCGACCGTGTTAAAAAGAAACAAAAAACATTGTTCTCAGGGTTTTGTGTTTCGGACATATTAACTCTTTTAAAAAATTTGGACTAAATTAATTTTAAAAAAAATAAATTGAGTTAGGACAAATTTTGATGTCGTAAATATGCTTTGTAAAATAGGTCCTTACAGTTGTAAAATAGGGCCTTACAGTTGTAAAATAGGTCCTTACAGTTGTAAAATAGGTCCTTACAGTTGTAAAATAGGTCCTTACAGTTGTAAAATATGGCCTTACAGTTGTAAAATAGGGCCCTACCGTTGTAAAATAGGGCCTTGCAGTTGTAAATAGGGACTTACATTTAAAGAGATGTCAGAGGTGGGAAGAGCACATGGCGTCCTTTGGGGGGGGGGTGTTTGGTTTGAAGGTGATTATTAAATCCCTTATATTAACTTCAAAATCTTGTCTCTCTCTCTCTCTCTCTGTCTGTCGTCATCTCTTCGTACGTCGGGCGGAAAAACAAAAGTCAAAAATGACCCACTTCCCGTGATGCCATCGAGCTGAAATTTGACACATACGCTCGTGTCACCTAACAATGCATCGTATCAAAATTTCAGATCGATCGAACTTACCGTAATTAAATAAATGCATTTTTAGTTTATCTATATAAACTATATGTAGCGGTCGCTATTGTTTACATTTTACGGGTCACTTGACTTCACGCCAGCATAGTTTAACACATCTCGTGTTTTATCCAGGTGTACCGGCGTGCTTTTGTTTACATTGTACGTGTCACGCTGAGCTCGGTCCAGCGATCGGAGACCAGATCTTTCACCTCTCCCACCCGCCCCCAGGGGTTATAATGCGAAGGAAACTTAAGACGGATTCAGTCTGTAAATGTTTGTCGCGTTTGAACATAATCAATACTTTTAATTATGTCTCATATATAAGGGATTTATAGTCAAAAACTTTGTTTTTACGGGGTTGTTTTATTATGAAGATAAACGTTGTTACTTGAATTTGAATGCACGTTTTGTCGGTTAACTGTAGTAATTAAGTTGGAGTGTCTATTTGTAGTCGAGTACAAATAACAGGACCCCGCGGTTGAGGCTATTTGTAGTCAGTATTTATAGCATCCAATGGTATTACATGAACAATAAATAGCTACTAATATAGCCTTTTAAAATTCACCAAATGTACTGAACTTCCTTGGTCTCATGATAGAGAGTTGGACAGGGGAACTGAATGTTGAAGAACAGGCATGGGTTCGATTTTCGGCTGAGCCTAATAGGTTGTTTTTTCGTTTCTTACAAAAATTCTTATACATTTAATTACGATTAAATTAGATCTTTTAGTTTTAGGGTCAGGGTTAGGGTTATTTGTCTATTTTATACATTAAAATAGAAAAACTAAATTTGTAATATAGGGTTCTAAAACTAATTAAATCAATTTAACATTCTTATAATTGCTATTAAATTGGAGCTTTTAGTTTTAGGGTCAAGGTTAGTTTTGTTGTCTATTTTTACATTCAAACATTACATCAAACTCAGAATATCACCTAGTTGTAGTTTTATTAACAATTAATAATAGCGAACTACCACTAGCCGCCAACCGGAGATGGATATTGGTAGTCGAGTACCAATAGCCACAGCCATTAAGTTTAAGCATATCCATGCCCGATTTTTTTCATTTCTTAATTTAAGGGTGGGGTTGGGATAAGGTTGAGGGGTGATAAAGGGTGAGGGGGGATGATAAGGGTAGATGTGGTGTACTCTAGTCGCCCTCTTTTGACAGACATCTCGAATAGATTTATATTTCAACAGAAAGTCAAAGTTTGAATAGAGAATCCAGCTGTGCCTCAGCAAACGGGAACCTAACGACTGATTCCGACTACCGCCCTAATGGAACCTATCTGCCAGCCTTATGTTGTGTGGCACCTCCCATCGACTGAGTCCGACCACCGCCCTAATGGAACCTATCTGCCAGCCTTATGTTATGTTACACCTCCCATCCCAGCGACCATCTCTCTTGTATACCCCCGTGTGTTGGATGTTACACCTCCTATCCCAGCGACCATCTCTCTTGTATACCTCCGTGTGGTCGTTTCCTGCCGTGTGTTGGATGTTACACCTCAGCACGTATCGATTGGTGCTGGCCTGGACAGGGCCGACCTTCTATAAGCCGATTATAGTATACAGGCGTGGGGGGGGGGCGGGTCATCAACTCCTGGCTGATGAAAGGCTACGTGACAAAAGTATTAAAACACGTTGTGTGGTCCACTCTACCATGGTGTGGTCCACTCTACCATGGTGTGGTCCACTCTACCATCGTATGGCATGGTCCACTCTAACATCGTGTGGTCCACTCACAGTCTTCTAATAAATGTATAACGTATATTTTCATCTTTACGTAAGAACTCTAGTAGACGGCTCCAAATGTGGTAGTGAGCAACAGAACTGGAGTTTAAGTCAAAGTACTGGAGTTTAAGTCAAAGTACTGAAGTATAAGTCAAAAGACTTCAGTTTAATTCAAAGCACTGACGTTTAGAACGGTTAGTAAGAAATCAAGATTTTCATCTTGTTAACTTCAATTTGAGTCTGGCCTGAGTTATAGTGAAGCTCGTGTCATAGGACGGTTGACCGGTTTAATCGATCTGACCAGAACATCTATTAAATCTATTAAGATTTGCCCTTGAAACTATTTTCAGTGTGGCTTCAAATCAGTGGTAGCCCATGGTACGGCTGTAACTTTGGGTCGATGAAGCCTGTTATTATGTGAGATAGAAATACATTGTAAGTTGATGAATATTTTAATATCTATTTGACCCCATTGTTCGTACATAGTTGTTTAATATTTTCAATGTTATCAAAAACCTCCATCGTCCTTTGCCGTGGCCAGTGTAATGGATGTTGTACGTGATCTGACAGCGTGTATCTGACAGCGTGTATCTGACATCGTGTATCTGACAGCGTGTATCTGGCAGCGTGTATCTGGCAGCGTGTATCTGACAGCGTGTATCTGACAGCGTGTATCTTACAGCGTGTATCTGACAGAGGACCAACTTGTTGTCAAGGCTTGTCTTAAAGGCAGACCCTCTCCTGGACTAACCTGCAACAAGCTACGAGCCTTGTCTTGACAGCCCTACAGTTGACATGAATTGCAAAGCCAAGTGCAAGCTGCCTCGCGGTAACAACAACCCTGGAGTGGTATTGATGGACCGCATTCGTTTTCCCCAAATTAAATTACTTACTCGATCCTCTTGAGTTGTCTTCCTCCCCCCTCCTCCCAAGGAAATTACCCAGCTTCGTTCCGGAGGTTTAGATTGATTATTTGTTGACATTTCTCAGATTGGACGGACATTTTGGGTTGAACATCAGTTGTTTAGACGGACATTTTGGGTTGAACATCAGTTGTTTAGACGGACATTTTGGGTTGAACATCAGTTGTTTAGACGGACATTTTGGGTTGAACATCAGTTGTTTAGACGGACATTTTGGGTTGAACATCAGTTGTTTAGACGGACATTTTGGGTTGAACATCAGTTGTTTAGACGGACATTTTGGGTTGAACATCAGTTGTTTAGACGGACATTTTGGGTTGAACATCAGTTGTTTAGACGGACATTTTGGGTTGAACATCAGTTGTTTAGACGGACATTTTGGGTCGAACATCAGTTGTTTAGACGGACATTTTGGGTTGAACATCAGTTGTTTAGACGGACATTTTGGGTTGAACATCAGTTGTTTAGACGGACATTTTGGGTTGAACATCAGTTGTTTCGACGGACATTTTGGGTTGAACATCAGTTGTTTAGACGGACATTTTGGGTTGAACATCAGTTGTTTAGACGGACATTTTGGGTTGAACATCAGTTGTTTAGACGGACATTTTGGGTTGAACATCAGTTGTTTAGACGGACATTTTGGGTTGAACATCAGTTGTTTGTAGTTCTTAATGTATAAAACGTACTTGATATGTTTTGAAGAGTATTTAGTTTGATCCTTTAAACTAACAGCAGTGGCGTCACTAGGGGGTTACGGGGGAGGCTGGCCGTCCCGGGTGACACCATCAGCCATCGGGGGGGGGGTGACACAAAAATCTTTAAAAAAATTCCTGTGTAAGATTTTATGTTAAAAAAAAAGAGACAGTCCATTTTTTTTCAGCTAGAAAAAAATTACGAAATTACAATGAAATACGTTAAACGCAAAAACGTATTATTTAAAAAATATCAGTGAACATGCGATAATAAAACTGTCCCAACGTACTACAATAAAACAAATGATAAAAAAAAAGAAAAGTTACAGCCTCACCGGAGAGAGAATTAAACAGCATGAACGTGATAGAGGCGTTGTCTTTAGAGGCGTTGTCTTAGAGGCGTTGTCTTAGAGGCGTTGTCTTTAGAGGCGTTGTCTTTAGAGGCGTTGTCTTTAGAGGCGTTGTCTTTAGAGGCGTTGTCTTTAGAGGCGTTGTCTTTAGAGGCGTTGTCTTTTGTTTTAATTGAAATAATTGCAACTGGGATTTGATTTCTTGAGTATAGCTACACGTATATACACGATGGAGTATAGCTACACGTATATACACGATGGAGTATAGCTACACGTATATACACGATGGAGTATAGCTACACGTATATACACGATGGAGTATAGCTACACGTATATACACGATGGAGTATAGCTACGCGTATATACACGATGGAGTATAGCTACACGTATATACACGATGGAGTATAGCTACACGTATATACACGATGGAGTATAGCTACACGTATATACACGATTGAGTATAGCTACACGTATATACACGATTGAGTATAGCTACACGTATATACACGATGGAGTATAGCTACACGTATATACACGATGGAGTATAGCTACACGTATATACACGAAATTAATTTCACAGGAAAATATTTCAGTCTTTTTGATTTCGTATGAAAGGATTTTCGATGGGTACGTTAGCCGAATTAAAGTTGATTTTGAACGACGCCGATCAGAACCGCACCTGCGCAACTGCAGTGACGAATTTGTAACGTTGAAAAATGTCTCTCTGACTATTATATAGCATATTTTCGAAGATATAATCTGTTATATTCAAGTATTTTGTTTACAATTCATAATTCCACATTCTTGCAGCACTAAAGGCAAGCAAGTGAATCTTTTATTTAAATTTGTTAAAAGAGGAAAAGATAGTGAGAATTTACTGGAATTATTTTTGAGTCAAAATGCCGCGTTATACATTTTCCGGATTAAATAATTCTTTAAGAATGATTGACTTTAATTTTGAAAGTTACAAAATTAAGCCAAATTACACTTAAATTTTGGACACGTTCAAAAGTTAGACGAAATTTTTAAAAGAAAATGTTCTTAAAGTATGACGGACAAGACTTTAACTTTTAAAAATATCATTCAATTAATCAATTAATTAACTTTTGTTTTTAGTTCAAGACTTGTCTGACATTTGTTGGGAACATTTTCCTTCTTTAAATTGTTGTCACATGTCATTAAAGAGCGCACGATGAAAGAGCGACGACTAATGGGCGCAAACATAAGAGCGCCGTACCTCGTTGGTAGTTCGTCTTGAAACATTAGCATCTATTAGAACAATCGCCTCCAATCTTCATCTATTAGAACAATCGCCTCCAATCTTCATCTATTAGAACAATCGCCTCCAATCTTCATCTATTAGAACAATCGCCTCCAATCTTCATCTATTAGAACAATCGCCTCCAATCTTCATCTATTAGAACAATCGCCTCCAATCTTCATGTGCTCTCTTTTGTTGTGTGCTATTTTACGGGTCACCGTCACGAAATTAATTAGTAAGGTACACTAAGACAACAATTTAAAGAAGAAAAATGACAAAGGTGTCGCGATTACAGTGGCGTCACTAGGGGGTTGGAGGGTTGCGGACCACACAGGGTGACACCATCCAAATGTAAATTTCTGTATGTTCCCGTTGTTTGGCACTGGAAGACTCGGAGGCGTTCTGTGGGTTACGTCATGAGGGGGTGGTACTATGAGCTACCGCCCCGGGTGACACCAACCCTAGTGAGCCCTGAGCTACCGCACTGGGTGACACCAACCCTAGTGACGCAGTGAGCTACCGCACTGGGTGACGCCAACCCTACTGACGCAGTGAGCTACCGCACTGGGTGACACCAGCCATAGTGACGCAGTGAGCTACCGCACTGGGTGACACCAACCCTAGTGACGCAGTGAGCTACCGCAATGGGTGACGCCAACCCTACTGACGCAATGAGCTACCGCACTGGGTGACACCAACCCTAGTGACGCCATGAGCTACCGCATTGGGTGACACCAACCCTAGTGACGCAATGAGCTACCGCACTGGGTGACACCAACCCTAGTGACGCAATGAGCTACCGCACTGGGTGACACCAACCCTAGTGACGCCATGAGCTACCGCACTGGGTGACACCAACCCTAGTGACGCCATGAGCTACCGCACTGGGTGACACCAACCCTAGTGACGCCATGAGCTACCGCATTGGGTGACACCAACCCTAGTGACGCAATGAGCTACCGCACTGGGTGACACCAACCCTAGTGACGCCATGAGCTACCGCACTGGGTGACACCAACCCTAGTGACGCCATGAGCTACCGCACTGGGTGACACCAACCCTAGTGACGCCATGACCTACCGCATTGGGTGACACCAACCCTAGTGACGCAATGAGCTACCGCACTGGGTGACACCAACCCTAGTGACGCCTCTAACAGTCCAATATTTCAATAGTATTTGGAACAAACCAACATTTTTATCGTTATTCAAAGTCCAATATTTATATCACTGACAATATATATATATGAGTTCAAAAATTTTATCGATGCCAATGATCCAATATCTATATTCTATATCAATAACATTTTAATATTTCTATCTATACAAACACTTCAATACTAATGTCAGTAACTAACTGTCCAATAATTTCAACGATATTAGTAATCTGATATTTTTATCAATACTAACTATGCAATATCGATATCAATAACTAATAGTCCTTGTTCGTATCGATACTTTCCCATACCGCCCAATGTAACTATTATTATTGATATTTTGCCTTTCATTGCTGAAACATGTATTGCACGTTAGATAACTTCAAAGCCAGTAAAGCCACGTCTGTATGGCCGCGGTCCACGTGTTCTCTGTGCACATCCCAGGCATCAGAAAAATGTGAGTCCATCCCGACTACCAATCTTATTATCTGCTCATCCGAGCACGCGAGCCCAAAATCCAGCGCCGAGGACACGGCGAGGACTTGTAATAGGATAAGGAAATGTTAATAGGACTGACGTCTCGTGTATACACGGCGGCTTACCGTCACAACTTGACAGTTGACGGGCATTGAAGTGATATTAATATGTGGCCGTGTTCCACCCAACACGCGCGCACACACACACACACACACACACACACCTGGGGCGTTGTCATTTGGGCACAGACAGAACAGCCTAGCTGCTTTCTTTGAGGTTGTGTGGCATCAAAGGGAGAGCATCTCGTGAAATGACAACACCTGCGGTAGGTACATGAGAAATGCTGCAGAGGATAAAATGAGTCTTATCATAAGTCTTTCTTTGGCTGTGGTTGACAGGTCTTTAGGAACGGCTTGTGGGTGGTGTGGACAACCATACTAATGACAACCATGTTTGGTCATGCTAATGGAAACCTTGTCATACAAATTATCGTTCTTCCCGTCCGGAATTCGGGTGTGGAATGGGTTGCCTCTGGAACCCAGGAAAACCAACACTTTATCAACATTTAAAACCAACACTTTATCAACATTTATAACCAACACTTTATCAACATTTAAAACCAACACTTTATCAACATTTAAAACTCTAATAAAAACGCAAAACTAGACATAAACCAAGGATAAGCATAGGACGCAATAATCTTCTGTATAGAAGGAGCGTCTGTAACAAATGAGATAGATAAGAGGTCTCACCATACTAATGACAACCATGTCTCACCATACTAATGACAACCATGTCTCACCATACTAATGACAACCATGTCTCACCATACTAATGACAACCATGTCTCACCATACTAATGACATGTAGATGGATAACATGCATACAGGCTATACATGAGCCTGACAAGCTGTCACAAAACAACGAACATTTCGACAAAGAGCCTTCTTCAACGAACACATAGAAGAACAAAGACGAATAAAACTAATAAAAAGAAATTAAAACTTAAATGCGGTGAAATCCAGATCCTAAGAGAGCTAACCATGTGTCACCATATGACAGCCATGTGTCACCATACTAATGACAACCATGTGTCACCATACTAATGACAACCATTTCTGGCCCATTAACATTGTCTAGGTGACACCTATGTACTATGTAAGTTATTTTTGTAAGGAGTCAAGAAAACATAATTTTAATGAAATTGTAGATTGGGAGGAGTCACAGACTCAATCATAGCGTCATACGGGCTTAGCGTCATAACGTCATATTGAAGTTGAGTCATTGGGATGTCTGTCTTACAGGCGAGACAATGGTGAGCACACGTGCTCTCGAGGCGTGTCCGAGGGTTTGTGTTACTATTGACAGACGTGAAGCACGTCACAATGGCCAGGCGGCGTAACTCTGTGTATCTCATTGTGTTGGACGCGCCGGCTCCTGGCATGAGACGAGCGTGTGCCGAGGTCTGTCTATTGTGTCTTATTTGAGGGCTTTATCGATGGCTTCTGTTCAATACGTCCGCGATGGTCTGGGGTGGCGGGGCCCTTTGTGCTCTGTCGCAGAGCAATGACAGAGCAACGTTTACCGAGCAAGGGCCGTGTTTCGCTAGGAGCACAGGCGGAACAAATGACAGAGCGCAATATTTGAATGAGTTAGTTGATGGATGTGTGTTCATTGTTTTTTGTTCAAAGATTGCAAAATGAGATCAGATGAACATTTACTCAAAGATTGCAGACTGAGATCAGATGAACATTTACTTAAGGGGAGCTGTATTCTGTTATCACATATCCAATCTGAATTTCCTTTTTTTTTAAAGATTTTTTTTTCCCGGGTGGGGGCCAATGTTCCCTTTAAGGGCGGCCGCGCAGTCATCTGAACGACGCCGCGCAGCAGTTTAGAATTACCACGCAGTAAATTTAGTTAAATATTGCACAAAAATGGATGCTGCGCAACTTTACACACGAGTTTTTTTTACTTTGCACACGGACCAACGAACCTTAAAGGGAACATTGGTGGGGGCGGTGGTCGGATGGTGGATAGCATCTGAAAGCATTTCACATCAAGTGATACACCCTCCATGAAATATGAGTTTTCTAAGAGGAGAATCATTTACAATTCTTTGCACCAGGTAAATTGTTAAAATTCTTTAAATGATTTGAACATAATGAAAAACGTATCCTATTGATGTCTAGCAGCTGGAGATAAACGATATTTCTAGATTCTTCCGGTTTCTTCAAAAGGTTTTCACCTCGAGTCTTGACCAAGTCATCGCCATTGAAATCCTATCTCAGATACCCGAGTGTTTCACGAGAAGGGAGGACCATGGTCAAGTAACAGAGAGCAATACTCTGACGCCCCCCCCCCTTTTTTTCGAACATTGTGCACCCCATCACAGAATGTCGGCCAACGCCATAAACACATGTCCTGGGACTGCTCCCCTGCATGGGGCGCTGCAACATAAGCTTACATACACCCTCTACACCGATGTAATGCTATATATAACCTCCGAACATCAAGTTGTTTGGTTTCCCTGGCCCAGTGAGGGGGTGGGGGTGGTATTTGTTGTTGGACGTCAGGGCCTAATGCGTTCACATCGGAGCTCGTCTTAAACCACTTTTCAAGTTGGCGGAGTCGGAGCCATGACTCATATACTCAGCGACACACCGAGCCATGTAAACACTGTTATATACGTATATACATCTATTAATTTGTTTATACTAATATTTGCCTTATTTATAGAAAACCTCAGAAAATGATTCGTAATCCGAGACAGATTAGCTATTCACACCGGACGAGGATTGAATGAGTGTGTGTGTGTCAGTGTGTGTGTGTGTGTGTGTGTAGGGGGAGGGGGCGATGAAGTTATTTGGACATGATTACCCAGTAGTAAGAGGAGATAGAGCGTAATCGAAGAGTCCCTTGTCAAAATACACCAGTCCAGACAACTGATTATTATTAGTCGATACGGACGAGTCGCTTGATTTATTATTTGTACTCGTCAGGAATTCGAGCCGTCGCGAGGGTGGGGGCAGGGAAGGGGGTGAGTTTGTCGCGATAAGCGCTTCAAATTATTTGTGTCTGCGAGTACATCAAGAATGTTTTAAGTGTGTGGGGCAATGTTTGCCCAGTTGGATGGGCGCGTTGATTGCCCCAGGATGACGGTGGTATCAGCCGCGTTTATCAAGATTTTCTTTCATACCAAGGGAGCTAATTCAGTTTGCGGGGGGCTTTACTTGTTGGAAATTCATCATTTTTTTTTGAGACTTAATTTTTAAAGAGGTTTATGTTTTTCTGGAAGAAAGAAAAAGAATAAACGAAGGAAAGAACAAACCAAACAAGGACAAGTAATGACTGGAAGAACCTTCCAAAGGGATATGTTTAGGCGACAACAGCTGACGTATGTGTGACTATTGCCTCTTGTTCCCAACGTCCAGTCACCAATACCCCGGTGAGCCTCCCTTTGACGTACCATCTTCACTGACGTAGTTACAAAAACTCACCATCCGTAGAAGATATAATGATCAGACTATTGATGGTAGCCTGTCATAAATAGAAGAATAAGGACAGAAAAAAAGCGCCTCAAAATGACAATTTTAATCAAAACTAGAAACAGTTATGTTATCAATAACTTTAAGCTGGCTAATTGTTACGGTTATGATTAAAGTTTGAACATCTCTGTTAAATACTACCTAATAAGCGATTAATATAAACACCATTAAAGTACATCAGATCTACACATTGAGTATATAAGTACACTATATGTACACATTATTTGAGTATATAAAGTACACTATATGACACATTATTTGAGTATATAAAGTACACTATATGTACACATTACTTCAGTATATAAGTACACTATATGTACACATTATTTGAGTATATAAAGTACACTATATGACACATTATTTGAGTATATAAAGTACACTATATGACACATTATTAAAGTCTGTCTACTGTGCCTGTGCTACTATTAAAGTCTGTCTACTGTGCCTGTGCTACTATTAAAGTCTGTCTACTGTGCCTGTGCTACTATCATACAAATCATTACACTATTTTTTCAGGAATGTTTTTGTTTGAAAAGTTTCTTGTCTGGAATTTGCCCAACACTTAGACAACATGATCTCCTATTATGTGTCCCGTTATAAGGAGACCATCATGTCCCCATTACTCCGCTAACAGGATGTTAACACAGCATCCATTATAGTTAGCTCTGCTGTTTAGTACCAGATATTTAGCAGTGGTTAGATAAGTAAACAGATCTTGTTCATGTTTTGTTTGTTTAGTTTTTCAATATTTATTTTGATGATCAATATTACAGCACTGAGAGGGACGAGAGTTCAAAGGTTGTGATGGCGTATTGGGTCGTTTAGTCTAGGATTAGGTGATTAGGTAGATTATATCAGGTGATTAGGTAGATTATATCAGGTGATTAGATAGATTATATTAGGTGATCAGATATAGTATATTAGGTGATTAGGTAGATTATATTAGGTGATTAGATAGATTATATTAGGTGATTAGATAGATTATATTAGGTGATCAGATAGATTATATTAGGTGATCAGATAGATTATATTAGGTGATTAGATATATTATATTAGGTGATTAGATAAATTATATTAGGTGATCAGATATAGTATATTAGGTGATTAGGTAGATTATATTAGGTGATTAGATAGATTATATTAGGTGATCAGATATAGTATATTAGGTGATTAGGTAGATTATATTAGGTGATTAGATAGATTATATTAGGTGATTAGATATATTATATTAGGTGATCAGATAGATTATATTAGGTGATCAGATAGATTATATTAGGTGATTAGATATATTATATTAGGTGATTAGATAAATTATATTAGGTGATTAGGTAGATTATATTAGGTGATCAGATAGATTATATTATGTGATTAGATATATTAAATTAGGTGATTAGATAAATTAGATTAGTGATCAGATAAATTATATAAGGTGATTAGATAGATTATATCAGGTGTTCAGATAGATTATATTAGGTGATTATGTGGATTATATTAGGTGATTAGATAGATTATTTTAGGTGATTAGATATATTATATTAGGTGATTAGATATATTAGATTAGTGATCATATAGATTATATTAGGTGATTAGGTAGATTATATTAGGTGATTAGGTAGATTATATTAGGTGATTAGATATATTAAATTAGGTGATTAGATAGATTAGGTGATTAGATAGATTAGATTAGGTGATTAGATATATTAGTTTTGGTGATTAGATAGATTATATTAGGTGATTAGATTAGGTGATTAGATAAATTAGATTTATGATTACATAGATTATATTAGGTGATTAGATAGATTATTTTTTGTGATTAGATAGATTATATTGGGTGATTAGATAGATTATATTGGGTGATTAGATAGATTAGATTAGGTGATTAGATAGATTAGATTAGGTGATTTGATAGATTAGTTTTGGTGATTAGATAGATTATATTAGGTGATTAGGTAGATTATATGAGGTGATTAGATAGATTATATTAGGTGATTACATAGATTAGATTAGGTTATTAGATAGATTCGTTTTGGTGATTAGATAGATTATATAAGTGATTAGATAGATAAGATTAGGTGATTAGATGGATTATATTAGGTGATTAGGTCAGATTATATTAGGTGATTTTGTAGATTGTATTAGGTTAAGAGATAGAAATAGATTAGGTTTTTAGATAGATTAGATTAGGTGATTAGATATATTACATAAGGTCATTAAAAAGAGTGACCATAGTTTGGAATACACGAGCTCTGCTTGAGTTAGGGAGTAAGGTAATTCTCAAACACTGAGTTCCTAAAGTCAAAGTAACACTGAGTTCCTAAAGTCAAAGTAACTCTGTCCCTAAAGTCAAAGTAACACTGAGTTCCTAAAGTCAAAGTAACACCGTCCCTAAAGTCAAAGTAACACTGAGTTCGTAAAATCAAAGTAACACTGAGTTCCTAAAGACAAAGTAACACTGAGTTCCTAAAGTTAAAGTAACACTGAGTTCCTAAAGACAAAGTAACACTGAGTTCCTAAAGTCAAAGTATGACTGAGTCGCCACAGCCAGAAGATATCATTTGCCAGGGGTATTTGAAAACTACACAATAAAATACTATTTCTACGTCTTTGACGTACGATCTTTAGACTACACGGACTGGTGTTAGCTTCTAGGCTAAGAATGGCATCATACACGGACAGTTGTAGGAGCGTAAGTATGTGTGCGCCAATCACTTCGTTTTTTGTATGAAAGGCTTCTCAAAATGTGAAGAGTCATGGCTAAGTCAAAGTCACAGGCTGGACGAGGAACACAATTGATCTAAATACCATCACACGTCAAAGTCAGTTTGGCCACTTTTGACTTCTGTACCGCTATCCCTCTCACGCCCGACTGCACGCAGCAGTCCCACATCACACACATGACGTCACATCACACACTTGACGTTTTATGAAATGATGACACTTGACCCCAAACCCTTCTGGTTGCCTGAAAGGTGCGGTACTAAAACTCCAGCCCACGGTCAGCAAAATGGCGGAGTTGTCGGAAGGGCGAGGTTGTTGTGTTTGAACAGGCTGAAGTTTTAATGGGTGGATCGGAGATCTATGAAACTGGTGGATTGGGGAGGGGGGAGACGTTTGGGATTGGGGGGGGGGTAGGAATTTTTACTTAAAGTTATAATAAAATGATGGAAATAGTTTGGACCACGAAATAACGGGTGTTGGAATAACGTGAGAGGTATTCAAGTCATGACTGACTTCAAATGAGTCAACGTTCAATAGTCATGGCTAGGAGACACGCTGCTCTGGGAATGGGAAGCGAGAAATATGAGATTAAATGCCCTCGTTTTGCTATCGTCTGCTAACGCTTGATGGAAAATCGGTGGAAGGAAGAGAAAAATGCGGATAGAAACTCGTTGATAGATTTTGGGAGGGAGGAGGTTGTAATGAATATGAGAGGAGGGGTAGGAATAACCGAGGGAAGAAGTTAGGAAAGGAAACAAATGTATATTTGTTATTTGTTAATATTTAATAATCGTTACTATTAAAGAGACAGTAGTACAAATCAGTTATACGTGGATCCATCAAAATATGGCCACAGTTGTGAGAATTGTAGTATATGAGGGAAAGATGAGGAGAGGTGTGAGGTGAGGTGTGAGGTGAAATATGCAGGAACAACGCGGTGAGTGGTTAACACAAGTTTAAATAATAGGCCATAAGAGCAAAGGTTGCAACCAGCGAAACCTCCCTGTCACACAGACACTCTCTCGTGTAACAGAGATATGTAGAGACACACTTGTGTAACAGAGATATATAGAGACACACTTGTGTAACAGAGATATATAGAGACACATTCGTGTAATAGATATATACATATATATATATATATATATATAATCATTTGTGTAACAGAGATATATAGAGACACACTCGTGTAACAGAGATATATAGAGACACACGTGTGTAACAGAGATATATAGAGACACAATCGTGTTACAGATATATATAGAGACACACGTGTGTAACAGAGATATATAAAGACACACTCGTGAAACAGATATATAGAGACACACGTGTGTAACATAGATATATAGAGACACAATCGTGTTACAGAGATATTTAGAGACACGCTCGTGTAACAGAGATATATAGAGACAAACTTGTGTAATAGAGATATATAGACATATTCGTGTGTCAGAGTTATATAGAGACACATTCGTGTATAAGAGTTATATAGAGACACACTTGTGTAACAGAGATATATAGAGACACACTTGTGTAATAGAGATATTTAGACACATTCGTGTGTCAGAGTTATATAGAGACACATTTGTGTATCAGAGTTATATAGAGACACACTTGTGTAACAGAGATATATAGAGACACACTTGTGTAATAGAGATATATAGAGACACACTTGTGTAACAGAGATATATAGAGACTTACTTGTGTAACAGAGATATATAGAGACACACTTGTGTAATAGAGATATCTTGAGGCACATTTGTGTATCAGAGTTATATAGAGACACACTTGTGTAACAGAGATATATAGAGACACACTTGTGTAATAGAGATATATAGAGACACACTTGTGTAACAGAGATATATAGAGACACACTTGTGTAATAGAGATATATAGAGACACACTTGTGTAATAGAGATATCTTGAGACACATTCGTGTATCAGAGTTATATATAAATAGACACATTTACGTATCAATGAGAAACATAAAATATATAGTCATTCAAAACTTTGATTTTTCACTTTTCCAAGTGACGGAGAATCTCAAATACACAATGACATGTCCTTTTGACAGAGACGTTCATAGACACTTGACAGAGCGATAGTTGAGGAAATAATCCGTTGCATTAAGAGAGGTTTGTCACTCATCAATAATTAACTTCTGATACCCGAAGGGAAGGCGGGGCGGGACCACCACTAAATGAGCCTTGAACACAGATGTCAGGCCATTAGAGATAGGGCCTATTGTTCTGTTCTAGTATAGAATAGGCCAGTAGATAGGGTCTATTTTTATTGTATATAAAAGGCCGATAGAAAGGGCCTATTTTTCTAGTATAGAATATTTTATAGGCTTGTAGATAGGGCCTATTGTTCTAGTATAGAATAGGCCGTTATATCTACGTTAACCAATTATCATTATCTATCATAACTGTACTTTAACAAAGTGATATTCATTATTGTCCTTTCACCAAATATATCAAACTAGTAAAATACCCGTTATCAGCAGCGGACAAGTAGGATTTCAGTTAATGTTGAGAACCCGCGTATCAAACTTCTGGAAGATCAGACCATAAGTAACAAAAACTGTTGGAAAAGTTCAATATGGCGACTGACATTGGCGTCAGACAAAGTTCAATATGACGACTGACATTGGCGTCATACACAGTTCAATATGGCGACTGACATTGGCGTCATACAAAGTTCAATATGGTGACTGACATTGGCGTCATACAAAGTTCAATATGGCGACTGACATTGGCGTCATACAAAGTTCAATATGGCGACTGACATTGGCGTCATACAAAGTTCAATATGGTGACTGACATTGGCGTCATACAAATTTCAATATGGCGACTGACATTGGCGTCATACAAAGTTCAATATGGCGACTGACATTGGCGTCATACTAAGTTCAATATGGCGACTGACATTTGCGTCATACAAAGTTCAATATGGCGACTGACATTGGCGTCATACAAAGTTCAATATGGCGACTGACATTGGCGTCATACAAAGTTCAATATGGCGACTGACATTTGCGTCATACAAAGTTCAATATGGCGACTGACATTGGCGTCATACAAAGTTCAATATGGCGACTGACATTGGCGTCATACAAAGTTCAATATGGCGACTGACATTGGCGTCATACCAAGTACGTTTATTGGTTTTGGATAGAGCATGGAAGCCGCCTACCAAATGTCGAAAATAAGAAAGTTTAACAAGGCGAATTGTTTCGACCGTTAAGACCGTTACGACCGTTACGCGTAGAATTTCGAAATGAAATGAAACGAAACCTGCTTAACTTGTGGACATCAGGGTTTCAATAATATATAGTTATGTATAAATATAAGCCAGCTAAATCTTATGTACCATGTCTGATCACAATCATAGATTGTAGATCGAACCGTTCAACAACTTCTAAAAGCTTATGGCGATCGGATGAATACAATAATATTTACGCAGCTTACATAAGAAACAAATGTAAATAATGGTCCCCGGGGCCAAATGGTGTAAGATGTAAAGTTAAAACGAACTTTTGATTTCAATCTGGATTATGATGAATATATATTTGTTAAATCGTGTCAAATCGAATGGGGGATTAAGAATTAAAGGTTTACGAAGGAAAAGATATTGGACCCTCGGCTGCAAAGGAATGGACATTAGGAGTTTATGGCTCTATATTATTTTAATATGGCTCATCAAGTTTTTATATTAAAAGTTTAGCAAAGATCTATCCACTGTAGCCGTAATAAGATCTATCCACTGTAACAGTAACAAGATCTATCCACTGTAACAGTAACAAGATATATCCACTGTAACAGTAACAAGATCTATCCACTGACCACTGTAACAGTAACAAGATCTATCCACTGTAAAAGTAACAAGATCTATCCACTGTAAAAGTAACAAGATCTATCCACTGTAACAGTAACAAGATCTATCCACTGTAACAGTAACAAGATCTATCCACTGTAACAGTAACACGATCTATCCACTTAAACAGTAACAAGATCTATCCACTGTAACAGTAACAAGATCTATCCACTGTAACAGTAACAAGATCTATCCACTGTAACAGTAACAAGATCTATCCACTGTAACAGTAACAAGATCTATCCACTGTAACAGTAACAAGATCTATCCACTGTAACAGTAACAAGATCTATCCACTGTAACAGTAACAAGATCTATCCATTTAAACAGTAACCAAAGATTAAACTCATTTTTTAATAGCTCATAAAAGGGGAAAAACATATTGGGTGGGCCCCGGACCCCAATGAGTGGTAATTTTTAAAAACAAATGGCTGATTACCATCGTGAGAGGGTACTCAACAACTCCTCAACGTTTCATGCTTCTACCTACACTGGAAGTAGGAGGATTAGTGATGAGTGAGTGAGTGAGTGAGGGCTTTGTCATTTATTAGTATAGATTACACGCAGGATAGCTTGAACGTACGTACACATGTCACTGACTAATGTACTCATGACACTGACGTATGTACTCATGTCACTGACGTATGTACTCATGTCACTGACGCACGTATTGACTGACGCACGTTTTAACTGACGCACGTACACATATCACCCACATATGTACTCATGTCACTGACGCACGTACACATATCACCCACATATGTACTCATGTCACTGACGCACGTATTGACTGACGCACGTATTGACTGACGCACGTATTGACTGACGCACGTATTGACGTACATATCTTTGCCCCGTCAAACATTCCTTGAATTCAGAAACATGTTTGGGACATAGTTACACTCAACTCATCAAGAAGAGGGAAATCGAAGAGTCAAGCAAGTGACGTCCGTCTTTCGACCGTCTGACCACAGGAGAAAACTCGACGTGAGCCTCGGAAATCAAATGTCAGTCGTCACGAGAACATCAAGTGAATAAGCATCTTGTGGAAAACCTGGCTTTAATGGCCCGGACCAAGGGAGGGGACAGAGAGAGGAGGGGGCAGAGAGAGGAGGGGAGCAGAGAGAGGAGGGGGACAGAGAGAGGAGAGGGCAGAGATAGGAGGGGGAGAGAGAGGGGGGCAGAGAGTGGAGGGGGGCAGAGAGAGGAGGGTGGCAGAGAGAAAAGGGGGACAGAGAGAGGAGGGGGGAAGAGAGAGGAGAGGGGCAGAGAGAGGAGGGGGACAGAGAGAGGAGAGGGCAGAGAGAGAGGGGGGCAAAGAGAGGAGGGGACAGAGAGAGGAGGGGGCAGAGAGAGGATAGTATTGAGTTAGAGTTTGAACATGGGTTCGCTCCGAGCTGTATCTTAATTAGCTTCGCCCCTGTCAAAAGTTTAATTTCTAATATCAGTCTTACATTGAGATTGTTAAGCGACTGTATTATATCTACAAATGTAAGCGATTGTATTATATCTACAAATGTAAGCGATTGTATTATATCTACGAATGTAAGCGTCTGTATTATATCTACGAATGTAAGCGACTGTATTATATCTATGAATGTAAGCGACTGTATTATATCTACGAATGTAAGCGACTGTATTATATCTATGAATGTAAGCGACTGTATTATATCTATGAATGTAAGCGTCTGTATTATATCTACGAATGTAAGCGACTGTATTATATCTACGAATGTAAGCGTCTGTATTATATCTACGAATGTAAGCGTCTGTATTATATCTACAAATGTAAGCGACTGTATTATATCTACGAATGTAAGCGTCTGTATTATATCTACGAATGTAAGCGTCTGTATTATATCTATGAATGTAAGCGACTGTATTATATCTACGAATGTAAGCGACTGTATTATATCTACGAATGTAAGCGACTGTATTATATCTATGAATGTAAGCGACTGTATTATATCTACGAATGTAAGCGACTGTATTATATCTACGAATGTAAGCGACTGTATTATATCTACGAATGTAAGCGACTGTATTATATCTACGAATGTAAGCGACTGTATTATATCTACGAATGTAAGCGACTGTACATATTTCCACCAAACAGCATTGAGGTGGAGTGCTTGAATTGTGATACTGAGTGAATCAATGACATTAGACGATGCCAAGGTGAATTGTGTAGTGAAGTTAAGGAGTTGATACACAGATCGATTCTGAGTGGATAGACAGGTCGATACTGAGTGAATCAATGACATTAGTCGATACCAGAGCCAAGTGTGTAGTGAACTTAAGGAGTTGATAGGTCGATACTGGTCAACCGATCGATTGTTCAATACCGATACTGTTCGATTAGCCCCATTGGAAACAATTTCCATCTTGTCAATCGTCATTATTACTGTGTTAACCCACGTGACCCTACATCATGTGATTGCATTCAACCAATCAATTTGCTACTTTTTAATGTGTTCAAACATCTTCAACATTTTATGAAAGGAAGTCTGAGAAAAAAAAGCTTTAAATAAAACAAACCCGTAAAAACAAAGTTTTTGACTATAAATCCCTTATATATGAGACATAACTAACAGTATTGATTATGTTCAAACGCGACAAACATTTACAGACTGAATCCGTCTTAACTCCCCTTTGCTTTATAACCCGAGGGGAAAGGTCTGGTCACCATTCGCTGGACCGAGCTCAGCGTGACACGTAAAATGTATTTTAAAAAAAAGCACGCCGGTACATCGACGATGTGGCGTCAACGCGTGAACTGAACTGTCACGTGAAAAATAAACCGTGAAATTGGATTACATACGTCGTATATAGATAAACTAAAAATGCATTAATTTAATTACGGTACGCTCGATCGATCTGAAATTTTGATACGATGCATTGTTAGGTGAGACGGGTCCGTGTGCCAAATTTCAGCTCGATGCCTTCACGGGAAGTGGGTCATTTTTTACTTTTGTTTTTCCGCCCGCCCAAGACAGAGAGACAGAGACGGCGGTGAAGTTAATATAAGGGATTTAATAAAACAACCCCGTAAAAACAAAGTTTTTGACTATACATCCCTTATATATAAGACATAACTAAAAGTATTGATTATGTTCAAACGCGACAAACATTTACAGACTGAAGCCGAAATTATCTCCACTGGCTTTAAAACTTGGGGAAGGGGGAGGGGGTGTGGACATGGACGGGTGGCGTCAACGCGTTAACTCAACTCCTGGTGTAAACCACCTGGTTAAAACACGAGATGTGTTCACCGTGATGTCAAGTGACCCGTAAAATCTAAACAATAGCGACCGCTACATAGAGTTTATATAGATAAACTAAAAATGCATTAATTTACTTACTTATTTAGTTCGATCGATCTGAAATTTTGATACGATGCATTGTTAGGTGACACGGGTCCGTGTGGCAAATTTCAGCTCGATCGCTTTACGGCAGGTGGGTCATTTTTGACTTTTGTTTTTCCGCCCGCCCAAGACAGAGAGAGATGACGACAGAGACGGCGGTGAAGTTAATATAAGGGATTTAAAAAGGGATATTACGGATTCCAATTTTTGAAATCTGGCCGGAGCCGGATTTGGACGAATTTATGAAGTAAAACCTGACTGGAGCCGGATAAAGATTTGTAAAAATGGCCGGATTCCGGATTCTCCGGAGGCGGAGCCATTATATATCTATATCTATATATAAAAATCAAAGTATGTCTGTGTGTGTGTGTGCATGTCCTTTATAGCTGACTAAACCATTCATCCGATCGTCATGAAATTTTTGGAGAATGGTTGAGTACCCACCTGGGATGGTAACTGGCAACTTTTTTTTCTAAATTTAACACTCATGGGGCACCGGGGGCCCATAATGTCATTTGTTGCTTATATGAGCTATATAAAAAGTAGTTTAAGCGCTAGCTTCTGTGTAAATGGTTGGATCTTAACCAAACTTTTGTTTAACAACTTGATAGCCAATATTAAAATACTATAGGGCACTGAACTTCAAATAGTCATTCCTTTGGTGCTGGGGGCCCAAAAATTCACATTTCTTAAACGTTTAAGATTTTATTCACCATTCAGTCATTAACAATCTTGACAAATAATGACACATGTATCCATTATTATACAAATTGAAATGAAGAGGTGTTTTGAACTTTATATCTTGCACTCAATGGGCCCCGGGGCCCTTAATGTCTTTTTTTGCTTATATAAGATATATAAAAATGTGTTTATGCGTTAGCTACTAAGTAAATGAATGGATCTTAACCAAAATTTGAATACAAAAACTTGGTAGCCCATATTAAAATATACTATAACATAATTTAAAATGTCCACTCCTACGGGGCCAGGTGTCCCAAATGTCTTTTCTTCGTATATGTTTAATGTATTTCCCCCCATTCACTTTTTCAGGACCTTGAGGAATATATCTATGAGGAAACTTAATTAAAATGAAAAAGTTTTTGAAATTTACTTCTTTCACCGAATGGGCCCAGGGGCCCCTAAATGTCGTTTTTTCCCTCTTATATTAGCTGTATAAAAATTAGTATTAGATTAAAATACTGATAAAATTAAAGTATCTTGACCCATTTTAGTATATAAAAAAATCAAGGGTCTATATTTTATTACGATAGGGCACTGAACTCCCAATTTTCATTCCCAAGCTGTCTATTTTAGTAAATGTTTAATATTTTATCGTCCATTCAAATTTTTAACAATATTGAGAAATATAAATAAATGTATGTATTTTGAAATTTATTTAAATGAACAGATGTTTCGCACTTTATTTCTTGCAATAATGTCGTTTTTTGCTTATACGAGCTTTATAAAAATAATTTATGCGTTAGCTACAGAGTAAATGATTGGATCTTAACCAAACTTTGTATACAAAAACTTGGTAGCCCATATTAAAATACTTAAAGTTTCTGAAATTTTTATGTCTTTTTCTTCGGGGCCGGGGACCCCAATTTCTTTTTTCATATAGGTTTAAGATATTTATCCATTCATATTTTAACAATCTTAATAAATATATCCCTGACGAAATAGAATTATAATGAAAAGGTTTTTGAAATTGACATCTCACACCGAATAGGCCCTTTATGTCGTTTTATTTCACTATATCTATATTTATTAAAATCAAAATATGTCTCTGTGTGTGTGTGCATGTCCTTTATAGCTGAATAAACCATTGAACCGATCGTCATGAACCTTTTTGAGACTGTTTAGTATGCTCTCGGGATGATAACTGGCAACTTTTTTCGAAATTTAACACTCATGGGGCGCCGGGGCCCATAATGTCATGTTTTGCTTAAATGAGCTATATAAAAATTAGTTTCTACGTTAGCTACTTAGTAAATGAATAGATCTTCACCAAACTTTGCATACCAAAACTTGGTAGCCTATATTAAAATACTATAGACACTGAACATCTAATGCCAATATCTTCGGGGCTGGGGCCCCAAATATCTTTTTTTGTATATGTTTAAGATATTTTTCCTATTTACTTTTTAAAGATCTTGAGAAATATAGCCACAATAAAAATGAACTAAAATGAACAGGTTTTTGAAATTGACCTCTTGCACCGAATGGCCCGGGGGCACCTTAATGTTATTTTCCCCCTATTTTAGGTATATAAAAAGTAGCTTAAGCGTTAGATAATGAGTAAATTACTGGATTTTGACCAAACTTAGAATATAAAAACTTAAGAGTCTATATTACTATAGGGCTCTGAACTCTTAATTTCCATTCCTTCGGAGCTGGGGGCCCACAAGTCTTTTTATTGAGCTTTAAGGACGCGGTGGTCGAGTGGCAGCGCACTGGACTGTCGTACCGATGGTCACGGGTTTGAATCCGTGTGAAGGCAAGGGTTTGTTCCCGGGGCCTGGGGCGTCCCTGAGTCACCCCGCTCCGAATGGGTACCTAACACTACATGTAGTTAGGCGGCTGGGTAATGCGTGGAACCCACAAAGCCGTGGCCTGTGAATGCTGCATCACTTGCCAACAGATCATCTGTCATGGTCTGTGGACGCAACTATCTTCTGCATAGAAGGAGCGTCTGTATAGATAAGATAATCATTGTATTCCCTATTCAATTTTACACGATATTGAGGAATATAGCTTGAGTACAGTGGCAATTAAAACTATATTATCACTCATTTTGGGGCCGGGGCCCTTAATATCGTTTCTTCTTTTGTACTCTGTTTAATTATTAATTTATTTATCCGTTTGCTATGAAACTTGGAATTTTTTTTCACACTTCCACTAAGGTTTCTTCAGAATTGTTTTTAAACATACCACTCATTGATTTAAATTTATTCATTTTTACTGAGATCGTTGCAACGCACGACGGGTCTGCTAGTATATATATATATATATATATATATATATATATATATATATATATATATATATATATATATATTTATGAATTGAAATTCTACCGGAACCGGAGCCATATTTTTAAAAAATGGCTGGATTCCGGATTTTCCCGAGCCAAAATCCGGTAGACCTCTATTAAAACATATAACATTTATAACAAGGGATATCACTATAAATGGCTCACGTCTCCAGAGGCGCCTCTAAGAATGCGTTGCCATGGTGATGTGCAACTCTAATTTCTATGACGTCAACAAGGCAGTGTCGTGATTCGTGTTTTTCTTTGACTTGACCGTGATGGGGGAGTGGGGGGAGTGGGGGGCTGTTGAGATGTATGTAGCTGCATCATTTACTGGACACATATCTATGTATATTGGATCATTTCAATGACGTCAGATCATTTACTGGACACATATCTATGGATATTGGATCATTTCAATGACGTCAGATCATTTACTGGACACATATCTATGGATAGTGGATCATTTCAATGACGTCAGATCATGCATCGAAACAAAATGTCCTGAAGACATACTGAGAGTATTGTCATTTACATGGGGTCAACAGATATGACACATTCTTCGTCGGTGGAAATATATATATATATATAGACACGTCAACTGATCATTTAATAACTGTATTCTATAGACACGTCAACTGATCATATAGTAACTGTATTCTATAGACACGTCAACTGATCATATAATAACTGTATTCTATAGACACGTCAACTGGTCATATAATAACTGTATTCTATAGACACGTCAACTGATCATATAATAACTGTATTCTATAGACACGTCAACTGATCATATAATAACTAATATTTAAATGTAATTAAGCCAACCCCCTCCAAAACTGCCCATACCACCTCAGCAGATATGACTAACAATTGGTCTGTGTCCAGCAGGAATCTACAGGACTGACACTAACAATTGGTCTGTGTCCAGCAGGAATATACAGGTCTGACCCTAGAAATTGGTCTGTGTCCAGCAGGAATCTTATACATGTCTGACGATAGCAATTGGTCTCTGTCCAGCAGGAATCTACAGGTCTGACGCTAGCAATTGGTCTGTGTCCCGCAGGAATCTACAGGTCTGACGCTAGAAATTGGTCTGTGTCCAGCAGGAATCTACAGGTCGGACGCTAACAATTGGTCTGCATCCAGCAGGAATCTACAGGTCTGACGCTAACAATTGGTCTGCATCCAGCAGGAATCTACAGGTCTGACGCTAGCTATTGGTCTGTGTCCAGCAGGAATCTACAGGTCGGACGCTAACAATTGGTCTGCATCCAGCAGGAATCTACAGGTCTGACGCTAGCTATTGGTCTGTGTCCAGCAGGAATCTACAGCTCGGACGCTAACAATTGGTCTGCATCCAGCAGGAATCTACCGGGCGAAGAGAGTCAATGAGGAAAGAAAATTGTCGAGGTGAGGCCAATGGGAGGTAACATGAAACGGAGTCAACACAGGATTGAAGGATTGAGTACATACACTCAACACAGGATTGAAGGATTGAGTACATACACTCAACACAGGATTGAAGGATTGAGTACATACACTCAACACAGGATTGAAGGATTGAGTACATACCCTCAACACAGGATTGAAGGATTGAGTACATACACTCAACACAGGATTGAAGGATTGAGTACATACACTCAACACAGGATTGAAGGATTGAGTACATACACTCAACACAGGATTGAAGGATTGAGTACATACACTCAACACAGGATTGAGTACATACACTCAACACAGGATTGAGTACATACACTCAACACAGGATTGACTACATACACCTGGAAACACATCAGAACCCAAATACACTATTACAGGCATACACACAAATATAAACACACATAAATACACGCTGTCCAACATAAACTTAATTTATGCACACAATGACCCTGACAAGCTAGAATAAGTAGTTGTTACGGACAGGGTTGAGCCATGGGGTCTAAAACTTACTTGGGTCAAGGGGTCTAAAACTTACTTGGGTCAAGGGGTTTAAAACTTACTTGGTTCAAGGGATCTAAAACTTACTTGGGTCAAGGGGTTTAAAACTTACTTGGGTCAAGGGATCTAAAACTTACTTGGGTCAAGGGGTTTAAAACTTACTTGGGTCAAGGGATCTAAAACTTACTTGGGTCAAGGGATCTAGAACTTACTTGGGTCAAGGGATCTAAAACTTACTTGGGTCAAGGGGTCTAAAACTTACTTGGGTCAAGGGATCTAAAACTTACTTGGGTCAAGGGGTCTAAAACTTACTTGGGTTGGGAGCTAAAGTTTTGTCTATCGAGTTTTCGTTACGAGACGCAGGCAAGTACCAATATATGATAATTGGGTTTGTAAGGAGAACGCAGGTGAACAGATTTCAAATACGACGGAATATTTTGATTATTTAAATTTTAACAATGAACCCATGCCTACAGTTGACCTCCCAGCACTAACAGGGAAGATGACGTAATCGAGCCTCTGGTCTACGGGGAGTGAAGAGTTTCTTGACAGATTCCACTTGCAACGAACGACTTCTGAACAGATTAACGTCTGCTTGTTTTTACGGCGGAGGCGGGGAGGGTGTTTGATTGTGAGATTTGATGGGACACAACAAATACAAAACCTCGTCATTCTTTCGGTCATTGATGTCATAGCACGTGCGGTGTGCACTAAACAAACACACACACACACATATCAATGTTGAATCGGTTCCTTCTCTCATAGTTATTGCACCCTCAGACAGGGCTCGAGTTCATGACGACCTTTATGTCACGTGCCTGCAAGGGCTCGAGGTAAGTTTGTCAATGTGGAAGTCAGATTTGCATTGAAATATGTCAAAATCAATTTGATTGGTTAAAATGACGTAATGATTACTTGGCAATTGTAGGTTTTATTTTCATCTTACTGGGTTGTCTCCCGTTTATGGTAGGGTGAATCATAAACGGTGATTAAATTAATATCAGAGGTTCAATTGTTGTTTGATTGTAATATGTGTCGTTATTTTGTAAAACTGCTTATTTTACAGTAACGATAGAATTGGTTTTAGAACGGCTCAGAAAGTCAGAAAGATTGAGTTACTCACATCCGTAGAATTAAAGATTTGTCATTGTATATGTGTAGTGAGTCAATATTGGATGCTAAATATTTTATTTTTTATTGCACTGCACACGTTTAACCTTACATCCACTCCCCAGCATCCACTCACCACCATCCAATCACCAGCATTCACTCACCACCATCCACTCACCACCATCCAATCACCACCATCCACTCACCAGCACCACCAACGTATTATGAGTGAAGACCGAGATCAAACCGTTCCATCTAATTGTTGCACACTAACTGTCGGTGCGACCTAGTGTACCGTGGTGCGTACCAAAGATCACATCTAGATTGAATTTACCCCTTCACCCAAACACTCACTGTTGCCATGTTGGTGCGTCCAGCCTTGCAGGACACTGACCTGGATAACGGGGAATATCCGAGTATTAGCCGTGCACCGGCGGGACAAGACGAAACTAGGTCGTTATTGTTTGAGTACCTGGGAAACTTATTTTACGTTTTGTCATTGGATGGAAATAACTGAAGAAGATAGCAGTAAACAAACAGTAAACAAACAGTAAACAAACAGTAAACAAACAGTAAACAAACAGTAAACAAACAGTAAACAAACAGTAAACAAACAGTAAACAAACAGTAAACAAACAGTAAACAAACAGTAAACAAACAGTAAACAAACAGTAAACAAACAGTAAACAAACAGTATGTAGTTTGGCTCTCGGAATAAACGCATATCGTCTCCAAATATCCTGACCGGAAGTGGGTGTGACAAACAGCATCCGGGTTGTTCCTTCGCACCGGATGTCAACCCAAAACGTAGCTAGTAGTCTGCATTTACCCATATGGCCATTGACTGCATTTACCCATATGGCCATTGACTGTCCAGTTGGCCTTGTGATGACCCAGATACCCTAACTGTGGCCTTTATTTAATTTTATTGATTTAGTTGACGTCATACGTGCAAGACATTTGGATCTACAGACTGCTGTGTGGTGGGGGGGGGGCTCTCTTATGTCTGTTGTTTCTGTTACCCAGCTGAGATGGTGTATGTGAGGTGGGGCATGTGAGGTGGGCTATGTCAGGACGGGGTGTACATGGCAAAGCTTACTAGGGAATTCAGTGCCAATCGGGCTCTGTATAAATTCTATCACCTTTTATTTTTATGTTTACATCAAATTATCCCGTTAACGTAAAATTGATTTTGTTTCTTATTTCTTCAGTTTTCTTTCTTTTCTTTCCAATGAAAGAAACAATTTTTTGTTGTCAGATGCAATTTGCAGGGAGCGCTGGCATTAGAGTTTAGCTTTCAACTCGTCTTGGAGTAATTAATGTTCAACTGGGACGTGGTTTTGTTCAGTCTCTATGCACTGGGACGTGGTTTTGTTCAGTCTCTGTGCACTGGGACGTAGTTTTGTTCAGTCTCTGTGCACTGGGACGTGGTTTTGTTCAGTCTCTGTGCACTGTTACGTGGTTTTGTTCAGTCTCTGTGCACTGGGACGTAGTTTTATTCAGTCTCTGTGCACTGGGACGTAGTTTTGTTCAGTCTCTGTGCTACTAACTTGACATCCCAGCTAAATCTTCCATACAGATTATGGATTTATTTATTAAAATTGTGGTTTAAAATATGTTTTAAATATTTAAATATGTTAACATAGAAAGTCAGTTTTTGTACATGTTCTGATCTTAAATTAAATTTTAATAATCTACAAGGACATGCAACAATCAAGTTAAGACATGCAACAATCAAGTTAAGACATAAAATAAATTAAGTTTCTGCACGTAATCCACTTGGCATCCAGCAGAAGATGGATGGCCTCTTACCTTCTCTGACACAAAGTTGCAGTTTTTTAAGAACCCGCCCACCATCACCAGTGTTCCGTCAATGAATGAAACGAAACAAAAACAAGCGTAAATCACAAATCTATTCTCCGTGTGTTTCATCCAGTGAAATACCTCACATACACCGCATCCCTTGTCCTGCTCACTCGTGAATGTACTGTTACCGAGGGCTTAGCTCGCCTTCCTATCACAGGTATCCACGCACACGCCGTGATGGGCTCACCTCATACACGCACGTACATCTAACATTTCTCTCGTCTTCCCACTTCCAGTTGTTTTTTTTCCTTCTCTGTATTATTATTTCTTAGTAAGAAAGAGATTTTTAAAAAATCAATTGACAACAGCTTCCCAGCGTTTGTAGAAAGGCAAACCGATAACCCGAGGCAGAGAGGAGATGCGATGGTTGGTGCTGGCAGCAACAACAGCGGCAGCAGCGGTGGGGAATCTTCTCATCCCGCTCTAGATCGAAGTGGGGGTGGGGGTGGGGCGTGTGGACGAGAGGGGGTGGGTAGGATGACAACGCAAGGTTCCGTTTTCGCGCTTACTATTGCGTTTTACGTACTGTTGAATCGTGGTGATCGTGTTGGTGTCGTTAGTGTTGGTGTCGTTCATGTTGATGTTTGTGTTGGTCAGGTTGATGTAGGTGCTGCTAGGTTGATGTAGGTGCTGCTAGGTTGATGTAGGTGCTGCTAGGTTGATGTAGGTGCTGCTAGGTTGATGTAGGTGCTAGCATGCTGTAGTTGTCAGAGTGTGGTTGATGCTGTGAGATTGATGTAGGTATTATCAGGCTGAGGTTTGTATTTTAGGTTGGTATTGGTGCTGTTGGTATATTTAGATGCTGTCAGATGACAGTATTTTTAGGTTGGTATTTGTGCTGTGGGTGCAGTGGCGTCACTAGGGGGATGCGGTAGGGGCGGGCCGCCCCGGGTGACACCATCAGGGGGGTGACACCAAAATGTAAAATTCTGTATGTTCCCGATATTTGGCACTGGAAAACTCGGAGGAGTTCTATGGGGTAAGTCGTGAGGGGGTGACACCATGAGCTACCACCCCGGGTGACACCAACCCTAGTGACGCCTCTGTGTGGGTATATTTAGATGCTTCAGATGACAGTATTTTTAGGTTGGTATTGGTGCTGTGGGTATATTTAGATGCTGTCAGATGACAGTATTTTTAGGTTGATATTGGTGCTGTGGGTATATTTAGATGCTGTCAGATGACAGTCACCAACTGGTTTTGGCAATCAATTCACGGAACTAAACTTTCAATAATGTTAATATGATGGTAGCCATGTGCAAACACCAACATTGTAATGTGACGGGAAGGGCAGGGAGCCAGCTAATAACTTATTAAATAAGACAAACTACAATGGCAACGGTGTTAAGTTTTTTAGGTTTGTCAGCTACAAAACAGACTTGTCACAGCCTGTACGTCATTATTAGCTCTAGGACTTTCAATTCATTCTACATTAGCCAAGCTCTGCCATTAGTCCAGTACTCCCATCAGTCCATTTCGCCCTTTAGTACAGTTCTCCCATTAGTCCAGTTCTCCCATTATTGCAGTTCTCCCATTAGTCCAGTTCTCCCATCATCCAGTTCTGACATTATTCCAGTTCTCCCATTAGCTAAGTTCTTTCATTAGTACAGTTCTCCCATTAGTCCATTTCTCCTATTAGTCCAGTTCTCCCATTATTCCAATTCTCCCATCAGTACAGTTCTCCCATTAACCCATTTTCCCCATCAACCCCTTTCTCCCATTAGAACATTTCTCCCATTAGACCAGTTCTCCAATTAGTACAGTTCTCCCATTACCCCAGTTCTCCCATCAATCCAGTTCTCCCATTAACCCATTTTTCCTATTAACCCATTTCTCCCATTAGTCCAGTTCTCCCATTTACCCAATACTCCCATTAGCACATTTCTCATATTAGTCCAGGTCTCACGTTATTCCAGTTCTCCCATTAGTCCAGTTCTCCCATCAGTCCAGTTCTCCCATGAACCCATTTCTCCCATTAGCACAGTTCTCCCATTAACACAGTTCTCCCATTTGTCCAGTTCTCCCATCAGTCCAGTTCTCCCATGAACCCATTTCTCCCATTAACACAGTTCTCCCATTAGTCTAGTTCTCACATCAGCCCAGTTCACCCATTTACCCAATACTCCCATTAGCACATTTCTCCCATTAGCACATTTCTCCCATTAGCACATTTCTCCCATTAGTCCAGTTCTCACTTTACTCCAGTTCTATCTTTAGCACAGTTCTCCCATTAACCCATTTCTCCCATCAGTCCAGTTTTCCCATTAGCACAGTTCTCAGTTCTCCCATCAGTCCAGCTCTCCCATTAGCACAGTTCTCCCATCAGTCCATTTCGCCCTTCAATACAGTTCTCCCATTATTGCAGTTCTCCCATTAGTCCAGTTCTCCCATCATTCCAGTTCTCACTTTATTCCAGTTCTCCCATTAGTCGAGTTCTCCCTTTAGTCCATTTCTCCCATCAGTCCAGTTCTCGCATAAGCCCAGTTCTCCAATTAGTACAGTTCTCCCATTAGTCCAGTTCTCTCATTAGTCCATTTCTCCCATTAGTCCAGTTCTTCCATTATTCCATTTCTCCCATCAGTACAGTTCTCCCATTAACCCATTTCTCCTATCAACCCATTTCTCCCATTAGTACAGTTCTCTCATTAGTACAGTTCTCCCAATAGCCCATATCTCCCATTAGTCCATTTCTCCCATTAGCACATTTCTCCCATTAGACCAGTTCTCCAATTAGTACAGTTCTCCCATTACCCCAGTTCTCCCATCAGTCCAGTTCTCCCATTAACCCATTTCTCCTATTAACCCATTTCTCCCATTAGTACAGTTCTCCCATTAGCACAATTCTTACATTAGACCAGTTCTCCAATTAGTACAGTTCTCCCATTACCCTAGTTCTCCCATCAGTCCAGTTCTCCCATTAACCCATTTCTCCTACTAACCCATTTCTCCCATTAGTCTAGTTCTCCCATCAGTCCAGTTCTCCCATTTACCCAATACTCCAATTAGCACATTTCTCCCATTAGTCCAGTTCTCTTGTTATTCCAGTTCTCCCATTAGCACAGTTCTCCCATTAGTCCAGTTCTCCCATGAACCCATTTCTCCCATTACCACATATCTCCCTTTAGTCTAGTTCTCCCATTAGTCCAGTTCTCACGTTATTCCAGTGCTACCTTTAGCACAGTTCTCCCATTAACCCATTTCTCCCATCAGTCCAGTTTTCCCATTAGCACAGTTCTCCCATCAGTCCAGCTCTCCCATTAGCACAGTTCTCCCATTATTGCAGTTCTGCCATTAGTCCAGTTCTCCCATCATTCCAGTTCTCACATTAATCCAGTTCTCCCATTAGTCCAGTTCTCTCTTTAGTCCATTTCTCCCATCAGTCCAGTTCTCCCATTAGTCCAGTTCTCCACTTCGTACAGTTCTCCCATTAGTCCAGTTCTCCCATTAGTCCATTTCTCCTATTCGTCCAGTTCTCCCATTATTCCATTTCTCCCATCAGTACTGTTCTCCCATTAACCCATTTCTCCCATTAGTACAGTTCTCCCATTAGCCCAGTTCTCCAATTAGTACAGTTCTCCCATTAGTCCAGTTCTCCCATTAGTCAATTTCTCCCATTAGTCCATTTCTCCCATTAGACCAGTTCTCCAATTAGCACAGTTCTCCCATTCCCCAGTTCTCCCATCAGACCAGTCTCCCATTAACCCATTTCTCCTATTCGTCCAGTTCTCCCATTATTCCATTTCTCCCATTAGTCCATTTCTCCCATTAGACCAGTTCTCCAATTAGTACAGTTCTCCCATTACCCCAGTTCTCCCATTAGTCCAGTCTCCCATTAACCCATTTCTCCTATTAACCCACTTCTCCCATTAGTACAGTTCTCCCATTACCCCAGTTCTCCCATCAGTCCAGTTCTCCCATTAACCCATTTGTCCTATTAACCCATTTCTCCCATTAGTACAGTTCTCCCATTAGACCAGTTCTCCAATGAGTACAGTTCTCCCATTACCCTAGTTCTCACATCAGTCCAGTTCTCCCATTAACCCATTTTTCCTATTAACCCATTTATCCCATTAGTACAGTTCTCCCATTAGACCAGTTCTCCAATGAGTACAGTTCTCCCATTACCCTAGTTCTCCCATCAGTCCAGTTCTCCCATTAACCCATTTTTCCTATTAACCCATTTCTCCCATTAGCACAATTCTCCCATTAGACCAGTTCTCCAATGAGTACAGTTCTCCCATTACCCTAGTTCTCACATCAGTCCAGTTCTCCCATTAACCCATTTCTCCTACTAACCCATTTATCCCATTAGTCTATTTCTCCCATCAGTCCAGTTCTCCCATTTAGCCAATACTCCAATTTGCACATTTCTCCCTTTGTCCAGTTCTCACGTTATTCCTTTTCTCCCATTAGCACAAATCTCCCATTAGTCCAGTTCTCCCACCAGTCCAGTTATCCCATAAACCCATTTCTCCCATTAGCACAGTTCTCCCATTAACACAGTTCTCCCATTAGTCCAGTTCTCCCGTCAGTCCAGTTCTCCCATGAACCCATTTCTCCCATTAGCTCAGTTCTCCCA
Organism: Ampullaceana balthica; assembly: GCA_944989445.1. NCBI lineage: Eukaryota > Metazoa > Mollusca > Gastropoda > Lymnaeidae > Ampullaceana > Ampullaceana balthica. The sequence continues at coordinate 243,752 of CALYLW010000683.1, read as the reverse complement.
TTAGTCTAGTTCTCCCATCAGTCCAGTTCACCCATTTACCCAATACTCCCATTAGCACATTTCTCCCATTAGTCCAGTTCTTCCATCATTCCAGTTCTCACATTATTCCAGTTCTCCCATTAGTCCAGTTCTCCCTTTAGTCCATTTCTTTCATCAGTCCAGTTCTCCCATTAGCCCAGTTCTCCAATTAGTACAGTTCTCCCATTAGTCCAGTTCTCCCATTAGTCCATTTCTCCCATTAGTCCATTTCTCCCATTAGACCAGTTCTCCAATTAGTACAGTTCTCCCATTACCCCAGTTCTCCCATCAGTCCAGTCTCCCATTAACCCATTTCTCCTATTAACCCATTTCTCCCATCATTCCAGTTCTCACATTATTCCAGTTCTCCCATTAGTCCAGTACTCCTTTTAGTCCATTTCTCCCATTAGTCCAGTTCTCCCATTAGCCCAGCTCTCCAATTAGTCCATTTCTCCCATTCGTCCAGTTCTCCCATTATTCCATTTCTCCCATTTGTACAGTTCTCCTATTAACCCATTTCTTCCATTAATACAATTATCCCATTAGCACAATTCTCCCATTTGCCTATATCTCCCATTAGTCCAATTCTCCCATTAGACCAGTTCTCCAACGAGTGCAGTTCTCCCATTACCCTAGTTTTCCCATCAGTCCAGTTCTCCCATTAACCCATTTCTCCTACTAACCCATTTCTCCCATTAGTCCAGTTCTCCCATTTACCCAATACTCCCATTAGCACATTTCTCATATTAGTCCAGGTCTCACGTTATTCCAGTTCTCCCATTAGTCCAGTTCTCCCATCAGTCCAGTTCTCCCATGAACCCATTTCTCCCATTAGCACAGTTCTCCCATTAACACAGTTCTCCCATTTGTCCAGTTCTCCCATCAGTCCAGTTCTCCCATGAACCCATTTCTCCCATTAACACAGTTCTCCCATTAGTCTAGTTCTCACATCAGCCCAGTTCACCCATTTACCCAATACTCCCATTAGCACATTTCTCCCATTAGCACATTTCTCCCATTAGCACATTTCTCCCATTAGTCCAGTTCTCACTTTACTCCAGTTCTACCTTTAGCACAGTTCTCCCATTAACCCATTTCTCCCATCAGTCCAGTTTTCCCATTAGCACAGTTCTCAGTTCTCCCATCAGTCCAGCTCTCCCATTAGCACAGTTCTCCCATCAGTCCATTTCGCCCTTCAATACAGTTCTCCCATTATTGCAGTTCTCCCATTAGTCCAGTTCTCCCATCATTCCAGTTCTCACTTTATTCCAGTTCTCCCATTAGTCGAGTTCTCCCTTTAGTCCATTTCTCCCATCAGTCCAGTTCTCGCATAAGCCCAGTTCTCCAATTAGTACAGTTCTCCCATTAGTCCAGTTCTCTCATTAGTCCATTTCTCCCATTAGTCCAGTTCTTCCATTATTCCATTTCTCCCATCAGTACAGTTCTCCCATTAACCCATTTCTCCTATCAACCCATTTCTCCCATTAGTACAGTTCTCTCATTAGTACAGTTCTCCCAATAGCCCATATCTCCCATTAGTCCATTTCTCCCATTAGCACATTTCTCCCATTAGACCAGTTCTCCAATTAGTACAGTTCTCCCATTACCCCAGTTCTCCCATCAGTCCAGTTCTCCCATTAACCCATTTCTCCTATTAACCCATTTCTCCCATTAGTACAGTTCTCCCATTAGCACAATTCTTACATTAGACCAGTTCTCCAATTAGTACAGTTCTCCCATTACCCTAGTTCTCCCATCAGTCCAGTTCTCCCATTAACCCATTTCTCCTACTAACCCATTTCTCCCATTAGTCTAGTTCTCCCATCAGTCCAGTTCTCCCATTTACCCAATACTCCAATTAGCACATTTCTCCCATTAGTCCAGTTCTCTTGTTATTCCAGTTCTCCCATTAGCACAGTTCTCCCATTAGTCCAGTTCTCCCATGAACCCATTTCTCCCATTACCACATATCTCCCTTTAGTCTAGTTCTCCCATTAGTCCAGTTCTCACGTTATTCCAGTGCTACCTTTAGCACAGTTCTCCCATTAACCCATTTCTCCCATCAGTCCAGTTTTCCCATTAGCACAGTTCTCCCATCAGTCCAGCTCTCCCATTAGCACAGTTCTCCCATTATTGCAGTTCTGCCATTAGTCCAGTTCTCCCATCATTCCAGTTCTCACATTAATCCAGTTCTCCCATTAGTCCAGTTCTCTCTTTAGTCCATTTCTCCCATCAGTCCAGTTCTCCCATTAGTCCAGTTCTCCACTTCGTACAGTTCTCCCATTAGTCCAGTTCTCCCATTAGTCCATTTCTCCTATTCGTCCAGTTCTCCCATTATTCCATTTCTCCCATCAGTACTGTTCTCCCATTAACCCATTTCTCCCATTAGTACAGTTCTCCCATTAGCCCAGTTCTCCAATTAGTACAGTTCTCCCATTAGTCCAGTTCTCCCATTAGTCAATTTCTCCCATTAGTCCATTTCTCCCATTAGACCAGTTCTCCAATTAGCACAGTTCTCCCATTCCCCAGTTCTCCCATCAGACCAGTCTCCCATTAACCCATTTCTCCTATTCGTCCAGTTCTCCCATTATTCCATTTCTCCCATTAGTCCATTTCTCCCATTAGACCAGTTCTCCAATTAGTACAGTTCTCCCATTACCCCAGTTCTCCCATTAGTCCAGTCTCCCATTAACCCATTTCTCCTATTAACCCACTTCTCCCATTAGTACAGTTCTCCCATTACCCCAGTTCTCCCATCAGTCCAGTTCTCCCATTAACCCATTTGTCCTATTAACCCATTTCTCCCATTAGTACAGTTCTCCCATTAGACCAGTTCTCCAATGAGTACAGTTCTCCCATTACCCTAGTTCTCACATCAGTCCAGTTCTCCCATTAACCCATTTTTCCTATTAACCCATTTATCCCATTAGTACAGTTCTCCCATTAGACCAGTTCTCCAATGAGTACAGTTCTCCCATTACCCTAGTTCTCCCATCAGTCCAGTTCTCCCATTAACCCATTTTTCCTATTAACCCATTTCTCCCATTAGCACAATTCTCCCATTAGACCAGTTCTCCAATGAGTACAGTTCTCCCATTACCCTAGTTCTCACATCAGTCCAGTTCTCCCATTAACCCATTTCTCCTACTAACCCATTTATCCCATTAGTCTATTTCTCCCATCAGTCCAGTTCTCCCATTTAGCCAATACTCCAATTTGCACATTTCTCCCTTTGTCCAGTTCTCACGTTATTCCTTTTCTCCCATTAGCACAAATCTCCCATTAGTCCAGTTCTCCCACCAGTCCAGTTATCCCATAAACCCATTTCTCCCATTAGCACAGTTCTCCCATTAACACAGTTCTCCCATTAGTCCAGTTCTCCCGTCAGTCCAGTTCTCCCATGAACCCATTTCTCCCATTAGCTCAGTTCTCCCATTAGTCTAGTTCTCCCATCAGTCCAGTTCACCCATTTACCCAATACTCCCATTAGCACATTTCTCCCATTAGTCCAGTTCTTCCATCATTCCAGTTCTCACATTATTCCAGTTCTCCCATTAGTCCAGTTCTCCCTTTAGTCCATTTCTTTCATCAGTCCAGTTCTCCCATTAGCCCAGTTCTCCAATTAGTACAGTTCTCCCATTAGTCCAGTTCTCCCATTAGTCCATTTCTCCCATTAGTCCATTTCTCCCATTAGACCAGTTCTCCAATTAGTACAGTTCTCCCATTACCCCAGTTCTCCCATCAGTCCAGTCTCCCATTAACCCATTTCTCCTATTAACCCATTTCTCCCATCATTCCAGTTCTCACATTATTCCAGTTCTCCCATTAGTCCAGTACTCCTTTTAGTCCATTTCTCCCATTAGTCCAGTTCTCCCATTAGCCCAGCTCTCCAATTAGTCCATTTCTCCCATTCGTCCAGTTCTCCCATTATTCCATTTCTCCCATTTGTACAGTTCTCCTATTAACCCATTTCTTCCATTAATACAATTATCCCATTAGCACAATTCTCCCATTTGCCTATATCTCCCATTAGTCCAATTCTCCCATTAGACCAGTTCTCCAACGAGTGCAGTTCTCCCATTACCCTAGTTTTCCCATCAGTCCAGTTCTCCCATTAACCCATTTCTCCTACTAACCCATTTATCCCATTAGTCTATTTCTCCCATCAGTCCAGTTCTCCCATCATTCCAGTTCTCACATTATTCCAGTTCTCCCATTAGTCCAGTTCTCCCTTTAGTCCATTTCTCCCATCAGTCCAGTTCTCCCATTAGCCCAGTTCTCCAATTAGCACAGTTCTCCCATTAGTCCAGTTCTCCCATTAGTCCATTTCTCCCATTAGTCCAGTTCTTCCATTATTCCATTTCTCCCATCAGTACAGTTCTCCCATTAACCCATTTCTCCCATCAACCCATTTCTCCCATTAGTACAGTTCTCTCTTTAGTACAGTTCTCTCATTAGCCTATATCTCCCATTAGTCAATTTCTCCCATTAGCACATTTCTCCCATTAGACCAGTTCTCCAATTAGTACAGTTCTCCCACCAGTCCAGTCCTCCCATGAACCCATTTCTCCCATTAGCACAGTTCTCCCATTAACACAGTTCTCCCATTAGTCCAGTTCTCCCGTCAGTCCAGTTCTCCCATGAACCCATTTCTCCCATTAGCACAGCTCTCTCATTAGTCTAGTTCTCCCATTAGTCCAGTTCTCACGTTATTTGAGTTTTACCTTTAGCACAGTTCTCCCATTAACCCATTTCTCCAATCAGTCCAGTTTTCCCATTATCACAGTTCTCCCATCAGTCCAGCTCTCCCATTAGCACAGTTGTCCCATCAGTCCATTTCGCCCTTTAGTACAGTTCTCCCATTATTGCAGTTCTCCCATTAGTCCAGTTCTCCCATCATTCCAGTTCTCACATTATTCCAGTTCTCCCATTAGTCCAGTTCTCTCTTTAGTCCATTTCTCCCATCAGTCCAGTTCTCCCATTATACCAGTTCTCCAATTAGTACAGTTCTCCCATTAGTCCAGTTCTCCAATTAGTCCAGTTCTCCCATTCGTCCAGTTCTCCCATTATTCCATTTCTCCCATCAGTACAGTTCTCCCATTTCTCCCATCAACCCATTTCTCCCATTAGTACAGTTCTCCCATTAGCACAGTTCTCCCATTAGCCTATATCTCCCATTAGTCCATTTCTCCCATTTGACCATTTCTCCAATTAGTACAGTTCTCCCATTACCCCAGTTCTCCCATCAGTCCAGTCTCCCATTAACCCATTTCTCCTATTAACCCATTTCTTCCATCATTCCAGTTCTCACATTATTCCATTTCTCCCATTAGTCCAGTTCTCCAATTAGCCCAGTTCTCTTATTAGTCCAGTTCTCCCATTAGTCCATTTCTCCCATTCGTCCAGTTCTCCCATTATTCCATTTCTCCCATCAACCCATTTCTCCCATTAATACAATTCTCCCATTAGCACAGTTCTCCCAATTGCCTATATCTCCAATTAGTCCATTTCTCCCATTAGCACATTTCTCCCATTAGATTAGTTCTCCAATTAGTACAGTTCTCCCATTACCCCAGTTCTCCCATCAGTCCTGTCTCCCATTAACCCATTTCTCCTATTAACCCACTTCTCCCATTAGTACAGTTCTCCCATTAGCACATTTCTCCCATTACCCTAGTTCTCCCATCAGTACAGTTCTCCCATTAACCCATTTCTCCCATCAACCCATTTCTCCCATTAATACAATTCTCCCATTAGCACAGTTCTCCCATTTGCCTATATCTCCAATTAGTCCATTTCTCCCATTAGCACATTTCTCCCATTAGACCAGTTCTCCAATTAGTACAGTTCTCCCATTACCCCAGTTCTCCCATCAGTCCTGTCTCCCATTAACCCATTTCTCCTATTAACCCACTTCTCCCATTAGTACAGTTCTCCCATTAGCACATTTCTCCCATTACCCTAGTTCTCCCATCAGTCCAGTTCTCACATTAACCCATTTCTCCTATTAACACATTTATCCCATTAGCACATTTCTCCCATTAGTCCAGTTCTCACGTTATTCCAGTTCTCCCATTAACACAGTTCTCCCATTAACCCATTTCTCCCATTAGCGCAGTTCTCCCATTAGTCTAGTTCTCCCATCAGTCCAGTTCTGTCATTAACCCATTTCTACCGTTAGTGTAGTTCTGCCATTAGTCCATTTCTCCCATTAAGCCATTTCTCCCATTAGCACAGTTCTCCCATTAGTCCATTTTCCCCATTAAGCCATTTCTCCCATTAGCACAGTTCTCCCATTAGTCCATTTCTCCCATTTAGCCATTTCTCCCATTAAGCCATTTCTCCCATTAGTACAGCTCCCATTAGTCCATTTGTCCCATTAAGCCATTTCTCCCATTAGCACAGTTGTCTCATTACTCCATTTTTCCCATTAGTCCAGTTCTCCATTAGTACTTTTCTCCCATTAGTCCAGTTCTCCCATTATTGCAGCTCTCCCATTAATACATTTCTCCCATCAATCCAGCTATCCCATCAGTCCAGTTCTCCCATTAGCACATTTCTCCCATTAGCCCAGTTCTCCAATTAGTACAGTTCTCCCATTAGTCCAGTTCTCCCATTAACCCATTTCTCCTATCAGTCCAGTTCTCCCATTAAGCCATTTCTCCCATTAACCTATTTCTCCCATCAACCCATTTCTCCCATTAGTACAGTTCTCCCAGTATTCCATTTCTCCCGCTAGCTCAGTTCTTTCATTAGTACAGTTCTCCCATTAGCACATTTCTCCCATTAGCCTATATCTCCCATTAGCCCATTTCTCCCATTAGCCTATATCTCCCATTAGCCCATTTCTCCTATTAGCCTAAATCTCCCATTAGCACAGTTCTCCCATTAGCGCATTTCTCCCATTAGCATAGTTCTCCCATTAGCACAGTTCTCCTAATAGCACAGTTCTCCCATTTGCCTATTTCTCCCATTAGCACAGTTCTCCCATTTGCCTATTTCTCCCATTAGCACAGTTCTGTAGCGGTCTCAGTGCTGTCGTATGCGCTCTTTTTAAGGATGTCCTTGACATTGTCATCGCGGCTCCCCAGTGAGTTGGGACTGGATGGAATCAGACACAGGAGCTGTCATGGGATACGCCAACTGACAGCGTCCCTCTCTACTGATGCATTTTTCTGGTGGATAATTCTATTAACCCTTGAGCTCCCACCTATTTCTTGTTTTATCGACAGATCTCGAGGCCCGAGATCTCGTTTGCGTATTAATGTTCACACATATCCTGTCAAACTGATTTCTGTCCCTGCCCGATGACGCACTTGAAGGTCCAGACTTTGGCGATTATTTGACATCATTGTTAGAAAAGGAAATACAAACTGGTTTTTCTTTGAGATAGCGAACGTTGTTTACTTGTGACTTTATTTTAATGCAGGGATTCCTAACCCAAGGGGTGCATGAGCAGGTTCCAGTTGCTGCATGAACGATTCAGAGAAGAAAAAAAAGAAAAAGAGGAAGAAAAAAAGGAATGAAATAAAGAAAGAAAAACTAATAATTTGAAAATGTAAACCATAAGCAAGGCATGCCGCGTCAAAGGGTGCCCATATACAACCTTTTTGAAAGGTACATCTTTCTGCAAAATGGCTGACATTTTCTCCATCTTGAATGAGTTGAACGCATCTCTTCATGGACCTGCTGTGACTGTAATGGATGGTACTGAGAGATTGCAAGTCTTCCTTAACAAACTGCCACTATTCCAACGACGACTAGAAAAGTCCAACTTGGCAAATTGTACACTCTTGGATGAAGTTGTAATATCTGGTGCAGAAGGGAGCACTGAGGGATCACTGCTTGACAACATCAAAGGGGAAATTTCAGAGCATCTTTCAACATTGCAAAGGTCCTTTGAAGGGTATTTCTGTCAAGAAATTTCTATGAAAGACCTTTGGATTCGCAATCCTTTTCTCTGTTACTTGGACAACATTGATGACAGTGACTTTGCTAAAGATGACCTGATTGATTTGAGAACCAGAGAAGTACTGAGGAGTGCCTTCAGTTGCAATAACTTGATTGAAATTTGGTGCGCCCAACTAGATTCCTACCCATAACTAGCCTCGAGGGTAGTACTGACTCTCCTTCCATTTGCCACAACCTATCTCTGTGAAGCAGGATTCTCCACACTTTTGACGATTAAAACCAAGGCAAGGAATAATTTGAATGCAGAGGATGACATGAGAGTTGCTTTGTACAAAACAGTCCCCAGATTTAAATAACTGATTGATCATAAGAAGCAGCAGATCTCTCACTAAATTCCCTGTTGCCTATGGTCAAAACTGTTGTGTTCCTAAAATAAACATAGTTTATTATGTATTTTCTGCAAGTTTCACGAGGGAGTGCATGAACTTCTTTGGGCATCTGAAGGGGTGCATGGACCCCAAAAGGTTAGGAACCACTGTTTCAATGTATGGAAGAAAATTCTTAACTTAAAATTTAATTATTTCAAAAGTTTAAGTTTTACTTGGCGGAGGTGTACCTACGAAACGCGGTCAAAATGAATTTGTTTTGTTCTTGGTGATTGAAAAAAGAAGGACGGCTTAATTATAACTTTAATTGTTTTCGTACTTTCATTGTTTAATATATCATATATCAACATTTTATGTTGATCTATTTGGGATAATTGGTTTTGTAGAGAAAAGTATATGAGTCAACATCAAGGCATCGCTCAGCACGTGGCACAAAAGGTCAACATCAAGGCATCGCTCAGCACGTGGCACAAAGGTCAAGGTTATCTGTTATGAAAACATTAAATAAAAGCGCCTCATTAAAATGAATGCCTGAGAGAGCCAGCAGTCTGATGAAATACTAGACTGAAAACAAAGTATCGCGTTACCATCTAATGTGCCGAGCAAGGATGGTTTTAATGTGATTGAAGCTTAATAAAGGAACTGTCTAAAACATCTGAAAGATGTGTTTGTTGTTGTTTTCGTCTAGTCATCATTTTAGGACATGTGTTTGAAATTTTTTTATAACATCAGTTAAGACATTGTCACATTTCATGGTCCTTATTTTAGGACATTACTTAATTTACTTAGGACATTGTCATATTTCATGGTCATCATTTTATGACATCAGTTAGAAATTTTGTCACATTTCATGGTCCTTATTTTAGGACATTACTTAGCATATTGTCATATTTCATGGTCATCATTTTATGACATCAGTTAGGACATTGTCACATTTCATGGTCATCATTTTAGGACATCAGTTAGGACATTGTCACATTTCATGGTCATCATTTTAGGACATTAGTTAGGACATTGTCACATTTGATGGTCCTCAATTTATGACATCAGATCGGACATTGTCACATTTCATGACATCAGTTAGGACATTGTCACATTTCATGGTCCTCATTTTTTACATCAGTTAGGACATTGTCACATTTTATGGTCCTTCATTTTATGACATCAGTTAGGAAGTCAAATTTCATGGTCCTCAATTTATGACATCAGTTAGGACATTGTCACATTTCATGGTCCTTCATTTTATCGCCTCAGTTAGGACATTGTCACATTTCATGGTCCTCATTTTTTACACCATTTAGGACATTGTCACATTTCATGGTCCTTCATTTTATGACATCATTTAGGACATTGTCACATTTCATGGTCATCATTTTAGGACATCAGTTAGGACATTGTCACATTTCATGGTCCTCAATTTATGACATCAGATAGGACATTTTCACATTTCATGACATCAGTTAGGACATTGTCACATTTCATGGTCCTCATTTTTTACATCAGTTAGTTAGGACATTGTCACATTTTATGGTCCTTCATTTTATGACATCAGTTAGGAAGTCACATTTCATGGTCCTCAATTTATGACATCATTTAGGACATTGTCACATTTCATGGTCCTTCATTTTATCGCCTCAGTTAGGACATTGTCACATTTCTTGGTCCTTCATTTTATGACATCAGTTAGGACATTGTCACATTTCCTTTCTTCTTAGCAGAACCGCCACGAGTAACCCAAAGCTCTGCTGGTCTGCCCTCGCAGTGACTGTTATCCCCCATATTCACATGTGTACGAGGGCACGTTCTGCACATTGACCAAATGTCAAGAGAATCGGGTTCGATACTGTAGGGCACTCGACGGTCAGTCAACGTCTGGTTGATGGAGGGACAGTCAAACTGTTATTTTTAAGGCAGTGCTACTTGGAATTTGGCCTGTAATGACGTTGTTTATCATTTGGCCTGTAATGACGTTGTTTATCATTTGAAACACTAACACATCTTGTAACCTCATAGAGTTGTCTAAATGTTGTAGTAGTTTGACCATGGCAGCTGAGTTTTATAAGCTGCATGATACAGTTGACTGATTCTTGTAGTGGCCCGTAAACTAACTTAGTCATGGAACTTGGTATAGTTGACTAATGTTCTAGTTAGTAGCCGGAAATGGGTCATTTGCAGTACTCATCAATATATTTAGTTATTGGTTAAATGGTTTCTCGGGATTTCAACCCCGGAAGGTTCGACCCTGTCTATAGGAATTCTAGACTTTTTGACTCCAGATGGTTCGACCCTGTCTATAGGAATCCTAGACTTTTTGACTCCAGATGGTTCGACCCTGTCTATAGGAACCCTAGACGTTTTGACTCCGGATGGTTCGATCACTGATTTTTTGTCCCAAATGTTTATCTTATCTTATCTGTTACAGCTGGATAGCGAAGTCAGTAGTGCGCTCGCCTCACAAAGCTGAGGGGCGTGGGTTCGAGCCCACGCAAAGCTACAATATTACTAAATACACTAGTGAAATCATAACCTCTGTGTACATAATGCTTCAACCCAAACCCTAAAAATGCTATAATTAAAAATGGCTGACATACGACTTAAGACTAATCGAGAAATTGCCAACAGTTCAAATATTCAATACAATTTTAAAATAAATCGTAACAAAATAAATTAAATACCATTAAACTCCTGAACATTTAATTAGATTAAGGGTGCATTCTATTTTTATTATGACGAAGTTATATCAAATACAGAGTATTTCCAAAAAGACCATGCACATTATTTGGCATAAAATTAAGAAGCGTGCATTAATTTTCGATAGCCAGTCCAACAATTTAAAAGAAATAAATCAATACGATTATTTTAAATTAAATTGATAGTTCAATAATTTAAGTTTAGCTTCAACTTACCTATAATAGCTTTTAAATCCATGAAAACGAACACAATTAATCACAATCGTTAAATCAAACTGACAAGTGGGCGCTTCAGTTTTCAAGGAAACTCCTAACGTCGTCCACGCAGGGACTTTTGTACAGCAGAAATGTATGGCTTCGTTCCTGTTGGACGGCATGGAACTGCGATAGGGGGTAATAGTTAAATTACAACAGTTTTATTGGAAATTGGATGACCTTTCTGATTATATATTTTTGGGCGCTGTAAAATGACTGTTTCATGGGAAAAATATCAATTTTGGTTGAATAATCGATGTTTTTTACCATTTAATTTCATATTAACGCAGTAAAAAATATATCAGATGATAGAACTATATTTCCTGTTTCTAAATCAGTTGGGTTATTATGCGTAGGTATAATCCGAATGCGCCAGAGCGATTAGGCGCGACGCGACCTTGCCAGAAATGTTTTACGTAAATTTCTGCAGCTCATTTAGAATACCTAAAAGGTATTCTAAATGAAAATTTCAAATTAGAACTACATTCAATGTGAATACTCCCCTCTATAGTGCATATCTTCATTAGAACAGAACCGCAAAAATTACTATTCTACCTGTAATAGGTTTATAATTATAAATTTATGAAAATTCCAAAATGGCCGACATCACTAAATGTGCAAAAGTGTGTTTTTGACACCCTGTAACTTTTGAAATAACATTTTGGGAGCTTTCAAACTCAAACTTCTTTACCTAACAGACAACTACACATATAACAAACTACACATATAACAAACTACACATATAACAAACTACACATATAACAAACTACACATATAACAAACTACACATATAACAAATTACACATATAACAAACTACACATATAACAAACTACACATATAACAAACTACACATATAACAAACTCAATGTTTTTCAAGGCAGTGACATAATTCAATTTACAAAATTTATTCAATTCAAAACTAGCAGATGCACAATTTTACAAAAAATGAAAAGGGAGACAAAAAGTCAATTTTTCTTCATTTTTAAAAAATCATTAAAAATTAACCAAATCAGTTAGAAATATAAAATTACTATTATCGCAAAGACAATTCAAAGACAATTCAAAGACAATTCAAAGACAATTCAAAGACAATTCAAAGACAATTCAAAGACAATTCAAAGACAATTCAAAGACAATTCAAAGACAATTCAAAGACAATTCAAAGACAATTCAAAGACAATTCAAAGACAATTCAAAGACAATTCAAAGACAATTCAAAGACAATTCAAAGACAATTCAAAGACAATTCAAAGACAATTCAAAGACAATTCAAAGACAATTCAAAGACAATTCAAAGACAATTCAAAGACAATTCAAAGACAATTCAAAGACAATTCAAAGACACTTCAAAGACACTTCAAAGACACTTCAAAGACACTTCAAAGACACTTCAAAGACAATTCAAAGACACTTCAAAGACACTTCAAAGACAATTCAAAGACACTTCAAAGACACTTCAAAGACACTTCAAAGACACTTCAAAGACACTTCAAAGACACTTAAAAGACAATTCAAAGACAATTCAAAGACAATTCAAAGACAATTCAAAGACAATTCAAAGACAATTCAAAGACAATTCAAAGACAATTCAAAGACAATTCAAAGACAATTCAAAGACAATTCAAAGACAATTCAAAGACAATTCAAAGACAATTCAAAGACAATTCAAAGACAGTTCAAAGACTGTTCAAAGACAGTTCAAAGACAGTTCAAAGACAATTCAAAGACAATTCAAAGACAATTCAAAGACAATTCAAAGACAATTCAAAGACAATTCAAAGACAATTCAAAGACAATTCAAAGACAATTCAAAGACAATTCAAAGACAATTCAAAGACAATTCAAAGACACTTCAAAGACAATTCAAAGACACTTCAAAGACAATTCAAAGACAATTCAAAGACAATTCAAAGACACTTCAAAGACAATTCAAAGACACTTCAAAGACACTTCAAAGACACTTCAAAGACACTTCAAAGACACTTCAAATCTCTTTATCAAGAAATTGACAGGCAGATGATACATTTAAACTAACATAAACTAGTATTGTCACAAAATGTAAGAAATTTGAAGAATTTTTAAAAAAATCACAACAAATTAACCAATTAAGATATCAAAGCCAAAATTAGACCATATTATTTTTAATTATAATAATTGTCATAGAAAATGTACACACTTATTATAAAATGGACTCATAATCTAAAAATAATTCCCGCAAAAAGGTTACTTTAAAACCTAAACTTGATAAATACGAACATGATAAATTTGGTTATAGAGAGCTGCAATTCAGTACTGACAGCGTAAATTTTATTTTTAATTTTTTTAACCTAAAATGTCAATCAATTATAAGTCCGATGCCTAATTAGTGTCCTTTAAATCTAATGCTATACTCTGTAATTTTAAATGCGGTGCATTCAGAACTCCACATGTAAAAAATGACAAAATCTTATCTAAATGAAAAACAATTGATGAAGCAGCTTCAACAAAAAAGCAGTTAAATCTATTACTTTTAAAACTAGGAATTATTGATGTCTTACAAAATGCTAGCCATTCAACCCTGCACCCACCCCCACCCCCCCCCCAGGACCCAAAACATCACAAATAGTTCTAACCAGCCTTACTGCTGCTGTCTCAGCTACACCAGTAGCCTATCAGCTGCTGTCTCAGCTACACCAGTAGCCTATCAGCTGCTGTCTCAGCTAAACCAGTAGCCTATCAGTTGCTGTCTCAGCTACACCAGTAGCCTATCAGCTGCTGTCTCAGCTACACCAGTAGCCTATCAGCTGCTGTCTCAGCTACACCAGTAGCCTATCAGCTGCTGTCTCAGCTACACCAGTAGCCTATCAGCTGCTGTCTCAGCTACACCAGTAGCCTATCAGCTGCTGTCTCAGCTACACCAGTAGCCTATCAGCTGCTGTCTCAGCTAAACCAGTAGCCTATCAGTTGCTGTCTCAGCTACACCAGTAGCCTATCAGCTGCTGTCTCAGCTACACCAGTAGCCTATCAGCTGCTGTCTCAGCTACACCAGTAGCCTATCAGCTGCTGTCTCAGCTACACCAGTAGCCTATCAGCTGCTGTCTCAGCTACACCAGTAGCCTATATGACTTAAAAAGTTTGTCCTGATCCCACCCTAAATACCAACCATGAATTTATTTAATATCAGATTCTAGAGACTTTAATTCTGTTTCACAAGAGTGGGACATTCCCAATTTGTATTCATTGTTGCTGCCCTATCAGACATGGTGCTAGTAATCTTACATAACCAATTGTAAGTCTCCTCTGATCTACTATCAGTAAAAGAGTCATAATTAAATGAAAGTTTCCTAAAACAATTAATGGCAATATCTAACAATGTATCATTATCCTCAGTAGCAACAGGTGTAAAACCTAAATAATAAGACTTAACTGAGCCAACAGTAAGTTGATGACCAACAATCTTCTTGAGGTCATACAACATTTTGTCCTTATTCAGGCCTTATTCACTTTTAGTATAAAAGTTCTTAGGGAGGTGTTAGTGAAATTATAACATTCTTCTTGTCAATTGGATGACCTTTCTGAATATATATTTTTTAACGCTGTAAAATGACTTTTTCATAGACAAAAATCAAATTTACTTGAAAAATCAGTGATTTTTATCCGTTATTTTCATTTTAATGCAGTTTTGAAATATATCAAATGTTAGAACTACATTTCGTCTCTTATAATCAGTTGTTTTTATATGCGTAAGTAGAGTGACCAGTATAGTAGAGTGACCAGTATAGTAGAGTGACCAGTATAGTAGAGTGACCAGTATAGTAGAGTGACCAGTATAGTAGAGTGACCAGTATAGTAGAGTGACCAGTATAGTAGAGTGACCAGTATAGTAGAGTGACCAGTATAGTAGAGTGACCAGTATAGTAGAGTGACCAGTATAGTAGAGTGACCAGTATAGTAGAGTGACCAGTATAGTAGAGTGACCAGTATAGTAGAGTGACCAGTATAGTAGAGTGACCAGTATAGTAGAGTGACCAGTATAGTAGAGTGACCAGTATAGTAGAGTGACCAGTATAGTAGAGTGACCAGTATAGTAGAGTGACCAGTATAGTAGAGTGACCAGTATAGTAGAGTGACCAGTATAGTAGAGTGACCAGTATAGTAGAGTGACCAGTATAGTAGAGTGACCAGTATAGTAGAGTGACCAGTATAGTAGAGTGACCAGTATAGTAGAGTGACCAGTATAGTAGAGTGACCAGTATAGTAGAGTGACCAGTATAGTAGAGTGACCAGTATAGTAGAGTGACCAGTATAGTAGAGTGACCAGTATAGTAGAGTGACCAGTATAGTAGAGTGACCAGTATAGTAGAGTGACCAGTATAGTAGAGTGACCAGTATAGTAGAGTGACCAGTATACTGCGCTATTCGGCGCGATGCAACATAGAAATCTTGGGAATAGCGCAAATCGCGGCAGCTCATTTGAATACCATTGACTCAAACTATTCAATAATGTACAAATATTGTAGGACTCAATTATATTCTGTATAGAAGGAGCGTCCGTAACAGATAAAAGTAAAAGAAGTAAGTCGCATGACCGATGGTCGTAGGGGATCCCTAATGTTTCCATTAGAGCTTACTCGGGGTTTGTTTATACTTGGTGGGTGCCCCAATTTCCTTCCAGGGGTCAGCGGAGGACTTTCTTAGCATATCTTTTATATTACTATTATCATTGAAACTAAAACTTTAAAATTGTGAACATTTTGTTGTTAAAGTAAACATTTAACGGGAGGATCTTGTTACGTTGCGGTTGGTTCAAGATTCGTTGTCACATTTAACGGGAGGATCTTGCTACGTTGCGGTTGGTTCAAGATTCGTTGTCACATTTAACGGGAGGATCTTGCTACGTTGCGGTTGGTTCAAGATTCGTTGTCACATTTAACGGGAGGATCTTGCTACGTTGCGGTTGGTTCAAGATTCGTTGTCACATTTAACGGGAGGATCTTGCTACGTTGCGGTTGGTTCAAGATTCGTTGTCACATTTAACGGGAGGATCTTGCTACGTTGCGGTTGGTTCAAGATTCGTTGTCACATTTAACGGGAGGATCTTGCTACGTTGCGGTTGGTTCAAGATTCGTTGTCACATTTAATGGGAGGATCTTGCAACGTTGCGGTTGGTTCAAGATTCGTTGTCACAATATTTCTAGATCTAAATTGTTGACAGCATCTACTTTATTACTGACTGAATATATCTACTTTATTACTGACTGAATATATACATATATATACATATATATGTGTTATCTGTTGTCAGACTGACATCCTTGTCTGCTCTGTGTTTCCAAGGTAACAGACATCGTGCAGACAGACAGAAGGGCCGGACATCCCGCCCACCCCATCAACAACATAACAGCAGACATCATACTAGAGATTCAATCAATGTTGCATTACTAAATGTTTGTTTCTGAATACCTCAAAAAACATCTTTACCTTTATAACTTACCAATGTTGTGTAAATACAAATCTTTTGTAAATACTAATCTACTATAGATAGATCTTTCTTGTGTCAATAGCTCTAAGTTGATAGTTGAAATCATGTTGATAGTCAATATCATTTCAGTTCTTCTAATGTTCACTATTTATTTATTGTTGCGGATGTAGACTAGGATAGTTTGAGGATATCGGCGAGTGTAAGAGAGTGTGTGTAAATAAAATAAAAGTGTGAGTGTTACATTTGTGTTTACGGACTGTTACCACCCACGAGTGGCTTTTGTTTAGACCGTTCAGTTATTATCTCCTCATGTCCAAGCATTGCCTGACCGTTCAGTTATTATCTCCTCATGTCCAAGCATTGCCTGACCGTTCAGTTATTATCTCCTCATGTCCAAGCATTGCCTGACCGTTCAGTTATTATCTCCTCATGTCCAAGCATTGCCTGACCGTTCAGTTATTATCTCCCCATGTCCAAGCATTGCCTGACCGTTCAGTTATTATCTCCTCATGTCCAAGCATTGCCTGACCGTTCAGTTATTATCTCCTCATGTCCAAGCATTGCCTGACCCCAAATAAGACCTGGAATAGAGACTCGCCCTCGTTTCTCCCTCGAGCCATCAAAACGAGTCGGACATCTTGCATGTTTATTTCTTTCCATTCCAACACCGCGTCATAACTTCCATCCCTGGCTCTAGTTGTAGCGTCACGTGACTCGGATAATTGGAAACAATCAAACCGTTGCCAGCCATCCAACATATACCACCAGTGACCCTCGACATCACTCTTGTGTAGAGACGGCACCGAGTCACATGACCTCATAGCTGCCACCTCTATTTCTTGGACGCCCATTGGTGTGTGTTTGGCCGGATCCAAATTATCCAATAAAACATCCATTCCGTACAAACCAACTTCACGCTTCACGTGCCTCCAAGACTGTAAGGGCGGGGGGGCGGGGGCAGTTGTCGGCGGTGGTAGTGGAGGTTAGGGTAAATCCTTGGCATTGGGTGGGGGGGAGGTAGGGGAGAGATTTAGGGTCATATGGTCAAATGGTTGGTGTTGAGGTATATTGTTGGATGGAAAAATGGGTTGGTTCAGATCTTGTTGGAGAGTGTATGGGTTGTATACACATTGTGTTTCTCTCGATTGTCTCGAATATACACATTCAATGTTCCCTTCAAGCTGCGCGGCCCCGCAGATATTTGACCGACCCCGCGCAGCAGTTTATAATTACCGTGCAGCAAATTTCGTAAAAGGTTCACGAAAAATGGATGCAACTTTGCTTACCTTCGAACCTTAGAGGAAACATTGTACACAGTGTACACATTATACACATTGTACAAATTGTACACATTATGTTTCCATTGACTAGTAAACATTGAAGAAATCTGTAGATTAAATTCTTAATACGTTCAAATATTTGGGAAGAAAGCAACAGAAAAGTTGACAACTTTGTCACGGCCTCTAAGAAGTACAGGGAATGCTTCGACATAATAGCCGACATATTTGTCACGGCCTCTAAGAAGTACAAGGAATGCTTCCACATAATAGCCGACATGTTTGATATGTGGACGTTAAACCATATTGGACCCTAGCTTAGGTATTGTACATACCATCTTGTCCAGGTAATATACATACCATCTTGTCCAGGTAATGTACATACCATCTTGTCCAGGTAATATACATACCATCTTGTCCAGGTAATATACATACCATCTTGTCCAGGTAATATACATATCATCTTGTCACCTTCCTATTATATCAAGAAACCAAATTTAAGACCACCCCCGTCCCACACTCCCCCCCCCTGGCCTTAAGCCAACATAGACATCATTTCATATGTTACATAAGAGTTAAGGTTTCTCCCAAGTTCTTCAACATTATTCCTTGATATGTAAGCCCACCATTTTACTGTTGTCATTGAAGTTTTTCACCGTGGAGTTGTCTTGTTGTCCTGGTGTCCTATTGATTGGTTGAAAGGTTCCACACCAATTACAGTTTCATCTTGAGAACCAGACTAATGGCTTGGTCCTAATTTTACCAGCTTGCATCCTTTGTGCTGTGGTCAAATCGGGTTAACCATAAGCAACGGCGGGACAAGCGCCTCGATTTGACGTCACAGGCTTTAATGCTGTTAAAATGGCGGCAACACTCGAGTGTTATTTGTCCTGGTGTTTGTTGGTACTTGTGTTTGTACGGGTGTATGTACTGCCGTTTGTACTTTTGTTTGTTGGTACTTGTGTTTGTACGGGTGTATGTACTGCCGTTTGTACTTTTTTTTGTTGGTACTGGTATTTGTGATATTGTTTGTCAAGTCCAATGTTTTATTGCCATCTCTTGAACGACTTGTTCTTCTTGTCGTCGCCAAGTCCAATGTTTTATTGCCATCTCTTGAACGACTTGTTCTTCTTGTCAAGTCTTATAGTCAATAGGCCAGCAAGTGTGACACATTTCTTATAGTCATGGGCCAGCAAGTGTGACACATTTCTTATAGTCATGGGCCAGCAAGTGTGACACATTTCTTATAGCATGGGCCAGCAAGTGTGACACATTTCTTATAGTCATAGGCCAGCAAGTGTGACACATTTCTCTTAGTCATGGGCCAGCAAGTGTGACACATTTCTTATAGTCATGGGCCAGCAAGTGTGACACATTTCTTATAGTCATAGGCCAGCAAGTGTGACACATTTCTTATAGTCATAGGCCAGCAAGTGTGACACATTTTTTATAGTCATGGGCCAGCAAGTGTGACACATTTCTTATAGTCATGGGCCAGCAAGTGTGACACAGTTCTTATAGTCATGGGCCAGCAAGTGTGACACATTTCTTCCTCTCTGCACATATTCTGCCCCGTTTGACGACCGCTCACTTGTATAATCTCTCAGTGTATAAAAGCCTTGTTTGTTTGTTTGTTTGCCGAATGGTGTTCGCCAGCTAAACCTACTCACTCATGACACCTTTATGTCGTCATACAATCCAGCCTACCCCAATAAACAAATATTGATCAATGTAAACAAGGTTTTCTGATCTTTATTTGCAGCCGCCGTGTTGGAACAAAGGGTAATTGGTCATTAAATATCTTGTCCATGACGTAAAATTCCAGCTTATTTTTTGAGTCCATTTGTTTGTTTGTTTGGAATAAAAACAAATTAATATGTTGTTGTTATTTCTTTCTTCATAGTAAATGGTACATTATGTCTCTGATCATTTATGATCTTTCCTGTCAAAGGCAAATTGTATATTTGTTGTGTCAGTTAAAATTAAATATATAAATATATACATAAATATACATAAATATGTATAAATATACATAAATATATATAAATATACATAAATATACATAGATATATATAAATATGTATAAATATACATAAATATACATAAATATGTATAAATATTAAACAATATAATTTGCAATTGTCACGCAAGTAGTTTCTGTCAGTCCTGACGCTACTAATTTCATTAAGTGGTGAAAACCAATTTACTGCACCAATGCATCAAAAGGTGTGCAAATTAAAGATGCGCTGTAAAAAAATATTATATGACGTCATTGTTTTCGCTGATATTTTAATTTTGGAAAAGTGGTCAATGTAAAAAGAGGATTTGATGATGGTTAATTATAAAACGAAAAAAGAAACGGGGCGCCGCAGGCGCCCTGCAACCCCTATTATAAAATACTTTGTGTACATATAAGAAAGTTTAATATTTCGTATTTATCAAACAAGGACAAGTTAGTTGGGCTTTTGAAAAAAGTCAGCGCCGTGTGCGCCCTAAGAAATCGCATTTTTTATAAAATACAAAGATTTCAGCTGAAAACTTCCGTTATTTTTGACGGGTGTACGCTAGTTAAACAATATAATTTGCAATGTCACTTCTGTAGTGTCTGTCCGTGACGCTACTAATTTTAGAAAGCAGCGCACCAAATTACTGCACCAAAGCATCAAAAGGTGTGCAAATTAAAGATGCGCTGTAAAAAATATTATATGACATCATTGTTTTAGCTCATATTTTAATTTCGGAAAAGGGAACAATGTAAATAGAGGATTTGATGATGGTTAATTATAAAATCAAAAAACAAATTACATATTATAAAATACTTTGTGTACATTTCAGAAAGTTTAATATTTCGTATTTATCAAACAAGGACAAGTTAGTTGGGCTTTTGAAAAAGGTCTGCGCCGTAGGCGCCCTAAAAAAAGTGAATTTTTTCCAAATTAATAGATTTCAGCTGAAAACTTCCGTCATTTTTGACGGGTGATACGCTAGTACATAAATATATATAAATATGTATAAATATACATATATATCAATATAAATATACATAAATATATATAAATAAACATAAATATATATAAATATACATAAATATATACATCCTGTGTTCATGCCTTGTTATGGGCGCCTACTAACATTAGAGTTAGCTTGAATCTTTTGACCAGACATATATTTTAGCATCCACATGAAATTCAGAACTAAGTAAAAAAATATTATACTCTCATAAAAGTGGGTATATTCATACTAAATAAATAGGAACATATTCATACTAAATAACTAGGAAACATATTATCACGATCTAATTAAGTTACAATTTTTTAATGCGATTATTTTCAATTTGAGTTTCATTTTTTTATTATTTGAAAAATCATTCATTTTAAAAAAAAAGACATTTTAAGAAAAGTGTTACACCTAACGAGGCTGCCATTTACCTGAATAATGTGAATGAAAAATGCTATTATCGTCATTCGTATCTTTATTAAGCGTATTAGTATTATTTGCCATAATCTTCTATTACAAGCTAAGTGTATCGTCATTGTGGTACTTGCTAAGAGTTTGATTCGCCATAATGTTCTGTTAAGTTACCCTGTTTAGCCATCGTTCTCTTGTACATTACACTTCAGGTTTCTAACACCGTTGACCCACAAACGTTTACTCCGACCAGATTTTGGCCCCCTGACACGGATCTATCGGTTGATCACTCAGACATTTGAACCCCCGCCCCCCTTCCTTTTCTCCCAGCCCTAGTAAACACAAGTCGAAAGAGTAGGGGGGGGGGAGGAACGAGGCGGTAACATCCAGGTAGATTTGATTGATGTGGGTTTGTATTGGTTTCCTAACTCCAATCTCACAGCTCATCACCTTCAACTCAATGGAACACAATTTCTCGTCTTTCATCAGCTCGGTAAAAAATGTCTGCCAGCTGCTGGATATTTGCCCCCCCCCTTATGTATCGAAGTCCTCAGGCGATCTAACACGTTCTAGGATGGCAATGTCTTAAGTATCCAAATAAATTATTCCAAACTTATTAAAATTATGTTTTCTCATCTGCTTTTTGCAATAGAAATTAACATGTGAAATTACTTGGTGAAAATAGTTTACTTCAGCCACTTAAAATAAACAAAACTACAGCGGATAAACCCTGGTTGGCATTCATGTATCCCTGACAAACTTATGAGGCTCTCTGAAACAATGAGATATTTAGAGATATAAAAATGTCCTCTCTTGCCATTTACTTGAATATATAATTTGACTAGCAAAACACCCGCGCTCTGCTGCGGAAGTTAGGATTTTAGTAAGCGTTGAAAACCCGTTTCACACCATTTCAAAACACCAATTGATTTCAGTCTGGATCATGATGGATATACTTGTTTTTCAATATTTTTCAAGGTCGTGTAAAATAAAATGAGTACTAAAATGACATTACGGACCCCCGTGCAAAAGGGATGCAGGATGTGCATATCTCATAAGGTCTGAGGATTTCAATCTAGGTCATGATAGAGATACGCGTCTATATTTATTTAAATTATTTAAAATCTAAAGGGAAAAAAAGCTTTAAATGTTTACAAAAAAATATTTTGGGTCCCGGCCCCGAGGGAACAGACGTAGAAGTTCGCTACCCTATAGGATTTTAAAAAAAAATCAAATTTGGTCAATAATTCATACAGTTACTCAGTAGCCACTTTTTAAATTACCTTTCATATAACTAATGTTAAAAATGGCATATGTTCCCCAAGCCCCTAATTAGTGATGTTTTTAAAACATTTACTTTTAATGCCCGAAACATTCGCTGGAGCGTACCCAAAAACCTCCTAAAGTTTAATGACCGAGGGATGCATAAAATATGACTATTATACGTCTTTAAAACAACTAAAATAAGGGCCGGGAGCACTATCGGTGTAATAAGTATAGTTCAAAACAACAGCTTATTCAATTAGGATAATGATGAATGTATTTTTTAGTTAACATTTGTTTTTAAAAAATCGAGTGAAATCGAACTGTTAAAATGTCTTAAACTTTCACAAAAAAGAGTTTAGGGGCTCTAGGTTACAAAAGATTGAAAAAATACAAGTTTAATGCCCTAACGAATTTTAATATAGGCCATCAAGTTTTTATCTTTTCTAAAAATACATTTACACAGTATCAAACGTTTTTTAAAATTGTAATTTAGCTCATATAAGGTGAAAAACTACATTTGTGTCCAGGGCCCCCTAGTGGTGATAATTAAACAAACAAATTTCGCCTGTTACCATCCCGGGAGTGTACTCAACAACTTCCCAAAATTTCATGCAATACCTACATGGAAAATAGGAGATTGAGTGATTTTTAGTTTTTATATAGCTCATGTTAGGAAAAAACTTCATTTTGGGCCACCGGCCCCCAGGAAGAGATAATTTTAATATTTTTTTTATCCCGTTACCATCGTGGGATTGTACTCAACAACTTCCCAAAGTTTCATGCTTCTGTCTACTCGGGAAATAGGAGAATTAGTAATTTCCATATTTTATATAAGCCATATAAATTTTTAAAAACGTTTTTGGGCCCCCGGCCCCCAAGAGTGTTAAATTTAAAATTCTTTTACGCCAATTTTCGTCGCGAGAGGCTACTCAACAACTTCCCAAAGTTTCACGATTCTACCTACATTTTACCTACACGGAAAGTTGGAGAATTAGTGATGAGTCAGTGAGGGCTTTGCCTTTTATTAGTATAGATAGAAATTTAGACTCTTGCCACACGTTGAGAGAATCTTTTCAAATATATTTATCTTTCCATTGTCTCCTAGTCGATTCTCATGCACTTTATTATGGTTTCACAGCCCCATCTCCTCCCGTGGTTTACTGTTCCTCACTTAGTACACTGTTCCCCGTTTGGTACAATGTTCCCTACTCAGTACAACAATGTTCCCCATTCAGTACAGCTATGTTCCCCACTCAGTACAAAAATGTTCCCCACTCAGTACAGCAATGTTCCCTACTCAGTACAGCAATGTTCCCCACTCGGTACAACAATGTTCCCCACTCAGTACAACCATGTTCCCCACTCAGTACAACAATGTTCCCCACTCAGTGCCCTGAATGGTACACTACCCACTAAGTACACTGCCCCCAACCAACTAGGTTCTCTGTCCACTCATGTTTGCTGTCTCTCTTTGTGACCGGCCCAAGTCCTGCTGTATTAAATAGCCTCTGATTGTCGATGGGATAACTACTATCATTGGGTCGCTACTTATTGCACCGCCCAGCTTCATTAGCTACATGAGTACTCTGGACTTCATTAGCTATATGAGTACTCTGGACTTCATTAGTTACATGAGTACTCTGGACTTCATTAGCTACATGAGTACTCTGGACTTCATTAGTTACATGAGTACTCTGGACTTCATTAGCTACATGAGTACTCTGGACTTCATTAGCTACATGAGTACTCTGGACTTCACTAGTTACATGAGTACTCTGGACTTCATTAGCTACATGAGTACTCTGGACTTCATTAGCTACATGAGTACTCTGGACTTCACTAGCTACATGAGTACTCTGGACTTCATTAGCTACATGAGTACTCTGGACTTCACTAGCTACATGAGTACTCTGGACTTCACTAGCTACATGAGTACTCTGGACTTCATTAGCTACATGAGTACTCTGGACTTCATTAGCTACATGAGTACTCTGGACTTCACTAGCTACATGAGTACTCTGGACTTCATTAGCTACATGAGTACTCTGGACTTCATTAGCTACATGAGTACTCTGGACTTCACTAGCTACATGAGTACTCTGGACTTCATTAGCTACATGAGTACTCTGGACTTCACTAGCTACATGAGTACTCTGGACTTCACTAGCTACATGAGTACTCTGGACTTCACTAGCTACATGAGTACTCTGGACTTCACTAGCTACATGAGTACTCTGGACTTCATTAGCTACATGAGTACTCTGGACTTCACTAGCTACATGAGTACTCTGGACTTCATTAGCTACATGAGTACTCTGGACTTCACTAGCTACATCAGTACTCTGGACTTCACTAGCTACATGAGTACTCTGGACTTCACTAGCTACATGAGTACTCTGGACTTCACTGGCTACATGAGTACTCTGGACTTCACTAGCTACATGAGTACTCTGGACTTCACTAGCTACATGAGTACTCTGGACTGCATTAGCTACATGAGTACTCTGGACTTCATTAGCTACATGAGTACTCTGGACTTCACTAGCTACATGAGTACTCTGGACTTCACTAGCTACATGAGTACTCTGGACTTCACTAGCTACATGAGTACTCTGGACTTCACTAGCTACATGAGTACTCTGGACTTCATTAGC
Organism: Ampullaceana balthica; assembly: GCA_944989445.1. Lineage (NCBI taxonomy): Eukaryota > Metazoa > Mollusca > Gastropoda > Lymnaeidae > Ampullaceana > Ampullaceana balthica. The sequence goes on along the minus strand of CALYLW010000683.1, from coordinate 218,425 downwards.
TACATGAGTACTCTGGACTTCATTAGCTACATGAGTACTCTGGACTTCATTAGCTACATGAGTACTCTGGACTTCACTAGCTACATCAGTACTCTGGACTTCACTAGCTACATGAGTACTCTGGACTTCACTAGCTACATGAGTACTCTGGACTTCACTGGCTACATGAGTACTCTGGACTTCACTAGCTACATGAGTACTCTGGACTTCACTAGCTACATGAGTACTCTGGACTGCATTAGCTACATGAGTACTCTGGACTTCACTAGCTACATGAGTACTCTGGACTTCACTAGCTACATGAGTACTCTGGACTTCACTAGCTACATGAGTACTCTGGACTTCACTAGCTACATGAGTACTCTGGACTGCATTAGCTACATGAGTACTCTGGACTTCACTAGCTACATGAGTACTCTGGACTTCACTAGCTACATGAGTACTCTGGACTTCATTAGCTACATGAGTACTCTGGACTTCACTAGCTACATGAGTACTCTGGACTTCACTAGCTACATGAGTACTCTGGACTTCACTAGCTACATGAGTACTCTGGACTTCATTAGCTACATGAGTACTCTGGACTTCACTAGCTACAAGAGTACTCTGGACTTCACTAGCTACATGAGTTCTCTGGATTTCATTAGCTACATGAGTACTCTGGACTTCACAAGCTACATGAGTACTCTGGAATCAGCGAAATCTTGTACAGTGAAGACTTGGTCCTAAAGTATTGATACTTGGATGTCAACTCTTTTTCTTGGAGTCTCTAGATGTCAACTCTTTTTCTTGGAGTCTCTAGATGTCAACTCTTTTTCTTGGAGTCTCTAGATGTCAACTCTTTTTCTTGGAGTTCAACAATAGGATTCCCAGTTCTTTATCCCATGAGCTTTTATTAACAGAAGAGCAAACGTTGATACTCGTAAAGTACCTTGTCCAATAAGTTTAGAACCACAGGCCCAGATAGCCAATAAGTTTAGAACCACTGGCCCAGATAGCCAATAAGTTTAGAACCACTGGCCCAGATAGCCAAAAAGTTTAGAACCACAGGCCCAGATAACCAATAAGTTTAGAACCACAGGCCCAGATAGCCAATAAGTTTAGAACCACAGGCCCAGATAGCCAAAAAGTTTAGAACCACTGGCCCAGATAGCCAATAAGTTTAGAACCACAGGCCCAGATAGCCAATAAGTTTAGAACCACTGGCCTAGACATCCAATAAGTTTAGAACCACTGGCCCAGACATTCAATAAGATGACAGATCGCACCCTTCAAACACAAGAGCTGTGTTTACAGTCGGAACATGTCGACGGCATCCTGAGCCAGACGTCAAATCTAAGCCGTCGTGGTGACGTCTGAAGTGCACGTCTGTCACGTGACATTAGACGTCATTGTCAGCAAATCTAAGCCGTCGTTGTGACGTGCGTGTGTGGCTGTCACGTGATAACAAACGTAAGACGTAAAATGTTCACAACTTAAGTAGTATAGTGGTAACTATTAGCTATTAGATGTGATATAGTTGTTTGGTCATTCACTTCATGTCTCATCTATCTGTTGACCTCATACAATCGACCCCTGACCAACTAGGTGGTATTGATTGGTCATTCACTTCATGTCTCATCTATCTGTTGACCTCATACAATCGAACCCTGACCAACTAGGTGGTATTGTTTGGTCATTCACTTCATGTCTCATCTATCTGTTGACCTCACACAATTGACCCCTGACCAACTAGGTGGTATTGTTTGACCCCTGACCAACAGGGGTTTGTTTGACCCCTGACCCCTGACCAACTAGGTGGTATTGTTTGACCCCTGACCCCTGACCAACTAGGTGGTATTGTTTGACCCCTGACCCCTGACCAACTAGGTGGTATTGTTTGTGGGAAAGAAGTGGTGGTAGATAACTTCAATCGGAGATGGCGTCTTTTAAGTTTGAGATCCACCATGACATCCCCAAAGACCATGAATTGGTCACTTCAGTCCACGATTTGTATTGACCGGCCTGGAGCCACTGTTGGTGTGAGTTGGCAGTACCCTTACGAGCGTTTATGTCCAGTTGGCAGTACCCTTACGAGCGTTTATGTCCAGTTGGCAGTACCCTTACGAGCGTTTATGTCCGGTTGCAGATAGCAGTTTTTAGCTCCATTCCTGTAGTTGTACGCTAGATCCGAGCCCTTAGCGTAGGTTTTATGGTCCCAATCTGCGAGGACTTCATCATGAATATGGACTTGAGGATTACAGACTGACCAACAGGAAATGGGGTCAGTAGACTGGCCGAGTGAATTACCGAGGATTTCAAATCATTTTAAAAGCTCCAAGTCATTGTAAATGTAACATTAACTTAGAGATTATAAATAACATAAATGTACTTTTATTAAAGATGTTTTAGTATAAATCTAATATTTTGATATTACGTTTAATATTATAAGTGGTGTCTGCAGTACAATCGTTAGAGAGAAATTCAGTAAAGAAGGCGTGCGAAAGTTTGCCACAACTAACTACTGTGTAATATCACTTAGTTCTTTAATTATCTCTTATATTTTAAAACTCTATGACGAGTGGAGCATATGCAGGGTTGTGTGTCGATGGCGTAACATGGTTGGTTGGTTGACGTTACTCTGGTTGTGTATAGACAAAAGTATGGTCTACTGACTCTGTTTGTGTATAGACAAAAGTATGGTCTACTGACTCTGGTTGTGTATAGACAAAAGTATGGTCTACTGACTCTGATTTTGTATAGACAAAAGTATGGTCTACTGACTCTGATTGTGTATAGACAAAAGTATGGTCTACTGACTCTGGTTGTGTATAGACAAAAGTATGGTCTACTGACTCTGATTTTGATAGACAAAAGTAATGGTCTACTGACTCTGGTTGTGTATAGACAAAAGTATGGTCTACTGATCTGTTGTGTATAGACAAAAATATGGTCTACTGACTCTTGATAAAATATGGTCTACTGACTGACCGTGTATAGACAAAAGTATGGTCTACTGACCTAAAATATGGTCTACTGACCTATACAAAAGTATGTCTACGACTAAAATATGTCTACGACCTAAAGTATGGTCTACTGACCTATACAAAAGTATGGTCTACTGACCTAAAATATGGTCTACTGACCTAAAGTATGTTCTACTGACCTAAAGTATTGTCTACTGACCCAAAGTATGGTCTATTGACCTAACGTATGGTGTACTGACCGAAACAGCTTAGGCACGGAGTGACTTCGCGCTGTCTGACGTCATTGAATATTATCTTCTATGTATTTCTCAATCCACAGTGATTATTGATTTCTGGACCCTTTCCTCAACTTATTTAAAATACAAAATACACAAACAAATTGTGCAATGAAAACAATAAATTTGAGCTTTATTTTTAGACTGACACGACAGTAAACGTTTCGGCTAATGTCTTCATCAGTCTAAAAATAAAGCTCAAATTTATTGTTTTCATTGCACAATTTGTTTGTGTATTTTGTATTTTATTAAAAACCTTTATTGGAGTCCCATTCTATATAATATACTCAACTTATTTAGAACATTGATCAATATCAACTATGATGCGACATAGAAGCTGAACGATTTGGGTTCCAGTCTTCTGGTGACAAGTTGGATTAACCTTGACCTTAGAGACTGTGCCGAAATTCATTTTGGAAAACCACTTTTTTCTTAGGTTTAACAGATTCCCATTTCATTGTCTTTTATGGTAAACGGCTTAACTCAAACAGCTTAACTCAATTTGCCATTCATCTGGATGAGAGCACTTAAATATAATTTTAAAATCGAAATCTCCACCAAAAAAAAATATCTAGAAAATTGCCAGACGTAGCTCCTGTTGTCAGATAAATCTCTGAATTTTATCTGAGGCCGCGGGGGTTGTCGGCCCTTCATCTTGAATTAGGCTGAAAGGTTTTTAACTGCGGCGACTGTTTAAGTAAAGACGTTCCTAAAACATTGGTAGAATAACTGGTGGCTTCCCTGGGATCTAGGCCACGCGCTGTTCGGGCAGAAATCAATTTTCACACGGGGACAATTTGATTTAAGGTCTTGACGTCAGTTTGATATTGCAGGAATCAGAAAGTAACCAAGTAGTTTATTGGGAAGAAGGCTGCCGATACTTAAAGTCATTTCGTAAGGAACCGTTTAATTTTAGTCTCTTTGATCCACGCAGCTCATGTGTCATGAAGCTATCAACTATTTGCTTGCAGCTTGATAGCTCATAGCTTGCAGTTTGATAGCTTGATAGCTTGCAGCTTGATAGCTTGCAGCTTGATAGCTTGATAGCTTGCAGCTTGATAGCTTGCAGCTTGATAGCTTGCAGCTTGATAGCTTGATAGCTTGCAGCTTGATAGCTTGATAGCTTGCAGCTTACTGGCTATTTTACATTACAAGCTTTTATTTAAGTCACACTGTTTGTATGTTGTATCCTTCCTTCAAATCTTGTAACGTAAAAGTAAACCACTTCTGATGGTCCTAGAGATCTCACAATTTTACCACATATAGATCGTTGATGACAATGCATTGTATCAAAATTTCAGATTGATCGAATGTACCGTAATTAAATTAATCAATTTTTAGTTTATCTCTATTTATCACTAATTAGAATGTTTAGTCGTCTGCTAGAGTAGACCTCCATGGCTCACTTTGTTTCACTCCAGCCCTCGTTTACCAAATTCCCGTGTTTTACATCAAGAGCAGGGGAGATCAGCGCGTTTCAGTCTGTAAATGTTTGTCGCGCGATGAACATTCACAATACTTTTAGTTATGTCTCATATATAAGGGATTTATAGTCAAAGACTTTGTCTTTACGGGTTGTATAATTAACACTATCACATTAAGTTATATAAACAATTCGCACTAGAGGGATACAATTAATTTCAATGTGTTGATGTCAGAAGTGGTATGTAAAGAGTTTTTATTATATGTTACAATAGAAGGAGGATTCGCCAGGCATGCTGGCCAAATCGTTACCGTGATCGATTGCCTCCCTGTAGGTAGGCTACGTAGTTCAAATTTCAGTTGGGGAAACTGTTTTCCCTTTAATTTTAATGAATAAATGTGTAATTTATATTTTTAATAATCTATCTTTTTACCACTATCACATTGAAGTTATTGACAATGAAGTTTAAACTAATTAAAATGAATTGATAAGGTCGAAAAATTAATTTTTTAAAATGTTGATACTAAAAAGTAGAAAATAAATAATGTAAAAAAAATTCTTTTTTTAAAAAGGACACGCTTTTATTTACATATAGAAAGTGCACTAAAAAGAAGAAAATAAAATTTTTCTTTGAAAACTGGTGAAATCGGTGAACCTATCTACTGCACATAAAAGAGTGGGGCGTTCATCACAACTCTCTATCATGTACAAGGCTGCGAAACATAAAAACAAATTTGTATGAATATTAATAAACAGTAAAAGTTTCACAACTTTTATCATATAAATGCTACTATCACATTAATTAGAAATATTTATCTATATGTAAGAGAAAAGTTGCAATGACAAATGATTTGTGATGGGCGCCCCACGTTTTTATGTCCAGTAGAAAGGTTCACCGATTTCACCTGTTTTCATAGAAAATTTTATTTTCTTCTTTTTAGTACACTTTCCATATGTAAATAAAAGCATGTCCTTTTTTAAAAAAAACATTTTTTTACATTATTTTATTATGTCTTAAATTATGATAGCCGCGAATAAAAGGACATGGGGTTTATTACAAAAATACTTAGAAAATGCCACATATGAAATTCATTAAAAAGATCTAAAAATTATTTTAATATAACATACAAAAAAACAACAATATTTCTTTATGTCATCCACAATATATGACACAAAATGTAAATACTAGTTGTAGCATTGAGATTCCATCAATAATTAAAAACCACCAGACCGGTAAATTCGACATCTCTGAAGTCTGTGATCTGGTTAACTCTAATCTATAGCTATGAGCTGATTTTCAACAATGCTACTTCTGTTGTCTGCCGTCTTGTCAACAATGCTACTTCTGTCGTCTGCCGTCTTGTCTACAATGCTACTTCTGCCGTCTTGTCTACAATGCTACTTCTGTCGTCTGCCGTCTTGTCTACAATGCTACTTCTGTTGTCTGCTGTCTTGTCAAAAATGCTACTTCTGTTGTCTGCTGTCTTGTCAAAAATGCTTCTTCTGTTGTCTGCCCTCTTTTCAAAAATGCTACTTCTGTTGTCTGCTGTCTGTTGTCAACAGTAATCATCAATATGGTATGGTGTCTTATCCACTGAGTATTTCTCCAACTAAAAGTCCATACCCGTGAGATTGCTCAGACAATTCAACAACCAGACAAATTACTCCTCATTGATTGGTCAAACCATCAGCCCCGCCCACCCTACCCCCGGGATGTATGGCGCCATCTTGATCTGGTCATCCCTTAAACTGTTTTCATCATCCCAGATGTAATCATCTTTAAAAGCAACGCACTTAACATTAATACTCCAGCCTTCGGAGCAAGTCATGTTAAACCAAGTCAAGTAACGTTGGACTCTCCAAGAATGTTAAACCTTAGTAACGACATTGAATAATAGATGGATAACGACAATGAACCAAGTCAGATAACCATAGACTCCGATGCGATTTTGAACCAAGTCAAATAACATGAGACTCCCACGTGATGTTGAACCAAGTCAAATAACATGAGACTCCCACGCGATGTTGAACCAAGTCAAATAACATGAGACTCCCACGCGATGTTGAACCAAGTCAAATAACATGAGACTCCCACGCGATGTTGAACCAAGTCAAATAACATGAGACTCCCACGCGATGTTGAACCAAGTCAAATAACATGAGACTCCCACGCGATGTTGAACCAAGTCAAATAACATGAGACTCCCACGCGATGTTGAACCAAGTCAAATAACATGAGACTCCACAGCGTGATCAAATAAAACAGAAAAAAGATGAGACCTGACCAGGGTCAACTCGAGTACACAGGTCACGTGATGGGAAGTTCATCACTTGAAATATTCAGTTCATTTGATGACATTACTTCATATCATTCATCTATTAACACCCAGTTCGAGGTTCTCATCTTGTTAGCCAATCATTTCATTCAAATGACGTTTTTTTTTAGTATCTAGTTTGCATCATAGCAAAGTTCAAGTTCAGTTTATCATGACATTTCCAACTTACACTCGTTATTGTAACCTGAACTTTTCAAATTTGTTGATGAAGTAAGAACATCTGTTTTAGAATCATCTCCGAATCTGTCAGAATTGTTAATGAAGCTTCTCGTTGTTAGAACCACGTGTTACACGTCAAACAACAAATTTAGTGCCACTGTTACTTTTAAAATACGCTTTCATTGGTAAAAGCAAAGAGAGCGGTGCGCTCCATATATGGTATTTTTGGCTGCTATTTTTGAACTATTTGAATTTTAAAAAATAGACAACTAAACCTAACCCAGACCCTAAAAAAACTAAAACTACAACCTCAATTACTTTTATGGATAAAATAATTGCACTTATTCCGTTTTCAAGTGTAAAAATAAAACATTTCATTCCCGGAAGTACGCCTCGCTCTGCTATAACAACAATGATAGCACCGTTCTCTTTGCTTTAGTCCTTTCGATTTAGAAACTAGTCCACCATGTTATAAACTAGTCAGTCATTTTAAACCGTCTTCCGAAACATCTTCCAAGAAACAGTTTAGCAGTTATCGGAAGTGACGTCAGGATGCCTAGGGGCTGGTATCCTTAAACACCACAGAAACACAACACAAACTTCAGTAAGGCTGGCTTCTTGTAATAAATAATACATAAATATTTGATAATTAATCAGTTTTCTTACAGATGGTCATCACTAACAAAAAACTACTGCACATTCTTCGTCATATGTCTGCGATGAAACACTCATAGTGCCCATACAGTGACACTCATAGTGCCCATACAATGACACTCATAGTGCCCAATGACACTCATAGTGCCCATACAATGACACTCATAGTGCCCATACAATGACACTCATAGTGCCCATACAATGACACTCATAGTGCCCATACAATGACACTCATAGTGCCCAATGACACTCATAGTGCCCATACAATGACACTCATAGTGCCCATACAATGACAATCATAGTGCCCATACAATGACACTCATAGTGCCCATACAATGACACTCATAGTGCCCATACAATGACACTCATAGTGCCCATACAATGACACTCATAGTGCCCATACAATGACACTCATAGTGCCCATACAATGACACTCATAGTGCCCATACAATGACAATCATAGTGCCCATACAATGACACTCATAGTGCCCATACAATGACACTCATAGTGCCCATACAATGACACTCATAGTGCCCATACAATGACACTCATAGTGCCCATACAATGACACTCATAGTGCCCATACAATGACACTCATAGTGCCCATACAATGACACTCATAGTGCACATACAATGACACTCATAGTGCACATACAATGACACTCATAGTGCCCATACAATGACACTCAAAGTGACCATACAATGACACTCATAGTGCCCATACAATGACACTCGTAGTGCCCATACAATGACACTCATAGTTCCCATACAATGCAGTTTCATTAACATAAAATGTATCCATAGTACTTTTGTCGGCTTGTCTTGTTTGTCATTTATTTGGGTCTGTCTCTGACTACTGCACGGGTGCTGTCACAGACAATAAATACTTAAAATAAGGTGCGCACAACTAATAATAAAAAGGTGCTCAATTGAGAGTGTGGCGTCGGACAAGCCTCTAGCAAACGTATAACGCCATCACGATTGCTTTAGACCTGACACAGAACGCCTGTAGACTTATTATTCCATACATAAACACACTCTTGATTACTGCTTGACTAATGTGATGTCGGGTCGGGGCATCATGCCTGGTATGTGTTATTTGCAGGGGATAACTCCCATTTCAACCCCCAAAACTACTGCCCATAACAGTGGCGGCGAACTACTGCCCATAACAGTGGCGGTGAATCTTTTTGGGGCCGGGTGCATAAAATTCAACCCAAGACTGAATTATTTATAGAAAAGTTGCAACTCTCCAATGAAACCCGAAAATGGGGGTTAGGCTTTGCTTGTTTAATTAAGGAAGTAATATCTTAGTCGCGTGCAGGCTCATGAGACTCTGCGTGCCAACTGTGGCACGCGTGCCATATGTTCGCCATCACTGGCCTATAAGCTGTTTGTTTAAGAATTTCTCTTCAGTACTGTATTTGAAAATTTCGTTATTGACAGGTTTTAGACTACATGTGACCGTCAAAAGACGTCACCAAAATACATTTGCTACTCAAAGATCAACAAACGCTTCGCCACATGTAAACAACGTTTGTGACGTCACACATGACCTAGAAATATCAATTAGACCACGCCTTCTTCCGCCTTCCACAACTCACAACAAACTCAGAGTGAGATTGAACTACGTCATAACACAAAAAGATCGTTTGTAACAAGTGTTTCGCCCATAACCATCTCTGACACCCACAAGTATTCAACCATTAGGCCATCTCGTGCTCGCTTGGTTTGTTTACTATTGGAATGTGAAATAAGTGAGACCCCCTGACCCGGCTGGCCCCCCACCCCGTCCACAATTCCAACAAGCACTCAAGTTTCTCTGCCCCCCCCCCGCCCCCCGCTACCTACTCCCAACTCGAAGCTACCACAAACTCTCGAGTCTCCTGGTCGCTGTGATAAATTATTCAGCAGAAAAGCACCAGTGTGATGGATGATCATTTGAAAGTTTCATTTTTTAAATTGGAGCGCCTGCGGGGATACCCGGAAACTGCGTTAAATTATTGAAACGCAAATTGCGATTTAAGAATGAATAGCGAGGAGCCAGCGAGCGCCCGCCTGTAAAACTAGGTTAACAACATAATGGGATAATAAATTTGCTATACGCTGACATGGTTTCTGTGTGGTCATTTTCATTATGTTACGTTTCATTGGGGTCTTTCATTGGGGTCTTTCATTGGAGTTTTTAGTCAAAGTGAATTTTTCATAGCTTCCCCTGATGGATCCCCCCCCTCCCGACTTCCAACAACATACACTTTCTCACAGCCTCATACATACATACAGTATACACAGTTCTCTTTAGTTGTTTAGTTTCCTGTATTATATGATCACAGCCTCATACATACATACATACACAGTTCTCTCTAGTTGTTTAGTTCCCTGTATTATATTATCTCAGTTCTCTCTAGTTGTTTAGTTCCCTGTATTTTATGATCTAAGTTCTCTCTAGTTGTTTAGTTCCCTGTATTATATTATCTCAGTTCTCTCTAGTTGTTTAGTTCCCTGTATTTTATGATCTAAGTTCTCTCTAGTTGTTTAGTTCCCTGTATTATATGATCTAAGTTCTCTTTAGTTGTTTAGTTCCATGTGTTATATGATCTCAGTTCTCTCCCATGTATATATTCTTGGTTTCCGCTTGGAGGCGCGACGAGTCAATCCAATAAACAATCAGACATTAACTAACACGTTTCAACACGTGCGATGAGGAACTTTGACCTTCCGCTTAGTATCAAGTATAAATATGTCATGAGCAATTACTTTCTCTGAGACCGTCATTGAGTTCAAACTGTGGTCATGTACCGGCTAGAATATCCTAGAACAGGGGTGCATGGGGGTGCATGAGCAGGTTCCAGGGGGTGCACTCCCTCCCCCTCCCTCTGGAGCGTGACGTACTTGATGGACGGCCGCTAAGTTCACAGTGGTTGCTGAAGGAGGAATGTCTCTTTTGTAAGCCCCTCCTAGCTACTACCAAAGCTGCTGATGTGCTGCAGCTGGTCAGGACATTCTTCACTGAAAACCAGTTTGACTGGATTTCAAGAATTTCTTCAATTTGCACAGATGGTTGCTTCCTCCATGCTTGGTAATAAGTCAGAACTTTCAGCACTGGTAAAGAAAGAAGTTCCAGATATTGTCACTACACACTGTGTCCTTCATCGTCAGGCCCTGATATGCAAAACTCTACCTCCAACCTTGAAGTCAGTTCTTTCTACTGCAGTCCAAGTTGTAAATTTTATCCGCTCACATGCCTTGAACCACTGCCTCTTCAAGTTGTTCTGTCAGTAGGTGGTGTCTGAGCATGAAGTTCTGCTCTACCACACTGAGGTGCGCTGGTTGTCCAGTTGACGGATACTTTCTCGGTTAGTAGAACTGAGAGTGGAGCTTGCCATTTTCTTGCGAGAAAAAGAGATTGACCTTGCTGACAAGTTTGACTGTCCAAATTTCATTCATTACTTGGCATACCTGGCTGACATCTTCTCCATCTTGAATGAGTTGAACACATCCCTCCAAGAACCTGCTGTGACTGTAATGGATGCTACTGAGAGATTGCAAGCCTTCCTTAACAAACTGCCCCTATTCCAACGACGACTAGAAAAGTCCAACTTGGCCACCTTTCCACTCTTGGATGAAGTTGTAATATCTGCTGCAGAAGGAAGCACTGAGGGATCACTGTCTGACAACATCAAAGGGGAAATTTCAGAGCACCTGTCAAGAAATTGCTAGGAAAGACCTTTGGGTTCGCAATCATTTTCTCTGTGACTTGGACAACATTGATGACAGTGACCTTGCTAAGGATGACCTGATTGATTTGAGAACCAGAGAAGTACTGAGGAGTGCCTTCAGTTGCAATACCTTGATTGAATTTTGGTGCGCCCAGCTAGATTCCTACCCACATCTAGCCAAGAGGGTAGTACTGACTCTCCTTCTATTTGCCACAACCTATCTCTGAGAATCAGGATTCTCCACACTTTTGACGATTAAAACCAAGGCAAGGAATAAGTTGAATGCAGAGGATGACATGAGAGTTGCTTTGTCCAAAACAGTCCCAAGATTTAAATCGCTGATTGATCATAAGAAGCAGCAGATCTCTCACTAAATTCCCTGTTGCCTATTGTCAAAACTGTTGTGTTCCTAAATTAAACATAGTTTATTATGCATTTTCTGCAAGTTTCATAAGGGGGTGAATGAACATTTTTGGGCATCTGAAGGGGTACATGGACCCCAAAAGGTTAAGAACCACTGTCCTAGAACATCATTAGGTACACGTTAGTCCAGTACTGGCTAGAATATCCTAGAACATCATTAAGTACAAGGTGGTCAGGCGACACTTATTTGATGAATTTCACCTGTTACTGTTATCCTCGCGTTTCCAGGGACAAGCCCAGCCCTCCCCTCAGACACAAGATTCAAACAATAAATGGATGATTAAGTTTTCTTAAGTCCGCCATCTTGTCCTTTGTTTATTATTGATCGTACAATTTTTTTTTAAATGTTGAATTACATTTTTAAATAGAAAAAAGAACGGAATTTTTTTAACATGACCAACTTCATTTATTGTCTTTGCCGTTTGTTATTGATTCAAGTCAGTGAGGACAATGTGTACAAAGTGTATACCCAGATTGACTATAGTGCAATTTGTGCACTTTGAAAACTGACATTTATTTGTGTTATATGTTCATATTGCATACCTAGATTTACTAGTCCTATCTGGACACTGCCCATACCTAGATTTATTAGTCCTATCTGGACACTGCCCATACCTAGATTTACTAGTCCTATCTGGACACTGCTATACCTAGATTTACTAGTCCTATCTGGACACTGCTATACCTAGATTTACTAGTCCTATCTGGACACTGCCCATACCTAGATTTATTAGTCCTATCTGGACACTGCCCATACCTAGATTTACTAGTCCTATCTGGATACTGCCCATACCTAGATTTACTAGTCCCATCTGGACACTGATATACCTAGATTTACTAGTCCTATCTGGACACTGCCCATACCTAGATTTATTAGTCCTATCTGGACACTGCCCATACCTAGATTTACTAGTTTTATCTGGACACTGCCCATACCTAGATTTATTAGTCCTATCTGGACACTGCCCATACCTAGATTTACTAGTCCTATCTGGACACTGCCTATACCTAGATTTACTAGTCCTATCTGGACACTGCCCATACCTAGATTTACTAGTCCTATCTGGACACTGCCCATACCTAGATTTACTAGTCCTATCTGGACACTGCTATACCTAGATTTACTAGTCCTATCTGGACACTGCCCATACCTAGATTTACTAGTCCTATCTGGACACTGCCCATACCTAGATTTACTAGTCCTATCTGGACACTGCCCATACCTAGATTTACTAGTTTTATCTGTACACTGCCCATACCTAGATTTATTAGTCCTATCTGGACACTGCCCATACCTAGATTTACTAGTTTTATCTGGACACTGCCCATACCTAGATTTACTAGTTTTATCTGGACGCTGCCCATACCTAGATTTATTAGTCCTATCTGGACACTGCCCATACCTAGATTTACTAGTTTTATCTGGACACTGCCCATACCTAGATTTATTAGTCCTATCTGGACACTGC
>CALYLW010000683.1:0-200000 GCA_944989445.1 Ampullaceana balthica | reverse complement strand
TGACTAGACACACCTACCTATAAGTACCGCAGTATGTTATCATGACTAGAACATCCCACCTGTAAGTACCGCAGTATGTTATCATGACTAGAACATCCCACCTGTAAGTACCGCAGTATGTTATCATGACTAGACACACCTACCTATAAGTACCGCAGTATGTAATCATGACTAGACACACCTACCTGTAAGTACCGCAGTATGTTATCATGACTAGACACACCTACATATAAGTACCGCAGTATGTTATCATGACTAGAACATCCTACCTGTAAGTACCGCAGTATGTTATCATGACTAGAACATCCTACCTGTAAGTACCGCAGTATGTTATCATGACTAGAACATCCTACCTGTAAGTACCGCAGTATGTTATCATGACTAGAACATCCTACCTGTAAGTACCGCAGTATGTTATCATGACTAGAACATCCTACCTGTAAGTACCGCAGTATGTTATCATGACTAGAACATCCTACCTGTAAGTACCGCAGTATGTTATCATGACTAGAACATCCTACCTGTACGTACCGCAGTATGTAATCATGACTAGACACTCTAGACACACCTACCTGTGTCTCACTTTTCCTCCATGGACAGTGTCGAGGCTCACCCTCCCATCGCCGCCCCTGCACACAATGCTCGTGGAATGTATTGCAGCAGCGTGTCTCTCAGATGGTTCCTGAGTTTGCTCACCGGGAAATGTTTATTTTAAGTTGGGATACGACTCTTCTCGTGTCTAGGGATCTTGACGTCATGGGAGCCATCACTGAGTTAGGGTTCTTTGTTAATATTCCCATTGGACTGACGCAGTGTTTGTGCCCCCCCCCCTTCACACCACGACTGCACGCGTCATATTCTCTGGACTGTGTTAAGTTGTTGACTGTATTTGTTGCTCGGTTGTTTGTGAATGCAGCACAAGTTGTCCTGTGGGATACATCTGATCCGGCAAAACAAATGTTCACTTGGGCTTACGTCATATCACGTGACACAGCGCGCACCTCACAATGGGGGGTCTCCCAATGTTTGTTTACGTCACCTGCAGGCAACATATTCTGGTAAGCGTTAGGTCATGTGAGGTCCAGGGGGGACGACTTTCAATGTTTACGCAATAGGGAAGTAGCAACTGTGGAAAAGGGCTGCCGGCTGGGGTTCTTCCCCTTGTTGCCTCCATTAACCCTTCCATAAATTGTTTGTTTACTTCTGATGCTGTCTGCTGCTGGCATCCGTCCCAGCCCCACCTCAACACTTTTTACAACAGCCCTCCCCACTTTTCCATGGTAATTGTGTCTTGTCTCGGTTCTTATAATGGTTTGTGCCCGGCACCCACCTACACAATTCACTGTGTCCGGCACCCATCTACACAATCAACTGTGTCCGGCACCCATCTACACAATCCACTGTGTCCGGCACCCATCTACACAATCCACTGTGTCCGGCACCCATCTACACAATCCACTGTGTTCGGCACCCATCTACACAATCCACTGTGTCCGGCACCTTTCTACGTCATCCAATATGCCCGCACGTTTCGACGCTATTCAATATGCCGGGCACCCATCTACTCCATCCTTTGGGCCCGGCACATTCTCAAAACCCCTGTGGCCTGATACCTTGCCGAGGATCCCTCCTGCGTCTTACCCCCCCCCCGGGCCCTGTTGTTGACCTCGGCCACCGTGACACCTGGCCACCTGGCCGCCTGGCACCACTCTCTCCCCTTCTCAAATAAGTGGAAATTTAATACACATTATATACAATATTATTATTTTATTTTTCTAAATTCCCTTTTTATTCTACATGGTTTGGTATTGAAATGTATTTATTTGTTAAGATGTTTGCCCATCTCCAGTGTAACTAAACACAGTCTCCGAGTACCTACATTAAGCTCCTATTTGTCAACTGATCGCCACTCATTGTAGTATATAGGTCACTTTAATGAAATAGTGCACACTGCACATTTAATACCAACATTATAACGACATTTACACAGACTTAGCTGTGATGACACTATAACATAGTGTACACTATCTTGTGCGTGTAGTAAATGATCAGACTAATCCCTTTGTCACAGACAATGTGAGACTGACGTCACGTGTTGATATGAACTTGGTCAAGCTAAAGTGTTGTATTGGTCAAGCTAAAGTGTTGTATTGGTCAAGCTAAAGTGTTGTATTGGTCAAGCTAAAGTGTTGTATTGGTCAAGCTAAAGTGTTGTATTGGTCAAGCTAAAGTGTTGTATTGGTCAAGCTAAAGTGTTGTATTGGTCAAGCTAAAGTGTTGTATTGGTCAAGCTAAAGTGTTGTATTGGTCAAGCTAAAGTGTTGTATTGGTCAAGCTAAAGTGTTGTATTGGTCAAGCTAAAGTGTTGTATTGATCAAGCTAAAGCGTTGTATTGGTCAAGCTAAAGTGTTGTATTGGTCAAGCTAAAGTGTTGTATTGGTCAAGCTAAAGTGTTGTATTGGTCAAGCTAAAGTGTTGTATTGGTCAAGCTAAAGTGTTGTATTGGTCAAGCTAAAGTGTTGTATTGGTCAAGCTAAAGTGTTGTATTGGTCAAGCTAAAGTGTTGTATTGGTCAAGCTAAAGTGTTGTATTGGTCAAGCTAAAGTGTTGTATTGGTCAAGCTAAAGTGTTGTATTGGTCAAGCTAAAGTGTTGTATTGGTCAAGCTAAAGTGTTGTATTGATCAAGCTAAAGCGTTGTATTGGTCAAGCTAAAGTGTTGTATTGGTCAAGCTAAAGTGTTGTATTGGTCAAGCTAAAGTGTTGTATTGGTCAAGCTAAAGTGTTGTATTGGTCAAGCTAAAGTGTTGTATTGGTCAAGCTAAAGTGTTGTATTGGTCAAGCTAAAGTGTTGTATTGGTCAAGCTAAAGCGTTGTATTGGTCAAGCTAAAGCGTTGTATTGGTCAAGCTAAAGTGTTGTATTGGTCAAGCTAAAGTGTTGTATTGGTCAAGCTAAAGTGTTGTATTGGTCAAGCTAAAGTGTTGTATTGGTCAAGCTAAAGTGTTGTATTGGTCAAGCTAAAGTGTTGTATTGGTCAAGCTAAAGTGTTGTATTGGTCAAGCTAAAGTGTTGTATTGGTCAAGCTAAAGTGTTGTATTGATCAAGCTAAAGTGTTGTATTGGTCAAGCTAAAGTGTTGTATTGGTCAAGCTAAAGCGTTGTATTGGTCAAGCTAAAGTGTTGTATTGGTCAAGCTAAAGTGTTGTATTGGTCAAGCTAAAGTGTTGTATTGGTCAAGCTAAAGTGTTGTATTGGTCAAGCTAAAGTGTTGTATTGGTCAAGCTAAAGTGTTGTATTGGTCAAGCTAAAGTGTTGTATTGATCAAGTTAAAGTGTTGTATTGGTCAAGCTAAAGTGTTGTATTGGTCAAGCTAAAGTGTTGTATTGGTCAAGCTAAAGTATTGTATTGATCAAGCTAAAGTGTTGTATTGGTCAAGCTAAAGTATTGTATTGGTCAAGCTAAAGTGTTGTATTGGTCAAGCTAAAGTGTTGTATTGGTCAAGCTAAAGTGTTGTATTGATCAAGTTAAAGTGTTGTATTGGTCAAGTTAAAGTGTTGTATTGGTCAAGTTAAAGTGTTGTATTGGTCAAGTTAAAGTGTTGTATTGGTCAAGCTAAAGTGTTGTATTGGTCAAGCTAAAGTGTTGTATTGGTCAAGCTAAAGTGTTGTATTGGTCAAGCTAAAGTGTTGTATTGGTCAAGCTAAAGTGTTGTATTGGTCAAGCTAAAGTGTTGTATTGGTCAAGCTAAAGCGTTGTATTGGTCAAGCTAAAGCGTTGTATTGGTCAAGCTAAAGTGTTGTATTGGTCAAGCTAAAGTGTTGTATTGGTCAAGCTAAAGTGTTGTATTGGTCAAGCTAAAGTGTTGTATTGGTCAAGCTAAAGTGTTGTATTGGTCAAGCTAAAGTGTTGTATTGGTCAAGCTAAAGTGTTGTATTGATCAAGCTAAAGTGTTGTATTGGTCAAGCTAAAGTGTTGTATTGGTCAAGCTAAAGCGTTGTATTGGTCAAGCTAAAGTGTTGTATTGGTCAAGCTAAAGTGTTGTATTGGTCAAGCTAAAGTGTTGTATTGGTCAAGCTAAAGTGTTGTATTGGTCAAGCTAAAGTGTTGTATTGGTCAAGCTAAAGTGTTGTATTGGTCAAGCTAAAGTGTTGTATTGATCAAGTTAAAGTGTTGTATTGGTCAAGCTAAAGTGTTGTATTGGTCAAGCTAAAGTGTTGTATTGGTCAAGCTAAAGTATTGTATTGATCAAGCTAAAGTGTTGTATTGGTCAAGCTAAAGTATTGTATTGATCAAGCTAAAGTGTTGTATTGGTCAAGCTAAAGTATTGTATTGATCAAGCTAAAGTGTTGTATTGGTCAAGCTAAAGTATTGTATTGGTCAAGCTAAAGTGTTGTATTGGTCAAGCTAAAGTGTTGTATTGGTCAAGCTAAAGTGTTGTATTGGTCAAGCTAAAGTATTGTATTGATCAAGCTAAAGTGTTGTATTGGTCAAGCTAAAGTGTTGTATTGGTCAAGCTAAAGTGTTGTATTGGTCAAGCTAAAGTGTTGTATTGATCAAGTTAAAGTGTTGTATTGGTCAAGTTAAAGTGTTGTATTGGTCAAGTTAAAGTGTTGTATTGGTCAAGCTAAAGTGTTGTATTGGTCAAGCTAAAGCGTTGTATTGGTCAAGCTAAAGTGTTGTATTGGTCAAGCTAAAGTGTTGTATTGGTCAAGCTAAAGTGTTGTATTGGTCAAGCTAAAGTGTTGTATTGGTCAAGCTAAAGTGTTGTATTGGTCAAGCTAAAGTGTTGTATTGGTCAAGCTAAAGTGTTGTATTGATCAAGTTAAAGTGTTGTATTGGTCAAGCTAAAGTGTTGTATTGGTCAAGCTAAAGTGTTGTATTGGTCAAGCTAAAGTATTGTATTGATCAAGCTAAAGTGTTGTATTGGTCAAGCTAAAGTATTGTATTGGTCAAGCTAAAGTATTGTATTGATCAAGCTAAAGTGTTGTATTGGTCAAGCTAAAGTGTTGTATTGGTCAAGCTAAAGTGTTGTATTGGTCAAGCTAAAGTGTTGTATTGATCAAGTTAAAGTGTTGTATTGGTCAAGTTAAAGTGTTGTATTGGTCAAGTTAAAGTGTTGTATTGGTCAAGCTAAAGTGTTGTATTGGTCAAGCTAAAGTGTTGTATTGGTCAAGTTAAAGTGTTGTATTGGTCAAGTTAAAGTGTTGTATTGGTCAAGCTAAAGTGTTGTATTGGTCAAGCTAAAGTGTTGGTTGTACATTGGGCTGGTTGTTTTCGTAACTTTCCAACTGCACAAATAATTGTTACACATGCCAAAAACATTGTACCACAATTTTATTGTACCACAATGGTATTATTGCCATGACTTTATTGTACCACAATGGTATTATTGCCATGACTTTATTGTACCACAATGGTATTATTGCCATGACTTTATTGTACCACAATGGTATTATTGCCATGACTTTATTGTACCACAATGGTATTATTGCCATGACTTTATTGTACCACAATGGTATTATTGCCATGACTTTATTGTACCACAATGGTATTATTGCCATGACTTTATTGTACCACAATGGTATTATTGCCATGACTTTATTGTACCACAATGGTATTATTGCCATGACTTTATTGTACCACAATGGTATTATTGCCATGACTTTATTGTACCACAATGGTATTATTGCCATGACTTTATTGTACCACAATGGTATTATTGCCATGACTTTATTGTACCACAATGGTATTATTGCCATGACTTTATTGTACCACAATGGTATTATTGCCATGACTTTATTGTACCACAATGGTATTATTGCCATGACTTTATTGTACCACAATGGTATTATTGCCATGACTTTATTGTACCACAATGGTATTTTTGCCATGACTTTATTGTACCACAATGGTATTATTGCCATGACTTTATTGTACCACAATGGTATTATTGCCATGACTTTATTGTACCACAATGGTATTATTGCCATGACTTTATTGTACCACAATGGTATTATTGCCATGACTTTATTGTACCACAATGGTATTATTGCCATGACTTTATTGTACCACAATGGTATTTTTGCCATCACTTTATTTCCTGTTTTGTCCCATTCAGGGAAAACATCAGTCGCCATGTTTTGTTCTTGTCTTAACAAATGGAATATAAAACCCCGCCCCTCCCCTGTCATTAACCTTTAAATGTCTGGCACAAATATATATTTATTAACTACCTTCCATGTCAACTTTGTTTGGCCTCTCTTTATTTGTAGCATTGTTTTGTCATCGATGCTTACAGTTATTACAGTTATTACAGTTATTACAGTTATTGCAGTTATTACAGTTATTACAGTTATTGCAGTTATTACAGTTATTACAGTTATTACAGTTATTACAGTTATTACAGTTATTAAAGTTATTACAGTTATTACAGTTATTACAGTTATCCCAAATTTTAATAAAATCAAATCATGAAAATATTTGTCTTGTCTTGATGCTCAATGTAGTTATATCTTAAATAATTGACCTTCTCTCCACTTCTACAACCACTGGTCAGTGCGCATGTCTCTCCTACCCACAATGTCCGTGTCTACTCACCGTGTACAACCACTGGTCAGTACGCATGTTTCGCCTACCCATAATGTCTGTGTCTACTGACCGTGTCCATGTCATGGTTTAGGGACGTGACATCATATTTCTCGCACCATTGCCAAGGGCCCTGTCTGACCTACACTCAACGAAGCATAAAAAATGAATGTTATGAACAATGTCATCATGTGTCATCATGATGTCAGTATGACAGCCGCCCTGAGGCCACCATTATTTAGGAACAGAACTGGAGCACCACTTGGACGTCGTTTATCCATAATGATAGGAATGCCAGGAACATGTATTTTTATCTTCCAAAAACAAAAAACAAATCTGGCAACATGCCGCTTGTTGTCTCCAAGGTCCACCACTGGTTGTAGAGTGTATGATAATGGCCCTGTAACATGTATTAGAAGACGACCTGTTTGATGACGTAACTTACTGAGATGAGGAACTGGATATTATACCCCATTATTACATCATCTTTGGGGATACCTATTTTCTAGTATGGCGTATGTAGCCTATTGTTGTGCAACACCTTAGATAAAGTTGGTCTTGACTTTGGTGAGTAGCTTTGTCCTGTGACTGAATCTAGTTAGACATGTACGAAACTGAATTCATGATTAGCATTGTCGGGGTTTGAATATATGATTATTGATGATTGATTAGGTCTATATCTTAAATGACATAGTCTTCGTTTCTAAAATAATTCATTTTGTTTGCACCATCTGACAGTTTTAATTCTCAGAATGTGTTGTCACTAATCTAGTATATCAGCTAATTTGTGCATTGTGTGTCCACGCTTAACGAAAACAGATCAAATTATTTCTTTTGTAATGTTATGTGATCTGAATGGAAATCAATACGTGACGTGTTTGACATACACAGTTCCTTGTGCATGTAACATTTATCGCTCAAAATTTCTTTGATGGTTTTCGGAAATACCAGTCATTTTCACATTTCTTCACTTGAATATTTCCAAGGCAACTAGACGTCTGTAGGTCAACTGTACACATATCAATGTACGTATGTAGGTCAACTGTACACATATCAATGTACGTATGTAGGTCAACTGTACACATATCAATGTACGTATGTAGGTCAGCTTTACACATATCATTGGACGTCTTTAGCTAATGGTGGAGTTAAGAGGTCAGACGCTGCCTTAAAATGATGACGTCAGACAACTCCTGTCAACCCAGACGTCAGACAACTCATGTCAACCTAGACGTCAGACAACTTCTGTCAACCCAGACGTCAGACAACTCCTATCAACCCAGACGTCAGACAACTACTGTCAACCAGACGTCAGACAACTACTGTCAACCCCAGATTGGTTTGATGATTCATACATCCCACGATATTTTAAATCAGTTTTGTTTCAGAAATAACAGTGATGGTTTTTGTTTACAAGTGTAGAGTAGTGTAAAATAGTGTAGAGTAGTGTAGAGTAATGTAGAGTAATGTAGAGTAGTGTAGAGTAATGTAGAGTAATGTAGAGTAGTGTAGAGTAATGTAGAGTAATGTAGAGTAGTGTAGAGTAGTGTAGAGTAGTGAAGAGTAGTGTAGAGTAATGTAGAGTAGTGTAGAGTAGTGTAGAGTAATGTGGAGTAGTGTAGAGTAATGTAGAATAGTGTAGAGTAATGTAGAGTAGTGTAAAGTAGTTAAGAATAGTGTAGAGTAATGTAGAGTAATGTAGAATAGTGTAGAGTAGTGTAGAGTAGTGTAGAGTAATGTAGAATAGTGTAGAGTAGTGTAGAGTAATGTAGAATAGTGTAGAGAAGTGTAGAGTTGTGTAGAGTAATGTAGAATAGTGTAGAGTAGTGTAGAGTAGTGTAGAGTAATGTAGAATAGTGTAGAGTAATGTAGAATAGTGTATAGTAATGTAGAATAGTGTAGAATAGTGTAGAGTAGTGTAGAGTAATGTAGAATAGTGTAGAGAAGTGTAGAGTAATGTAGAATAGTGTAGTGTAGAGTAGTGTCGAGTAATGTAGCATAGTGTAGAGTAGTGTAGAGTAGTGTAGAGTAATGTAGAATAGTGTAGAGTAGTGTAGAGTAGTGTAGAGTAGTGTAGAGTAATGTAGAATAGTGTAGAGTAGTGTAGAGTAATGTAGAATAGTGTAGAGTAGTGTAGTGTAGAGTAGTGTAGAGGGGACCATGAAATTATTATAGGAAGAAAACCTCTTTCTTGAAGATCGCTACTCTAGCTCTACTGTAGACCGGATGCTTGTAAGGGACAAAACTCTTTCATGATGGTCGCTACATCAGTTGTACAGTAGGCCGGAAGTTTGTAAGGGACAGGACTGTTTAATATGGGTACATATAGTCCTGCTGTAACTTTTTTTTCTGTGTTGAAATCTATGTTTGTAGCATTGTTCAGTTTTAAATGAACAATGAACTGTTGTGGCTATAAGTGTCTAATCTTTAAAGAGAGCCTGGATGTACATTAGCCCAGATGTACATTAGCCCAGATGTACATTAGCCCAGATGTACATTAGCCCAGATGTACATTAGCCCAGATGTACATTAGCCCAGATGTACATTAGCCCAGATGTACATTAGCCCAGATGTACATTAGCCCAGATGTACATTAGCCCAGATGTACATTAGCCCAGATGTACATTAGCCCAGATGTACATTAGCCCGGATGTACATTAGCCCGGATGTAAATTAGCCCAAATGTACATTAGCCCAGATGTACATTAGCCCAGATGTACATTAGCCCAGATGTACATTAGCCCAGATGTACATTAGCCCAGATGTACATTAGCCCAGATGCACATTAGAAGTTGTTCTCTCATTGAAGTATGGTGTGGCGATGGTAGTTGCATGAATTAACCCACAAATGACGAAAGTTTTCAAAATAAATACACACCAGATTAAAAAATAACGTTTTAAAAAACTTTCATTTATTTTTTATTTTTTGAACACTTTCCAGTCCATGACGGACTATGGGCAAAGTGATGTAGCGTTCACAAGTTTTTAGCCACCACTAACGAGCTGGGGACAGCACAATGCCCCAGGGGCCTTGCCAGTACCTGGGCTCGAACCCGCGACTCGGTAGTCCAGTGCGCTACCACTTAGACCATCGCGCCCCACAATTTAATTTTAAATCCTTTATATTAACTCGTGGTGTCTGTTTGAACCCTTGCTTGTCGCCAAAACTTTGGATCGATTTTAACCCATTTTCTCGTAAGCTAGCGATCTGAAATTTTGCAGGCAGACTCGTGCCGATGATAAAAACGATGTGTCAAAATTTCAGATCGATCGCATCTACTGTAATAAAATTATTGAATTTTTATATTATTTTATTTATCTCTATGTATCATGTTAAATTTTTGAGATAGAGTGTCGCGGTGCGTATTTTATTGTACGACCTTTCCTGTCGCGCAATAAGGTGCGTATTTTATTGACAACACTTTTTATAAACATATTCCTGATCGGTGTGCATTATATTAAACACGTTTTACGAGACATAACTACAAGTTTGTATTTTTGGATGGTCTTGCGCTGCGTATTATAATAAACATTCTTTTAGTTACGTATCGTACATAAAGGATTTATAGTAAAAAACTTGGTTTTTACTGGGTTTTTTAAAATTATTTTATTAATTTATTTCCGTATCAAACAATTTTATGCGGACGTTTGAAAAGAATTAATTTTGGTGCAGTAATTTGGTGCAGTAATTTGGTGCAGTAATTTGGTTCAGTAATTTAGTGCAGTTATTTGGTGCAGTAATTTGGTGCAGTAATTTAGTGCAGTTATTTGGTGCAGTAATTTGGTGCGCTTCTTTATAAAATTAGTAGCGTGGCGGACAGGACAGACCAGAGCCGTCTTTACACCAGTTTGGGCCCCTGGGCAAAGACATATTGTTGGGCCCCTGGGCAAATAAAGAGTGTTGGGCCCCCGGGCAAAGAAATAGTGTTGGGCCCCTGGGCAAAGAAATAGTGTTGGGCCCCCGGGCAAAGAAATAGTGTTGGGCCCCTGGGCAAATAAATCGTGTTGGGCCCCTGGGCAAAGAAATAGTGTTGGGCCCCGGGCAAAGAAATAGTGTTGGGCCCCCGGGCAAAGAAATAGTGTTGGGCCCCTGGGGAGAGAAATAGTGTTGGGCCCCTGGGCAAAGAAATAGTGTTGGGCCCCTGGGCAAAGAAAGAGTGACCCCGCCCTGCAAGAATAAAAATAAATAGACATAATATATATAAGCATATTCCCATGGGGCCCCTATGCTAGTGGGCCCCCGGGCAAATGCCCAACGGGCCTATGCGTTAAGACGGCCCTAGGACAGACGTGTAAATACTTTGTGTACATTTCAGGAATATTTCGTATTTTTCATACAAGAATAAGTTACTTCGGCTTTTGACCCAAAAAAAGTCGGCGCCTTGGGCGCCCTACAATCCCTATTATAAAATACTTTGTGTACTTTTAATGAAGTTTAATATTACGTATTAATCATACAAGGACAAGTTAGTTGGGCTTTTGAAAAAGGTCGGCGCTGTAGGCGCCCTTAAAAAAGTGGAAGCCTCAGGCGCCACGGCGCTGCAGCACAACCTAGTTATGTATATTGATATTTGGAAAAATGTAATTGACTTTAGCAAAATCTTTAAAAGAACGGGCACCAAAAGAATGTATAGTCTAACTATAGGGCACCAAAAGAATGTATAGTCTAACTATAGTGCACCAAAAGAATGTATAGTCTAACTATAGTGCACCAAAAGAATGTATAGTCTAACTATAGTGCACCAAAAGAATGTATAGTCTAACTATAGTGCACCAAAAGAATGTATAGTCTAACTATAGTGCACCAAAAGAATGTATAGTCTAACTATAGTGCACCAAAAGAATGTATAGTCTAACTATAGTGCACCAAAAGAATGTATAGTCTAACTATAGGGCACCAAAAGAATGTATAGTCTAACTATAGTGCACCAAAAGAATGTATAGTCTAACTATAGTGCACCAAAAGAATGTATAGTCTAACTATAGTGCACCAAAAGAATGTATAGTCTAACTATAGTGCACCAAAAGAATGTATAGTCTAACTATAGGGCACCAAAAGAATGTATAGTCTAACTATAGGGCACCAAAAGAATGTATAGTCTAACTATAGTGCACCAAAAGAATGTATAGTCTAACTATAGGGCACCAAAAGAATGTATAGTCTAACTATAGGGCACCAAAAGAATGTATAGTCTAACTATAGGGCACCAAAAGAATGTATAGTCTAACTATAGTGCACCAAAAGAATGTATAGTCTAACTATAGTGCACCAAAAGAATGTATAGTCTAACTATAGGGCACCAAAAGAATGTATAGTCTAACTTTTTACTGCACCAAAAGAATGTATAGTCTAACTATAGTGCACCAAAAGAATGTATAGTCTAACTATAGGGCACCAAAAGAATGTATAGTCTAACTATAGTGCACCAAAAGAATGTATAGTCTAACTATAGTGCACCAAAAGAATGTATAGTCTAACTATAGGGCACCAAAAGAATGTATAGTCTAACTATAGGGCACCAAAAGAATGTATAGTCTAACTATAGTGCACCAAAAGAATGTATAGTCTAACTATAGTGCACCAAAAGAATGTATAGTCTAACTATAGGGCACCAAAAGAATGTATAGTCTAACTATAGGGCACCAAAAGAATGTATAGTCTAACTATAGGGCACCAAAAGAATGTATAGTCTAACTATAGGGCACCAAAAGAATGTATAGTAAAGAATGTATAGTAAAGAATGTATAGTAAAGAATGTATAGTAAAGAATGTATAGTAAAGAATGTATAGTAAAGAATGTATAGTCTAACTATAGGGCACCAAAAGAATGTATAGTCTAACTATAGTGCACCAAAAGAATGTATAGTCTAACTATAGTGCTGACAGTAGAATACAAAATACACAAACAAATTGTGCAATGAAAACAATAAATTTGAGCTTTATTTTTAGACTGATACGACAGTAAACGTTTCGGCTAATGACGTCATCAGTACAACATAAAATACATTCTTACAATACTTACATAAGTAATAATAAATAATATTCTTAAAACATATTGTATTTTAAAATATTTATGCTAAATAAAAAGAAAGGAAAAACAAAAACAAACATGGACAAGGGATATAGGAAAAAGGGGGAAGTATCCAAAGTTACAGTAAAAACCACAACGGGAACAAGATTCTGCAGCTAAGTAAAATTATGAATTTGGTTATTTCCATATGGAGCCAACGTACCAAATCTTTTTATGAGTCTATTTTCCATGTGGACTCTATCATGGGTATTGCTTGCATATAAAATACCAGTTACTGCAATATCTGATATGCCGTTATGGTCAACACTGTTAAACTGTTTAGACACAGGACATTGAGCCTGTTTATTTATATTATACAGGTGTTCTCTTAACCGATCTCCAAGACGACGACCTGTCTCACCCACGTAAATTTTATTACACCTCTTGCAAAGAATTGCATAAATCACGTTGCGACTTGTGCAAGTGAATCCATCTTTTATTAAGAATTTTTCAAGAGGGAAAGAAATGTTGTTAATTTCCATCACATATGGACAAGTATTGCAACGGTTACGGTTTCAACCTTTTGTTCCAATATGTGCTTTCATTGTGGGAAGGTGACTTCTTACAAGAATATCTCTGAGGCTTCTATCTCTCCGGAAAGCAAAAAGAGGAGGTTTTTTGAAGACCTGCTGAGTTAGAGGGTCAGCCATAAGGATTGGTCGGTTTTTGAGAATCACCTGGCGGGCTTTAAAATTATGAGGATGAAAAGTTAAAATAAATTTTGATCGATCACATTGATCAGAAACAGATGATTTATATGTATCCTGTCTGGTCATGCCTTTAATTCGATTGACAGCGGATATTAAACCTGTTTCCGGGTATGACCTTCTTCGAAAAAAATCCAGCATTTCATTACTTTTCTCCAAAAAGTCTGCCTCATCACTGCAGAGTCTTTTAAGTCTCAATAGTTGCGAAAATGGGATATAGCTCTTACAAGATTCAGGATGGGACAACGTATACATAAGGAAACTATGGCTGTCTGTAGACTTGTAAAAAATTGATGTGGATATTTTATTTCAATTTAATTTGTATATCCAAAAAATTAACAGCACTTCTATGGATTGTTGAAGTAAATTTGATCGAAGAATGGAAGTTACCGACGAAGTCAATAAAACTTTGCAATTGTTGCATGTTCATTTTTGTAATTCCAATGCAATCGTCAATGTATCTCCTGTAGTACTCTGGAGAGATACCTTTGTAATTTTCACTCCATAGGTGTTCCAAATGGCCCATAAATATGCATGCATAACTTGGTCACATTTTCGTTCCCATAGCAACTCCACTTATTTGATCAAAAAAACTGTCCGTTGAACTCAAACGATTTTAAATTTAGGACCAGCTCAGTTAATCGTAGTATGGCACTTGCGGGGATCTTGAGATTTGCCTTCTTGTTGAGAAAAAATGAGATTGCAGAGAGGCCATCGGCATGAGGAATTGACGTGTACAATGAAGAAACGTCCATTGTATATAGTAAATGATCTTCATTGGGTAAAACCAAGGAATCCAGAGATTTTATCATATGGCTAGTGTCCTTAATGAAAGATGGTAAATTAGCAACAATAGGTTGAAAAACAGTATCCAAAAAATCTGAAATTAATTCAGTAGGACAAGAGCAGGCGGAGACAATTGGTCTTCCAGGGTTTCCCAGCTTGTGTATTTTTGGTAATAAGTATAAACATGGTTTACCAAGATCACTGTCATAAATACGTAAATTTTTTGCAGAGCATGGTAATTGACCACAATCTATAAGTTCTTCATTGGTCTCCTTAACAATTTCATTATTACAAATAATAGGACCAAAATAATTATAATAATACTTTTTACAACCCAAGGACAAACGATCCTATTATTTGTAATAATGAAATTATTTAAAAGCTTTATTGCAGTCCCATTCTATATGATTCTGATAGTAGAAATATTTTGCATTGCCTAACAATGGTGCTGATGGAAGAAGAACGTTTCTCATCCCATTCTGTTATAAAGAAAACCAACTGTCGTAGCAAAATAACCAAAAATTCCACTGCATAATACCGAACTCCAATGGACCGTGACAGTGAGCCAACCTCGTCAATTCAATCGTCATCTTCCGTTTGATCAGACGATAATAGTCATGTCGACCCAAAGAGAGATAGATCTGTAGGGATGACCTCTTGACCCCGAGATTATTACTCACGCCCGTCTACTAATGAATTCTCGCCCTTGAGAGACGACGATCAGAAGCTTCATTGCGTGTTGTTGGCCTTGCCTGGCCTGTACATTCAAGGGGAGCAATCGGGCTTTATCTTTTGTCTCTCCCTTTGTTTGCAAATATGAAAGGAAAAAATTACGGCTCTCTAATGTCCTCACTGTTTCACTTTTATGAGGGAAATTTTTTAAAACATTTTATGACAAGTAAATAAAAAATAAATTACCTCTTTCACCGAAAAACATATTTAAAAATCTACTCTATTGTATCATGATGCTTAACTTGAGTTAACAATGTTTATATTCGCAAATCATCCTTCATCCTTGGCATAGTTGAGACTACTTAGGGAATACATCAATAGTCGCAAGGACTACTCAGGGTTGTCACAATTGTCGCCTCTGCATAACTGTCGTACCGACAACGCCATGGTTAGCTGTCGGACCGACACTGTCATATTTCGCAGTCAGACCCACACCGCCGTGGTTAGCTGTGGACCGACACAGACATGGTTAGCTGTAGACCGACACCGACATGGTTAGCTGTGGACCGACACCGACATGGTTAGCTGTAGACCGACACCGACATGGTTTGCTGTGGACCGACACCGACATGGTTAGCTGTAGACCGACACCGACATGGTTAGCTGTGGACCGACACCGACATGGTTAGCTGTAGACCGACACCGACATGGTTAGCTGTGGACCGACACCGACATGGTTAGCTGTAGACCGACACCGACATGGTTAGCTGTGGACCGACACCGACATGGTTAGCTGTGGACCGACACCGACATGGTTAGATGTGGACCGACACCGACATTGTTATCCACTGAAATGATGAAAAGCAGGACTCTGTTCATTACAGAAATCCCCCGGGGCCTGAAGTTCGTCCGGCCAATGCAATACGTCTAGTTTGTTCTATTACCTGCATAACAAGATCAATGTGACATGTTCTGTAGTTTCTGCCCGTGTCACTCTCAGTCATTACAGATATTAAATTCGCTGACGTGAAATTATCCGTTTTCTTGCTTGAGGTATCAATTTTAAAATTAGCTTTTTCTTTTCTTTCAAACTTTTCTTTTTGTCCTTGTTCTTCGTTATGTCGAATTTGGTTACCTGAGTTCCAGAGAAGGGGCTCTTTGATGAGATGTCATTTGAACCAACGATTTTACCTGGGACACCTGAGTTAGGCCTGTGTGAGTAGATTAGGTAAAACAAGTACATTATATGTCTTGAACACAATAAGTCATCACACATTATATGACTGGAACACAATAAGTCATCTCACATGATATGACTGCAACACGATAAGTCATCACACATTATATGACTGAAACACGATAAGCCATCACACATGATATGACTGGAACATAATACGTCAACACACATGATATGACCGGAACACAATAAGTCATCACACATTATATGACTGAAACACGATAAGTCATCACACATTATATGACTGGAACACAATAGGTCATCACACATCGACTGATCACCAAAACACTCTTGACTCTGTATGTTTGACCCACAATGTTATACATGTTCTTCGTTGTGATTCGATCCCGTCTCTATCAGCTGGTAGCCATACATTAAACTACTTGACAACAGTCTCACATAGTGAAGGTATACGAGTTGGACGTCTCAAACTTCCTCTTGTAGCCATACATTAAACTACTTGACAACAGTCTCACATAGTGAAGGTATACGAGTTGGACGTCTCAAACTTCCTCTTGTAGCCATACATTAAACTACTTGACAACAGTCTCACATGGTGAAGGTATGCGAGTTGGACGTCTCAAACTTCCTCTTGTAGCCATACATTAAACTACTTGACAACAGTCTCACATATAAAGGTATGCGAGTTGGACGTCTCAAACTTCCTCTTGTAGCCATACATTAAACTACTTGACGACAGTCTCACATAGTGAAGGTATGCGAGTTGGACGTCTCAAACTTCCTCTTGTAGCCATACATTAAACTACTTGACAACAGTCTCACATAGTGAAGGTATGCTAGTTGGACGTCTCAAACTTCTTCTTGTAGGCAAACGATAAGGTTTAAAACGAGTAGTTCAAGGCTTTGTCAAATTTACGTAAAAGCAGAGAAAATATTACACATTTTATGCCAGAAATTTTGGGCCTCTTTTTCCCAGGTTATGATCCCGATTAAATAATTATTAATTGGTGCAAGTTTCTGTTTAAATAATTTAATCAGGAATACCTTAATCAACGGCGTAGCGTGGGTATGTGCTGTCCGGGGCATTTGCCCCCCTTGCCCCCCCCCTCGCTACGCCACTGACTTTAATGAAAGTCTTTGACTTCCATGTTCTCTAAACGACTAATTGTGTGTAAAGCTCTGTCTGCTAAGGTTGGCGTTCTATTAGATGGAATAATTTCATGCTTGACTGCTTGCTAGAAATAATTGAACAGACAAGGACCATTCAATTAGTTCAAGTCATGTTTGTACTGCCGTTAGTTGACTAGGAAATACATGCATTGCTGTGGTAGAGCTCTTCAATATCACTGCGGCCTGGTATTACTGTTAGTTGACTAGGAAATACATGCATTGCTGTGGCAGAGCTCTTCAATATCACTGCGGCCTGGTATTACTGTTAGTTGACTAGGAAATACATGCATTGCTGTGGTAGAGCTCTTCAATATCACTGCGGCCTGTTATTACTGTTAGTTGACTAGGAAATACATGCATTGCTGTGGTAGAGCTCTTCAATATCACTGCGGCCTGGTATTACTGTTTGTTGACTAGGAAATACATGCATTGCTGTGGCAGAGCTCTTCAATATCACTGCGGCCTGGTATTACTGTTAGTTGACTAGGAAATACATGCATTGCTGTGGTAGAGCTCTTCAATATCACTGCGGCCTGGTATTACTGTTAGTTGACTAGGAAAAACATGCATTGCTGTGGTAGAGCTCTTCAATATCACTGCGGCCTGGTATTACTGTTAGTTGACTAGGAAATACATGCATTGCTGTGGTAGAGCTCTTCAATATCACTGCGGCCTGGTATGACTGTTAGTTAACTAGGAAATACATGCATTGCTGTGGTAGAGCTCTTCAATATCACTGCGGCCTGAGATGACACTGGCGTTGCCCGGGCAACGGCGTGATTAATTCACAGAAATGATCAGTTTTTAATAAAGCGTTGCCCGCCCACTTATTACTTTTAATAGATTTTGTTTTTCATGAATATTCAAAGTTGAAAAGACATATTCCAACATCAATACTTGTCCGTGTGTTGGTATGTATACCAAATATAAATGCCACTTTCTACATCTAGATGGGTGTTGATAACGTTGTTGTCATGTTTATATTTCAGAAATATATATTTGTTACTTTCGTTATATTCTAAAAATCAAGGTTTGTATATGTCACATTGGAGCTAAATTCTATGTGGGTATTTCAATCATAGGTGCTACATTCTATATCTACATTTTATATCAAGGTATTCATTCCTATGTGCTACATTCTATATCTACATTTTATATCAAGGTATTCCTATGTGCTACATTCTATATCTACATTTTATATCAAGGTATTCCTATGTGCTACATTCTATATCTACATTTTATATCAAGGTATTCCTATGTGCTACATTGTATATCTATGGGGGTATTCCTCTTTGTGCTACATTGTATATCTATGGGGGTATTCGTATATGTGCTACATTGTATATCTATGGGGGTATTCCTTTATGTGCTACATTGTATATCTATATGAGTATTCCTATCATAGATGCTACATTCTACACACTCATTTCTGTAAACTTTGTTTTTATCCCTCCGGCCTCATCCTCCCCCTTAGTTTACCACACTCCCCCCTTCCCCCTTGTACCCAACATACTGCGGCCCGGCACATCAAATGTCCAATGAAAGGAGTGCGTGACCACTAAGCTATTGAGACCCGGCATCCGTAGAGAAATCCTTCACTCAGGTTTACCCCGCACAGAACGTTCTCCTTTTTTGGAGAATTTTTTGAAAATAAGTTTTCGACGGCGGACATTTGAAGGCGGTTTTGTGGAGTCGAAGTTGTGGAGTCGTATCCTTAAAAACAGTAAAATAGAGTCGGTCATCTGTGTATAGAATCGATCCTATCAATATTCCGATACATGTAATGCATTACGTTCTTTGATCGACAAGCGTCCAATACTTTGTACGTACATTGTTTGACTGTTTTTGTCCACAATGGATGACCTCCTGGAGGAGGAATTCGTTCTAATCTTTCAATGGACTGGTTCAAAAATTACCGGCTATTAATTGTTAATATAAATTGCGTAAGGAAACCCTTTTGTTATAGATTTATAATATATTTATAATATCTGTAAGACGTTATGGTGGATAATAGATCTGTATGGATGTTAGTTACTGGATTGAAACACTCGCAGGCTCACCACAAGATAGACAAATAAAAGGGTGGATCAGATATCCAGGACACAGACTAAAAGACAGATATAAAAACAAACAGTAGACAGGTGAAGAGTTGGTTGAGCCAAGGATAGACACACAGACATCATACCTACTGACACACAGACATCATACCTACTGACACACAGACATCATACTTATACTGACACACAGACATCATACCTACTGACACACAGACGTTGAAATGCACAGACCCCCCACGCCCCTCCTTAGAGACGGAGAGATGAAGGCCTGGATCAGAGACAACAAAGTCCGAACTAGATGAGAAGTCGAGGGAAACAACTCGCGAGTATTTCCATGTCCTGATTCTTTGATCCAGTACGCGTTTTAGCCACTACCGTGGGCATTAGCTGACCGCTGTCCGTGCGGTCAAGAATTGATTAGGGACATCCTTATATTGATCCTGACCACTAATGAAAATCTGCACTTGATCACTGGGGATCTGGCCTGTGGTCAGTGGTTCTCACATAATATTCCTACTCACCTTGGCTTTAGAAGATACTCTAGGGTTAACGGTCCCCACATTATTTCACAACGAACCCTCCCTTAGAAACAGAGAGTGTTATCATTATACTGCTCACAATCTTAACTAAAAGTGTTAACATTATACTGCTCCCAATCTTAACTCAAAGTTTTAACATTATACTGCTCCCAATCTTAACTCAAAGTGTTAACATTATACTGCTCCCAATCTTAACTAAAATTATTTGATCTGATCAGGTGTTCTCACATTTTAGTTCTACATGATCTCTACGGCGATTCCCGCTTGATGAGGCTTGCCGGTGAAACAATGAGCCAGCCCGCTTGATGAGGCTTGCCGGTGAAACAATGAGCCAGCCCGCTTGATGAGGCTTGCCGGTGAAACAATGAGCCAGCCCGCTTGATGAGGCTTGCCGGTGAAACAATGAGCCAGCCCGCTTGATGAGGCTTGCCGGTGAAACAATGAGCCAGCCCGCTTGATGAGGCTTGCCGGTGAAACAATGAGCCAGCCCGCTTGATGAGGCTTGCCGGTGAAACAATGAGCCAGCCCGCTTGATGAGGCTTGCCGGTGAAACAATGAGCCAGCCCGCTTGATGAGGCTTGCCGGTGAAACAATGAGCCAGCCCGCTTGATGAGGCTTGCCGGTGAAACAATGAGCCAGCCCGCTTGATGAGGCTTGCCGGTGAAACAATGAGCCAGCCCGCTTGATGAGGCTTGCCGGTGAAACAATGAGCCAGCCCGCTTGATGAGGCTTGCCGGTGAAACAATGAGCCAGCCCGCTTGATGAGGCTTGCCGGTGAAACAATGAGCCAGCCCGCTTGATGAGGCTTGCCGGTGAAACAATGTGCCAGCCCGCTTGATGAGGCTTGCCGGTGAAACAATGAGCCAGCCCGCTTGATGAGGCTTGCCGGTGAAACAATGAGCCAGCCCGCTTGATGAGGCTTGCCGGTGAAACAATGAGCCAGCCCGCTTGATGAGGCTTGCCGGTGAAACAATGAGCCAGCCCGCTTGATGAGGCTTGCCGGTGAAACAATGAGCCAGCCCGCTTGATGAGGCTTGCCGGTGAAACAATGAGCCAGCCCGCTTGATGAGGCTTGCCGGTGAAACAATGAGCCAGCCCGCTTGATGAGGCTTGCCGGTGAAACAATGAGCCAGCCCGCTTGATGAGGCTTGCCGGTGAAACAATGAGCCAGCCCGCTTGATGATGCTTGCCGGTGAAACAATGAGCCAGCCCGCTTGATGAGGCTTGCCGGTGAAACAATGAGCCAGCCCGCTTGATGAGGCTTGCCGGTGAAACAATGAGCCAGCCCGCTTGATGAGGCTTGCCGGTGAAACAATGAGCCAGCCCGCTTGATGAGGCTTGCCTGTGAAACAATGAGCCAGCCCGCTTGATGAGGCTTGCCGGTGAAACAATGAGCCAGCCCGCTTGATGAGGCTTGCCGGTGAAACAATGAGCCAGCCCGCTTGATGAGGCTTGCCGGTGAAACAATGAGCCAGCCCGCTTGATGAGGCTTGCCGGTGAAACAATGAGCCAGCCCGCTTGATGAGGCTTGCCGGTGAAACAATGAGCCAGCCCGCTTGATGAGGCTTGCCTGTGAAACATTGAGCCAGCCCGCTTGATGAGGCTTGCCGGTGAAACAATGAGCCAGCCCGCTTGATGAGGCTTGCCGGTGAAACAATGAGCCAGCCCGCTTGATGAGGCTTGCCGGTGAAACAATGAGCCAGCCCGCTTGATGAGGCTTGCCGGTGAAACAATGAGCCAGCCCGCTTGATGAGGCTTGCCGGTGAAACAATGAGCCAGCCCGCTTGATGAGGCTTGCCGGTGAAACAATGAGCCAGCCCGCTTGATGAGGCTTGCCGGTGAAACAATGAGCCAGCCCGCTTGATGAGGCTTGCCGGTGAAACAATGAGCCAGCCCGCTTGATGAGGCTTGCCGGTGAAACAATGAGCCAGCCCGCTTGATGAGGCTTGCCGGTGAAACAATGAGCCAGCCCGCTTGATGAGGCTTGCCGGTGAAACAATGAGCCAGCCCGCTTGATGAGGCTTGCCGGTGAAACAATGAGCCAGCCCGCTTGATGAGGCTTGCCGGTGAAACAATGAGCCAGCCCGCTTGATGAGGCTTGCCGGTGAAACAATGAGCCAGCCCGCTTGATGAGGCTTGCCGGTGAAACAATGAGCCAGCCCGCTTGATGAGGCTTGCCGGTGAAACAATGAGCCAGCCCGCTTGATGAGGCTTGCCGGTGAAACAATGAGCCAGGTCGTAAGAGCGAAGAGCTTCACCCAAAGAGAGAATGTCACGTATTTAGTTCTACATGTCACGTATTTAGTTCTACATGTCACGTATTTAGTTCTACATGTCACGTATTTAGTTCTACATGTCACGTATTTAGTTCTACATGTCACGTATTTAGTTCTACATGTCACGTATTTAGTTCTACATGTCACGTATTTAGTTCTACATGTCACGTATTTAGTTCTACATGTCACGTATTTAGTTCTACATGTCACGTATTTAGTTCTACATGTCACGTATTTAGTTCTACATGTCACGTATTTAGTTCTACATGTCACGTATTTAGTTCTACATGTCACGTATTTAGTTCTACATGTCACGTATTTAGTTCTACATGTCACGTATTTAGTTCTACATGTCACGTATTTAGTTCTACATGTCACGTATTTAGTTCTACATGTCACGTATTTAGTTCTACATGTCACGTATTTAGTTCTACATGTCACGTATTTAGTTCTACATGTCACGTATTTAGTTCTACATGTCACGTATTTAGTTCTACATGTCACGTATTTAGTTCTACATGTCACGTATTTAGTTCTACATGTCACGTATTTAGTTCTACATGTCACGTATTTAGTTCTACATGTCACGTATTTAGTTCTACATGTCACGTATTTAGTTCTACATGTCACGTATTTAGTTCTACATGTCACGTATTTAGTTCTACATGTCACGTATTTAGTTCTACATGTCACGTATTTAGTTCTACATAGTTCAGTTAGACAAAAAAATTATTTGGTCAATTGTTCTCTAATGCTATTTTAATCAACCTTACTTTAGAAAAGTAGTTCTCACATTATATTGTTACTTTACTTAGAAATGTTTATAATTCAAGTTTGATGGCGCAGCGAACCTTCGCTTTCATTATTGTGTACACAAATAACTGGTACACAACAAATTTGCTGAGTGACAGACGGTATCGTCATGACACGTGTACTCGGTAAATTGGTGGTATCGGATTGACTTTTAGTTAGGATGACTTGATTTGAGTACTTGGTTTACTTGTCGGTATCGTGTTGATTTGAGTACTTGGTTTACTTGTCGGTATCGTGTTGATTTGAGTACTTGGTTTACTTGTCGGTATCGTGTTGATTTGAGTACTTGGTTTACTTGTCGGTATCGTGTTGATTTGAGTACTTGGTTTACTTGTCAGTATCGTGTTGATTTGAGTACTTGGTTTACTTGTCGGTATCGTGTTGATTTGAGTACTTGGTTTACTTGTCAGTATCGTGTTGATTTGAGTACTTGGTTTACTTGTCGGTATCGTGTTGATTTGAGTACTTGGTTTACTTGTCAGTATCGTGTTGATTTGAGTACTTGGTTTACTTGTCAGTATCGTGTTGATTTGAGTACTTGGTTTACTTGTCAGTATCGTGTTGATTTGAGTACTTGGTTTACTTGTCGGTATCGTGTTGATTTGAGTACTTGGTTTACTTGTCAGTATCGTGTTGATTTGAGTACTTGGTTAACTTGTCGGTATCGTGTTGATTTGAGTACTTGGTTTACTTGTCGGTATCGTGTTGATTTGAGTACTTGGTTTACTTGTCGGTATCGTGTTGATTTGAGTACTTGGTTTACTTGTCGGTATCGTGTTGATTTGAGTACTTGGTTTACTTGTCAGTATCGTGTTGATTTGAGTACTTGGTTTACTTGTCGGTATCGTGTTGATTTGAGTACGTGGTTTACTTGTCGGTATCGTGTTGATTTGAGTACTTGGTTTACTTGTCAGTATCGTGTTGATTTGAGTACTTGGTTTACTTGTCGGTATCGTGTTGATTTGAGTACTTGGTTTACTTGTCAGTATCGTGTTGATTTGATTAAATTGTTTACCAGTCGGTATCCAATTGATATGAGTACTTAGTTTATTTAGTCGGTATCGAATTGATATGAGTACTTAGTTTATTTAGTCGGTATCCAATTGATATGAGTACTTAGTTTATTTAGTCGGTATCCAATTGATATGAGTACTTAGTTTATTTAGTCGGTATCCAATTGATATGAGTACTTAGTTTATTTAGTCGGTATCCAATTGATATGAGTACTTAGTTTATTTAGTCGGTATCCAATTGATATGAGTACTTAGTTTATTTAGTCGGTATCCAATTGATATGAGTACTTAGTTTATTTAGTCGGTATCCAATTGATATGAGTACTTAGTTTATTTAGTCGGTATCCAATTGATATGAGTACTTAGTTTATTTAGTCTGTTTCCAATTGATATGAGTACTTAGTTTATTTAGTCGGTATCCAATTGATATGAGTACTTAGTTTATTTAGTCGGTATCCAATTGATATGAGTACTTAGTTTATTTAGTCGGTATCCAATTGATATGAGTACTTAGTTTATTTAGTCGGTATCCAATTGATATGAGTACTTAGTTTATTTAGTCGGTATCCAATTGATATGAGTACTTAGTTTATTTAGTCGGTATCCAATTGATATGAGTACTTAGTTTATTTAGTCGGTATCCAATTGATATGAGTACTTAGTTTATTTAGTCGGTATCCAATTGATATGAGTACTTAGTTTATTTAGTCGGTATCCAATTGATATGAGTACTTAGTTTATTTAGTCGGTATCGACTTGACTCGGGTACTGAGTGACCTGACCCATGGTCCAACATCCAAATGTAAACTCAGCCGCGAAGATTGTGTTATAATCTCCCATGTAGAAGAGCTTTATAATCTCCCCTGTAAGTACCCGTATCGTGTTGGCAACATGCACGAGTTGTTCAATTAATCATAGCCCGAGGCGGCATCTGTGTCAACATGGGAGGGTGACTATTGATTCTAATAGTAGCTATTGTGGGGAGATTAGTAAGTCCTATAAGAGGGCTGGAACATACTTGTCTATAAATACAGTGGCGGAACATAATGATAGCAGTTTGGTTATAGTGGGACTAGGCTTGGTGATGGTGGGACTACGTTTGGTGATGGTGGGACTACGGTTGGTGATGGTGGGACTTCGTATGGTGATGGTGGGACTACGTTTGGTGATGGTGGGACTACGGTTGGTGATGGTGGGACTACGGTTGGTGATCGCGGGACTACGTTTGGTGATCGCGGGACTACGTTTGGTGATGGTGGGACTACGTTTGGTGATCGCGGGACTACGTTTGGTGATGGTGGGACTACGGTTGGTGATCGCGGGACTACGTTTGGTGATGGCGGGACTACGGTTGGTGATGGCGGGACTTCGTTTGGTGATGGTGGGACTACGTTTGGTGATGTGGGACTACGTTTGGTGATCGCGGGACTACGTTTGGTGATCGCGGGACTACGTTTGGTGATGGTGGGACTACGGTTGGTTATGGTGGGACTACGGTTGGTGATGGTGAGAATACGGTTGGTGATGGTGGGACTACGGTTGGTTATGGTGGGACTACGGTTGGTGATGGTGAGACTACGGTTGGTGATGGTAGGACTACGGTTGGTGATGGCGGGACTACGGTTGGTAATGGTGGGCCTACGTTTGGTGATGTTGGGACTAGGCCTGTCAACGTGAGATTACCCGGGTTGTAAAATTTGAGATGCGGTAAGAATTTATCATTAAATGATAACTGTTACTGATAACAATAAACTCAACAAATGCGCTCAGATAAACTAACAGTCTGTCTTCTTCCGTTAGTTGATATTTATATTCTATAACTGGAAGGTGTTCTGGACACCCCAGTACCTATCCCCCAAAATATATATTTTATAACTAGGGGTTGTAGGGCGCCGACGGCACCCACTTTTTTCAAAAGCCCAAGTAACAACTTATCCTTGTATGATAAATACGAAATATTTAACTTCCTGAAATGTACACAGAGTATTTTATAATTATAAAGGCTCAAATCCTCTTTTTACATCGCTATCTTTTTCCAAAATTAAATATAAGCTAAAACAATGACGTCATCTAATTTTTACGGCGAGAGACACCATACGCTTTTTTAACTGCTATCGACTGTTGTACTACTTCAAAAATAATATTTAATTTATAATTATTTAGCACACCTCGTGATGCACACCTTTTATTAAAATATAAGCTCAACCAATGACGTCATAGCGTTACGGATCCGTCCAGTGAGTGAGTGACTTGGGCTTTTATATTGTTTATATTTATTTTTAAAATTGCCTGTGTAAAGTGATGTGTAAGATCGCCTGTGTAAAGTGATGTGTAAGATCGCCTGTGTAAAGTGATGCGTAAGATCGCCTGTGTAAAGTGATGTGTAAGATCGCCTGTGTAAAGTGATGTGTAAGATCGCCTGTGTAAAGTGATGCGTAAGATCGCCTGTGTAAAGTGATGTGTAAGATCGCCTGTGTAAAGTGATGTGTAAGATCGCCTGTGTAAAGTGATGTGTAAGATCGCCTGTGTAAAGTGATGCGTAAGATCGCCTGTGTAAAGTGATGTGTAAGATCGTCTGTGTAAAGTGATGTTGATGCCAACAGCTGGCATGACAGAAATGGGGAAATAATATAAAGTCATCGGACTTTGAATGTATGGCCCATACTATTGTCTCGATGGCCTTCATTCCTTTCAGACCCACCATTCACCTGGCCTGATCCAGGCCATTACGTCCATGGTGAACAGGGTGGTCATTAAGAGTTATTGGGCTCCGTTTGACCTCATCAATCGCCGCATTTCTCGGATTGAAGTGGACCTATCCAGCTTGTAATGTTGGCGTACTGACTGGCCGGGGGGGGGCAGTCAAACCTTATTTCTGTATTTACATTTTTATGGCATTAATATCTGGTCGTTTGCTCCGTCCCTCGACCAAGGGCTCGGTCGATGCCTTTAGTTTTATGACAGCGGCAACTATTGACCTTGGTCATCTCTGTTGGCCGCACGCAGCCATGGCTTTAGAGTCGGTCGGATTTATTTAAGAGCCTGAAATATTTACGAATTCAAAACTCTGATTTATCACGTTGGCTTAGCTACGATAGAGTCATCTCTAAGGCTCGGTGTTTAGTTAAAGAAATGATGAACGAGTGCTGGGAACATGTATACAACACATCAATACAAGCAGAGCGACATCCAAAACTTTGATGGTGAGAGATGTGTGCATACTTCACTGGAAACTGATCCTCTGGCGAGAGATGTGTGCATACAACACTGTAAACTGATCCTCTGGCGAGAGATGTGTGCATACAACACTGTAAACTGATCCTCGGTGCACTGTACTTTTATGTTGCCCTGTACTCCTGTCTATACCAAACTACAACATACATAGTATTACTATATACTATGCACTATAATGCTACACAATCTTATCAAAGTCGAACTACACCATATAGCTGCACTATACTAGTATAGCTTCCCGTCTAACCCATAATACAGGATATAGCTGCACTAAAAGAGTTCTGTCTAAGGCCACTCCAATGTTGGAAGCTTCCTTTGGCCGAGAGATTGCCTCCCCTGACCTGGAGTCCGTCCTTCTATTAAATTAAATCAACAGGCTGTGAGCGGACTTTGATGAGATCTCAGATCCTCGGAGATTCCTTTTAAATTTTCAGCAACTGTTGAATTCTCTCGGGGGCCTCACCCCCATCCGTGCTCCTGCCGGGCATGATTGAAAATATTGCTGCTACGCACGAGATGACCACAAAAAAAAACATTTATTTTAATGGACGGTATGCTTTTGTGGGGAAATGTCTGTGGGGTGGGGGCTGGGGGGGCATTGAGTGCAACTGCGATAAATTAGAATACTCATTCCCAAGTCTATGTCTGAAATGGTTATGTAGATTACACATAATTAAAATATTTTTTGCAATTTGTATTTCATTTTTTGATCATGTTACGTTTTTTAAAAACTTTTTTTTATGTAAGATATATTATAAGAGCTGAGTGAGGTATTTAGAAGAGTACCGATAGTCGTGGGTTCGAGTCTTTGTGAAGGATTGGATTTTGTCCTGTTGTCAAGGGTGTCCTGAGTCCAGCCATCTCCGCATGGATACCAGAGGTAATGGGGAAACAAAGGTGACCAGCCATCTAGCCGTGGCCTGTGAACTTAGCATCACTTACCAACAGGCCAGAGTGGTCTGTGTGTTCGTCTGTAGCGATAATTTTTAAAGAAAAGAAGCAAACAGCGGTTTTTGTTGTTGGGTTTAATTCGACTGCACTAAAGGCCTTTTTTTATTAAGTTCTTATGTCTCTTTGAACGGAAAGTCACGTGATTGACATATATGTGCCCTAAATAACAACAGGAGGTCAACTGGTGCGAAGCTGTAATTTTGGTATCATAGAGTAGTAGCTACAAATTACATTTTGGGATCAAAGAATAGCAGCTACATATTACATTTGGTGATCAAAAAGTACCAGCTACATATTACATTTGGTGATCAAAAAGTACCAGCTACATATTACATTTGGTGATCAAAAAGTACCAGCTACATATTACATTTGGTGATCAAAAAGTACCAGCTACATATTACATTTCCTATCTTGTACTATTAAGTAAACGCTTGGCTATACCAGATGTTAATGTTCTATGGGTCATTCTTAAAGTTACTGTCATCGAAAGCAATTCTTCTCTCTTGAATGAACCAACTCTAATTTAGACGGGTCCCACTGCTGTATCATTCCAGGTGATAGTTTTCTCCTAGATCACTTCATCAACAATATCAAAGCACAGTTGTCTCCTGCAAACATACTCATGGCTATGTAATGATAGATCACTTCATCAACAATATCAAAGCACAGTTGTCTCCTGCAAACATACTCATGGCTATGTAATGTGACGTCACAATCTATGGCCCACGGACCTACCCACTACGACCCAGCAATGCGCAGTCGCAAGAGTCAAG
The DNA here is from genome assembly GCA_944989445.1 of Ampullaceana balthica. Lineage (NCBI taxonomy): Eukaryota > Metazoa > Mollusca > Gastropoda > Lymnaeidae > Ampullaceana > Ampullaceana balthica. The sequence continues at coordinate 171,156 of CALYLW010000683.1, read as the reverse complement.
CGCCGACTCTCAGAGTTCTCTGCCGGTGGTTCCACTTGAGTCACGAGCAAGACTTTGACATGATTCAATGACCAAATAAGAGGGTTCGTGTCTGCTCATGAAAACTGCCCGGCCAGTGGAGTACTGCTGGACAAATCTCGGGCCCGGGGAGGTAACGGCCTTCGGTAATGGTGGCTTTGTGCCGACTCATTTCGATGAATGGAATTAGCCACTGCAAATAGCGCAGTACCGCGTTATGACTGGGGGCCTCGTGTGGAATGGACCAACGGCTTGATGGGTTGTGTTGGGCCCTGGGGGCCGTGTTGGGCCCTGGGGGCCGTGTTGGTGTGTCTCGGGAGGTCGGGGGTAAATTATCTGACATTGTAATTTGTGTGTTTGGTAAAAGAGATTTATACCGTTCATCGTGATAAGTGCCTTGACTTAAAGTCATTTGACCTGAACTTTGGGAGGTCATTGGACTCATTGCGGGAGGTCATTTGACCTAATTCGTGGACTAATTGCGGTATGTCATTTGTCCTAATTCGTGGAGGGTCAGTGGACTAATCGTGGGAGTCATTTGTCCTAATTCATGGAAGGTCAGTGGACTAATTGTGGGAGTCATTTATCCTAATTAATGGAAGGTCATTGTATTCCAGACTACTTAATGACATAATGTCAGTATTGACATTCGCTACCTACTGACAGTGGAAACTATACACTTTTAAATGTCAGATGTCAGAAAACGTTACTCCATGATTATGATCATGTGTCACGTTCGTGTGTCAAAGTGCGACTAGAAAACAAGGCCAAAAGTTCAAGGTTCACTATTGTTCTTTATCATAGTCTTCCATCTTTGAAACAAACGGCTCGTGTTCCGTTCAAACTTTCGTCCAACGAAGCTATGAGAGCTTTCCCGCCAAAAATGTTTTTACTTCAAAGTGACGAGAATTATTATCCAAATGCGATCTTTACCCCTTTGATACATGTTCTGCACAGAATGGGTCACGGTTTTGGTCAGTAATGAGACATTTGCTACTTACTGACGTGAAAACGATACCATTTTATGCCACGTGATTGTATAATACTAAAATATATTGGGGTTGTTCATGTTATAGATTATTTCTTTTACAACGTTTCTCGTGTTAATTCACTTTATTGAAGAACAAACATTTGATTTTATACAATGAATGATTCAATTTCAACAAGTTACTTTCGTTGAAGAACTTAATTAACCCCCTTTATTGATTCTGCTTAAAGAAGTGTTTGTAGCTCTCTAGAAAAATTGTTTGTATTTCTTCATCAGCTAAAGTTTTATCTATAACGAGCAACCAAGCCCGTCCAAGGACGTTCCGCCACCGTTCGGTGGCATGTTGTAAATCCCCTTCAACAGCCGTCTCGACTGGCATACATGTGCATCACGTCAAAAATACTATTCATTATAGTTAAAAATAAATAACTCGTAAACACAAAGCTTTTGACTATAAATCCCAACGCGCATAACTCAAAGTAAAGTCTTGGAAGAAATACTGCACCAAAAATAACTCGTTTTGAACGTCCGCGTAAACTTGATATGATTGGCTGTAGGAGTCATGTGTGTTTGAGAGACCAATCGCTATAGATGACGGGACTGAACATAGCCTTTTATTATATAGGATCTTCAAATATTTGTCTTGTCTTGACTTGTCTGTAAAAATTGGTAATAAAATGACTTGTCTGTAAAAATTGGTAATAAAATGACCTGACTGTAAAAATTGGTAATAAAATGACTTGTCTGTAAAAATTGGTAATAAAATGACTTGTCTGTAAAAATTGGTAATAAAATGACTTGTCTGTAAAAATTGGTAATAAAATGACTTGTCTGTAAAAATTGGTAATAAAATGACTTGTCTGTAAAAATTGGTAATAAAATGACTTGTCTGTAAAAATTGGTAATAAAATGACTTGTCTGTAAAAATTGGTAATAAAATGACGTGTCTGTGAACATTGGTATTAAAATAAAACAACCCGTAAAAACAAAGTTTTTGACTATAAATCCCTTATATATGAGACATAACTAACAGTATTGATTATGTTCAAACGCGACAAACATTTACAGACTGAATCTGTCTTAACTCCCCTTTGCTTTATAACTCCGGGGGGGGGGAGGGAGGGGAAAGGTCTGGTCACCGATCGCTGGACCGAGCTCAGCGTGACACGTAAAATGTAAACAAAAGCACGCCGGTACATCGACGGATGGCGTCAACGCGTGAACTGAACTGTCACGTGAAAACCCCCCAACAAACTTTGAAATTGAATTACATACTATTGATTACGTTGTATAGAGATAAACTAAAATACATTAATTTAATTACGGTACGTTCGATCGATCTGAAATTTTTATTACGATGCAGTGATAGGTGACACAAGTCTATGTGCCAAATTTCAGCACGATAGCATCGCGGAAAGTGGTTAATTTTTTACTTTTGTTTTTACGCGCGACTGACGTATGAAGAGATGACGACAGACAGAGAGAGAGAGAGAGAGAGACAGAGAGACAAGATTTGGAAGTTAATATAAGTGATTTTTTTTTAAAAACGCGTAAAAACAAAGTTGTTGACTATAAATCCATTACATATGAGACAGAACTTAAAGTATTGATTATGTTCCAACGCGACAAGCATTTACAGCCTTAAACTGAGTGAATTCCACCTGGTTAAAACATGATATGTGTTCACCGATGGCTGGCGTGAAGTCAATTGAGCCGTAAAATGTAAACAATAGCAACTGCTACATATAGTTTTATATAGATCAACTAAAATGCATTAATTTAATTACGGTACGTTCGATCAATCTGAAATTTTGATGCGATGCATTGTTAGGTGACACGAGTCTATGTGCAAAATTTCAGCTCGATAGCATCACGGGAAGTGTGTCATGTTTGACTTTTATTTTTCCGCCCCCCCCCCAAGACATAGATAGACGGAGGTGAAGTTAATATTTAAGGGATTTAAAAAAAACACGCATCTTTTGTTTATTGTGTGTTATGTTTATGTGTAAATATACATTATATACCGTGTTATACATTGGGGGTAGATCTTACAATATAAGACATGTGGGTAACGGTGAGAGTTATAATTTTCTGAATAGAAGGAGCGTCTGTAACAGATAAGATAAGATAATTTGATGAGTCTCCCCAAAACGATTCAAACATTTCCCCATCTCATCAGTTTTACCCATGATGCACTCAATGTCACGTGACATTCCTATCCCCGACCCACGTATTTGAAACTCTCGTCTTCTAACTTTACAGCGTAGCGCGGTGTTGAGCCAATTGAAGATAATTGAATTCTCCACTTTGATCAATGAGATTAACATGAACAGTTTTTTGTGTTGTTGTATGAGGGCGAGGGGGGGGGGAGGAGGCAACCTGGCTCACAGGACAAACCCGCTGACACCGACCTTCAGCCTCGTAGGTCAGGGGTCAAGATTACGTCGTGGAACCTGACCTTGAGATTTTATATAAAGCTGCCACAAGGAATTCAGAACTTGTAAAAAAAAATTTACGTAAATCTGTAATTGTAAATGTATATAAATTTTTTAGTGCAATTTCCCCATGGCCAAAAAAAAATCCCGAAAAGGTTAATTTACTGGATTTCCTGGAAAATAAAAAAAAATGAAAACTAATATCAGTGTTTTGTTAATTTATTGGCAATCATAACAGCTATCGGGTGAAACAAACGCCAAACGATACTTAATAATAATTAGAACAATGTTGGAGAAGGAATTTTTCAAAAATCTCTTTTCGTTCGACTCCTGTATTTTTAGCAGCAATTTGTAGATAGCAATTGCTTTGTTCACTTTCAGAATTATTGATTTGAAATGACTTTTAATGTAATCTAGAATGATTTCCCTTGAATAAAAAAGTAGGACATTATGTATTTCAATTCAACGTGTTTTCATCGCATAAGAAGCATTTGAATCACTAGTTAATAAAAGTATGTGTGATCGTTATTTACTTGCTATTTAATGATCGGTCTCGAAAATTGTTATGGTCAAATGGGAAATTGCGCTTAAATGCTCATTCGAGTTTGTATTAATTGTTTTTGTGGTTTTTAAAAAAATTAATCTTTAGAAAATTTAGGTTTGAAAATTAGCGATGACTTACGTCATCAAAAAATGAGAGAATCTATTGAGGCACTCATGTCATGAGACGGATGACGCTGATGACAAGTGTCATATGATTTTCAGCGATGATCCTTGGATTGCTCACCGACTCTACTGAAGATCAGAAAAACCCATTTTTAAAAATATTGTAACACTATATAATTTAGGGTAAGACGTCATCTCTGGATAACTCTAGTTAGTCTATATAATTTAGGGTAAGACGTCATCTCTGGATAACTCTAGTTAGTCTATATAATATAGGGTAAGACGTCATCTCTGGATAACTCTAGTTAGTCTATATAATATAGGGTAAGACGTCATCTCTGGATAACTCTAGTTAGTCTATATAATTTAGGGTAAGACGTCATCTCTGGATAACTCTAGTTAGTCTATATAATATAGGGTAAGACGTCATCTCTGGATAACTCTAGTTAGTCTATATAATTTAGGGTAAGACGTCATCTCTGGATAACTCTAGTTAGTCTATATAATTTAGGGTAAGACGTCATCTCTGGATAACTCTAGTTAGTCTATATAATTTAGGGTAAGACGTCATCTCTGGATAACTCTAGTTAGTCTATATAATATAGGGTAAGACGTCATCTCTGGATAACTCTAGTTAGTCTATATAATTTAGGGTAAGACGTCATCTCGAGATAACTCTAGTTAGTCTATATAATATAGGGTAAGACGTCATCTCGAGATAACTCTAGTTAGTCTATATAATATAGGGTAAGACGTCATCTCGAGATAACTCTAGTTGTTGACGAGTACATTAGGTTTTCAAATACTTCTAGAACATTCGAGAAAATGTCTTGAGTCCGACGTTTCCTTCAGGAGTAGACTATCACTTCCGGTTGTCTACCAATCTGCAGACTTGAAGACAGTTTTTAAATTGCATATTTGTATAAGCAAGGAGTTGTCTTTGAGTGTTTTCCTGCTCATCTGGTACGCTTTCTCTCTCTCTCTCTCTGTTTTGTATCCTCTCCTCCTATCTCCCTCCTGCCCATCTGTTCCTCCCTCCCCCTCCCCATCTGGTCTTAGATTTCTCCCATGTCTAACTTCCCCTCATGATGGACGCTGCCTGTCATGACGTTTCCGAGCTCTCCGGTCTGGCCGTATTTAGGAGCTGTGTGGTCGATGGTGTAACCTCTGACCTGTTGCTGGAAATGCTGGGGATTTCAAGGGTTATATATCCTTGGGTGCAGGCAACTTATCCCCCTTTACCTATACTTAAAACATAAAATATTTGCTAACACTGGCAACAAATCAATTATTTTATGTAATAATGATAATAATAAATAGATAATTTTTATAGCGCTGTATCCCAGCAAGGAGCCGGGCTCACAGGGCCTTACATGGAGATAATAACATACATATAATAATTAAATAACCATTCATACCATAATAAAAACATACAGGACAGTACATTAAACATAAGCTACGTTAATCATTAAAAGAAATGTTGTTTCATTAATTTTTTTAATACATTTTGAAAAGATGCGTCTTAAGTGCAGTCTTGAAGGACTTTTTATTGTTTGGCTGCACAAAAAGAGAATGACCTTTCGCCAAAAGTTTTAGTTCGTGTCTTAGGAACACAGAGAATGCTCAATTTGAAATGATCATTACCGAGTTGTTTGTTTGTTTGTTTGTTTGTTTGTTTTACTACAACAACATGTCTCAGTTGGTGGGCATTTAGAGTGACTCATCACATTATTTACATGTAGTAAAGTTTATTAATGTATATCAAACATCATTTTCACACAAAGAATTAGGAGTTCTGGAACTGTTTAGTTGACCTAAATACTTCATGAAGTATTGGATCTTTAATAGACAAACCGAGTCTGTGATGACGTTTGATTATGAGTATATTTTTGAGACTCCTCCCCACCCTCAATGTAAGTGGTGGGATATCGTGGTGGGATGTCGTGGTGGGATGTCGTGGTGGGATATCGTGGTGGGACGTTGCTGGATTGCGAAATATGTCATTATGTCTCCACCCACATTGTGCTCATTACTGATATAGCAACTAACATGTTATTGTGTCATTAATGAATGTTATATGTGTAACATATCATGTTATTGTGTCATTAATGAATGTTATATGTGTAACATATCATGTTATAGTGTCATTGATGAATGTTATATGTGTAACATATCATGTTATTGTGTCATTAATGAATGTTATATGTGTAACATATCATGTTATGTGTCATTAATGAATGTTATATGTGTAACATATCATGTTATTGTGTCATTAATGAATGTTATATGTGTAACATATCATGTTATTGTGTCATTAATGAATGTTATATGTGTAACATATCATGTTATTGTGTCATTGATGAATGTTATATGTGTAACATATCATGTTATTGTGTCATTAATGAATGTTATATGTGTAACATATCATGTTATTGTGTCATTAATGAATGTTAGATGTGTAACATATCATGTTATTGTGTCATTAATGAATGTTATATGTGTAACATATCATGTTATTGTGTCATTGATGAATGTTATATGTGTAACATATCATGTTATTGTGTCATTAGAATGAATGTGTATATAGTATGTGTAACATATCATGTTATTGTGTCATTAATGAATGTTATATGTGTAACATATCATGTTATTGTGTCATTAATGAATGTTATATGTGTAACATATCATGTTATTGTGTCATTAATGAATGTTATATGTGTAACATATCATGTTATTGTGTCATTGATGAATGTTATATGTGTAACATATCATGTTATTGTGTCATTAATGAATGTTATATGTGTAACATATCATGTTATTGTGTCATTATGAATGTTTAATGTGTAACATACATGTTATTGTGTATTAATGAATGTTATATGTGTAACATATCATGTTATTGTGTCATTAATGAATGTTTAGATGTGTAACATATCATGTTATTGTGTCATTAATGAATGTTATATGTGTAACATATCATGTTATTGTGTCATTGATGAATGTTATATGTGTACTAACATGTTATGTGTCATTAATGAATGTTATATGTGTAACATATCATGTTATTGTGTCATTATGAATGTTATATGTGTAACATAACATGTTATTGTGTCATTAATGAATGTTATATGTGTAACATATCATGTTATTGTGTCATTAATGAATGTTATATGTGTAACATATCATGTTATTGTGTCATTATGATGAATTGTAACATATCATGTATTGTGTCATATGTTATATGTGTAACATACATGTTATTGTGTCATTAATGAATGTTATATGTGTAACATATCATGTTATTGTGTCATTAATGAATGTTATATGTGTAACATATCATGTTATTGTGTCATTAATGAATGTTATATGTGTAACATATCATGTTATTGTGTCATTAATGAATGTTATATGTGTAACATATGTTATAGTGTCATTGATGAATGTTATATGTGTAACATATCATGTTATTGTGTCATTAATGAATGTTATATGTGTAACATATCATGTATTGTGTCATTAATGAATGTTATATGTGTAACATATGTTATAGTGTCATTGATGAATGTTATATGTGTAACATATCATGTTATTGTGTCATTAATGAATGTTATATGTGTAACATATGTTATAGTGTCATTAATGAATGTTATATGTGTAACATATCATGTTATTGTGTCATTGATGAATGTTATATGTGTAACATAACATGTTATTGTGTCATTAATGAATGTTATATGTGTAACATATCATGTTATTGTGTCATTAATGAATGTTATATGTGTAACATATCATGTTATTGTGTCATTAATGAATGTTATATGTGTAACATATCATGTTATTGTGTCATTAATGAATGTTATATGTGTAACATATCATGTTATTGTGTCATTGATGAATGTTATATGTGTAACATATCATGTTATTGTGTCATTAATGAATGTTATATGTGTAACATATCATGTTATTGTGTCATTAATGAATGTTATATGTGTAACATATCATGTTATTGTGTCATTAATGAATGTTATATGTGTAACATATCATGTTATTGTGTCATTAATGAATGTTATATGTGTAACATATCATGTTATTGTGTCATTGATGAATGTTATATGTGTTTTCTGGTTTCATGAGGCTAACAAACTTTAACAATAAGTAATCAATAAAAGATAAGCTTGAAATGGCACAACAATTATTGGTCAGATTGTATAACATTCGAAAACATACACATAATATAAATTTAAAAAGAAATAATTCTCCAGGGGGCGGGAGGGGGCAGATAAGCGGCTTCATTAAAAAAAAATTAAACTATTAATTTTAACTTACATTTTTAATTAAGGTAACAATGAGTTATTCATTTTAAATAACGACTTTTTATTGCTATGCTACACGAATATATATGTGTCATTGATCTATTGTAATGTAAATAATTGTATGAATTAGATCCTTCGTAAGTTACTTTAACTTTTTGTTTGAAAATAATATTAACTTGGAATACTTGGATCGCACGTGAACAAATCTACATAACTCAAGGTCAAATCTAGATAATTCAAGTTTACTGAAAATACAAACATTAATGCTATACATTCGTTACAGAAAATGAGTGCTCAGGAAAGCAACTCGTAGAATAAGCCATACACTGTATCCTATTGTTAACCGCAACTTGCAACCTAAGCCATACACTGTATCCTATTGTTAACCGCAACTTGCAACCTAAGCCATACACTGTATCCTATTGTTAACCGCAACTTGCAACCTAAGCCATACACTGTATCCTATTGTTAACAGCAACTTGCAACCTAAGCCATACACTGTATCCTATTGTTAACAGCAACTTGCAACCTAAGCCATACACTGTATCCTATTGTTAACAGCAACTTGCAACCTAAGCCTTATAGCTGTTTTCTATAGCTAACAACAATTTGCAACATAATCCTTACGCTGTTTCCTATTGTTTACAGCAACTTGCAACATAATGCTTACACTGTTTTCTATAGTAAACAACAATTTGCAGTCCAAGCTTTCCACCGTTTCCTATAGTTAACAACGAGACCGAGTGCTGGGACGCATGTTAAAGAAAACATTTCTCACCGCCCCGTGTTAAGTAGAGGATTGCTCAACTTATTTGGTGACACGCACGGTGGTCTGATTTAGCTGGACCTACTAAAACTCCTTTAGCCGCATCTACTTTAGCCTCCTTTAACTGCACCTACTTTAAACCTGATTGAAGGCTGCCATTTGTAAACTTATAAGTCTTCCAACTGTGGATGGATTTATAGGCACCATCTTTAGACTGTTTGGTCCGCTTCTGTATTCGGGGCTTGTTACTTTAGACTCCATCAGGGTAACCTACCGTCGTCGCCTCTGCTCTCATTCCAGCCTCTTGTGCTGTCCCTGGACCGCCACTCCCTCCAATACACCCACCAAAGTTTACAAACGATTGTTTTACCCCCCAACGATCTCTTGGTCCAAAGTCCATATCACACTCGTCCGCTCGTGATGTTGTATTCATTATTTCTTGACCGACTCGGTATGTCCGTCACAACGCTGTTCATCCGGTCTTTCTCCCCACAAGTTTCCAGTTTGCTCTCCACGGCCGATGAGCAAATTGAGTTTCCGCTCAAATTATTGGAGTCTTCTTTGCTTAAGAGCCCAGCCATATTTTCTCAGCTCGCCCTGCAAATATTGGCCGAGCTCGGCCACACACACACCGGAACGCGCGTGCGCATGTCCGCGCTGGGCCTTGTTCGGTCAACTCGGTGATCCCACGGACTAGCGCCATACAGGCCCCAATCATCGACTCAGCAAATATATCGGGGGGCTCAATTAGAAACCGCCTTAGCCAGATTATGATCTGTTTAAGAAACGTAGATCTTTTAGTGAAACGTAAGACTTCTAGTGAAACGTTAGACCGATAGTGAAATGTAGGTCTGCTAGTGAAACTTAGGTCTGCTAGTGAAACTTAGGTCTGCTAGTGAAACGATAGACTGTTAGTGAAACGTTGGTCTGTTTCATGTTGATGAGTCCCTCGGTGAGAGCTCTGATGTACGTTGGCGGTCACTCGCGTTTTTCCCATTTCTTCGTGCTGCTGTTTGTGTCCGTTCTTTTCCCCCTTTCTTTGCACTATCTATGAGCAAGTCTGCGGCGCATGCTACGGCACGGGTCGTATCTAGTAAAGAATATTTTCTCTTGTTGGATAACAACTCCTATTATTTTTATCTTCGTTTATTTTAATTTTCATCTCATTGGAAAACATTTGTAACTGGAAATAACCCGACAAACACTGCTGGATAGAAATGCCCCCACCCCCACCCGTGACCATATCTTGGTTGAGGTGTGTTACTACTACATCTCTGGTATCTTGAAGATCGTAATAATACACGTTTGTGGTGTATTTGTATTAGTGGTGTGTGTTTATTACCGGTGTGTGTTTATTACCGGTGTGTGTTTATTACCGGTGTATGTGTTAAAAATTTAGAATTTTCCAAAGGTTATTCTTTAAAGATATTTTAAAAGTTATATATGATCAAAATTATTGATGGACATGGGCGCAACGAAACAAAACCACATAGCACAAGCAGAGAGCCACCCACGTGTGGACAGGTCAAGAGGACATCGACCGCCAAGAGACGGCCTCCCATCCCGCCGGTACCTGTTGGTCCTATTGACTCGGGCCCTTCCACTGGAGACGCTCTTTTCCTGGCGTCACGTACCGCCATCGAGTTGTGGACACTGTCAAGTAGGTCTTGGATTCCTCGTGCGGCACTGGACGCTCAGCACGTGACCTGGTGTCCATGACCTGGAGTGGCCGGTCGTCTGCTGACTAATTTAGTCGAGATTTTCTCTTCAATGACGTGTCGGACATCGGAATTTCTGGAGGAGTGGAATAGGGGGTGGGGGGTAGATGAATTATTTTACTTTATGGGGCATTCCCACTGGCACACATATGTACGAGGATACAAGAACTACACATCAATACACATAATTCACGTTGTCTGTATGTATGTATGGAATAATGCTGTTAGGTGGCGCTGCGATCGATTTTGTATAAAAATATTATATGACGTCATTGTTTTAGGCTTATATTTTAATTTTTGAAAAGGGAACGACGGAAAAATAAGATTTGAGGATTTATAATTATTATGAAACTAGACGCCCCGCGGCGCAGCATACGCCGCATACTTGCTCATGGAGAGTGCAAAGAAAGTGGAGAAAGAACGGACACAAAGTACAGCACGAAGAAATCAAAACAACGCGAGTGAAGTGAACGTCGGTTAATAAACGGGAGGCGGGTAACAACGACCTCAGTGTGCATGTCTTTACGTTTACTCGCTATTTTTTTATTTACTTAGTGCTGCTTTTTGTGTCTGATCTCTCACCCCCCCCCCAACTGTTCTTTGCACTGTCTATGATGAGCAAGTCTGCGGCGTATGCTACGCCGCGGGTCTCACCAGAGTTCCTTCTTTTCATTCACTTACAGCCGTTTGCCCAAAACCCACCCCATTTTGACAACTGTGTCTTTCAGGGAAGTCTTCACCCGTCACTAAATCATTAGCGGCGTATACTACGCCGCGGGTCAGCTATTATAGACATAAAATATATCGTGCTCACTACCTAGCCCCACCCCTCCTTTTATCGCATAGCTTTGCTGGTGTTATACAATACACAGTAAAATGAGTAGTATTGCAGCAATATTAAGCCAAAGACGCCCCCGTTGGCTTGGACACGTCAAGAGGATGCAAACTGGTCGCATACCCAAGGATGTGCTTTACAGCGAGCTGGCGACAGGGAAAAGGTCGGTTGGTCGGCCATGTCTCAGATACGTGGACATAATGCAAGAGAGACATGAAAGTAGCCCAACATTGATATAACAAAACTGGGAAAACCTGGCAGAGGATAGGTCCATGTGGCGGGCTATAGTGAAAGAAGGATCACTAAGAGCAGAGGAGCAAACTAGGGCAGAAGCAGTCGGGAAAAGAGCGAGGAGGAAGGCCAGGCAACACTGCCCCTACTGCTTTCGTGTGTGTGTACATGCAGAAGAGACTGCCACTCAAGGATTGGTCTCATCAGCCACACCAAGAGCTGCAAATAACAAAGATAAATCTATCGTCTTTCGTAGATGGACAGATGCCATACCATACCATACAATACACAGATTCAGTGTTTACTATTACGAGATTTTAACCAAATATATGATAATAGATTGGTGAAAGATTGAATAAATTTAGAGTTAATTGAAAAAATCTTGTTAGATCAAGACTTTCTTGGAGAGGCACAGCGCAACAGCCATGCTTTGAATGTTTTTGTTATAAGTAGGCATTTTGTCTTGTGTACATGTATACTATTTAGCATTTTGTGTTTGGCACATGTGTAATATGTATGCATTTTGTGCTTGGCACATGTGTAATAATGTATGGCATTTTGTGCTTGGCACAGTGTAATATGTATTCATTTTGTGCTTGGGCACATGTGTAATATGTAGCATTTTGTGCTTGCACAGTGTAATATATGCATATTGTGCTGCCCATGTGTTATTTATGATGCATTTTGTGCTTGTCACATGTGTAAAGTATGATTTTGTTGCATGGCACATGTGTATTATGTATAGCATTTTGTGCTTGGCACATTGGTATAGTGGTATGCATTTTGTGCACTGGCACATGTGTAATATGTATGCATTTTGTGCCTTGGCACACTGTAATATGTATGCCTTTTGTGCTTGGCACATGTGTAAATATGTATGCATTTGTGCTTGGCGACATGTGTAATATGTATGTATTTTGTGCTGGCACATGTGTAATATGGAGCATTTTGTGCTTTGCACATGTGTAATATGTATGATTTTGTGCACTGGCACATGTGTAATATGTATGTCATTTGTGCTTGGCACATGTGTAATATGTATGCATTTTGTCTTGGCACATGTGTAATTATGTTATGCATTTGCTTGGCACATGTGTAAATATGTATGCATTTGTGCATGGCACAGGTGTAATATGTATGCATGATGTGCTTGGCACATGTGTAATATGTATGCATTTTGTGCTTTGGCACATGTGTAATATGTATGCATTTTGTGCTGTGCAACATGTGTAATATATTATGCGTTTTTGTCTTTGATTAAATATGTAACACGTAGACATTTGTTCTTAGGTATAAAAATTGTAATACAATATCCGAATTAAGCTGTGCGGCCGTGAAGACATCTGACCGGACGCCGCGCAGCAGTTTAGATTGACCACGCAGGAAATTATAATAATATCTGTTTCTGTTGTAAAATATATGCTGTAAACCTTTGCAGAACAGTTTTTTATTTATTTTGCACACAGACCACCGAACCTTAGAGGGAATATTGGTTAGATTCTACATAAGGATATTAGTACACATAGAAATTATAACATAAAGCATTATACAATCGATAATATACATAGATATTAATACATAAATATTATACATAATAGTATACCTAAACATTATTACCATGATCCATTATACATAATATTATACAAGATATTATACATAGATAATTATACATATCGATATTATACTAGATATTATACATAGATATTATACATAAATAATTATACATAAACAATATACATTGATATTATATAACATAGATATTATACATAGATAATATACATAGATATTATGCATATAATTATACATAGATATGTATAAAAGATATTATACATAGATAGTAAATACATAGATATTATACATAGTTATTATACATATATATTATACATAGATATTATACAAAAAGTATAAACATAGATATTAAACTTAAATTATTATACATAGATCTTATACATAAATATTATACATAATATTATACATAAACATTATACATTGAATATTATACATAGATATTAGACATAGATATTATACATATATATTTATACAAAGATATGTATATAGATTTATACATAATAATTATACATATATATTATACAGAGTTTAGTTATACATATCTAGTATACATAGATATTATACAAAAATATTATACATAGATATAGATACATAAATATTATACATAGATAATTATACAAAGATATTATACAATATATATTATACATAATATCTATACATAGATATTATAATTATATTATACATAGATAGTATACATATATTATTATACATAGATTTATACCATAAATAGTTAATACATAGATATTATACATAGATATTAACATAAATATTATACATAGATATTCTACATAGATATTATAATATATATTAATCGGTTCGAATCACAATTTTTATCACCCCCAAACGATCTGCAAATGTTGATTTAAGATAAAAACTTTTGGCCTTAAATCTTGCGTGACTACGCTATGCCGTGCTTTATCGTAAATTTCCCTTCATATTTCCCTTATTAAATATTTACTCAACATTTTTGGAGTCTTTTTCTTCTTATTTCGTTTTAAACCGAGAAACATTTTTTAGAGCTTTTCTTGAAATCTGCGCTTGTTCATGTCAGCTTGTGGAATATCAGTGATTCTATTAGAGCACCACGCATGCTTTCACAGCCGCTCTTAGGCTTACATGACAGATCTTAGGCCCACATGGCCGCTCTTAGCCTTAAATGACCCCTGTTTGACCACATGACCGCTCTTAGGCTTAAATGACCCCTCGTTGACCACATGACCGATCTTAGCCTTAAATGACCCCTCTTTGACCACATGACAGCTCATTAGCCTTAAATGACCCCTCTTTTACCACATGACCGCTCTTAGGCTTAAATGACCCCTCTTTGACCACATGACCGCTCTTAGGCTTAAATGACCCCTCTTTGACCACATGACCGCTCTTAGGCTTAAATGACCCCTCTTTGACCACATGACCGCTCTTAGCCTTAAATGACCCCTCTTTTACCACATGACCGCTCTTAGGCTTAAATGACCCCTCTTTGACCACATGACCGCTCTTAGGCTTAAATGACCCCTCTTTGACCACATGACCGCTCTTAGCCTTAAATGACCCCTCTTTGACCACATGACCGCTCTTAGGCCTACAAGAAGGCTCTTAATAATTATTGCTTTGATGGTGTTATAATGTAATGGTCTACTTTGTCCATCCTCTTCATTTACCAGTTTCTATTTCTATCAACTCATTCTTCTTTTATGGGTACCACGAGGGTAGACATCAGGTAAATGACTTAACTACTTGTCTTCAACTCCTGAACCTATAACGACACTAAGATGTACCCGTTGCAGGTTTAGTATTAATCACAACTTCTAATGATTTGGGTAGTTCAAAAGAAAACTGTTCGTTTTTTCATGTTGGTCTACTGGCATAAGATTTGAAAGCATTTTGTCAAATCCTTTAAAAGTAGCTGTTGTAGACCGAGGTTTGAATGCCACAAGAAGTGGCTAAAGAATGCCAGAACCCAAAGTGGCTAAAGAATGCCAGTAACCAAAGTGGCTAAAGAATGCCAGTAACCAAAGTGGCTAAAGAATGCCCGTAACCAAAGTGGCTAAAGAATGCCAGTAACCAAAGTTGCTAAAGAATGCCAGTAACCAAAGTGGCTAAAGAATGCCAGTAACCAAAGTGGCTAAAGAATGCCAGTAACCAAAGTGGCTAAAGAATGTCAGAACCCAAAGTGGCTAAAGAATGCCAGTAACCAAAGTGGCTAAAGAATGCGAGTAACCAAAGTGGCTAAAGAATGCCAGTAACCAAAGTGGCTAAAGAATGTCAGTAACCAAAGTGGCTAAAGAATGCCAGTAACCAAAGTGGCTAAAGAATGCCAGTAACCAAAGTGGCTAAAGAATGCCAGTAACCAAAGTGGCTAAAGAATGCCAGTAACCAAAGTGGCTAAAGAATGCCAGTAACCAAAGTGGCTAAAGAATGCCAGTAACCAAAGTGGCTAAAGAATGCCAGTAACCAAAGTTGCTAAAGAATGTCAGTAACCAAAGTTGCTAAAGAATGCCAGTAACCAAAGTGGCTAAAGAATGCCAGTAACCAAAGTGGCTAAAGAATGCCAGAACCCAAAGTGGCTAAAGAATGCCAGTAACCAAAGGGGCTAAAGAATGTCAGAACCCAAAGTGGCTAAAGAATGCCAGTAACCAAAGTGGCTAAAGAATGCCAGTAACCAAAGTGGCTAAAGAATGTGAGTAACCAAAGTGGCTAAATAATGCCAGTAACCATAGTTGCTAAAGAATGCCAGTAACCAAAGGGGCTAAAGAATGTCAGAACCCAAAGTGGCTAAAGAATACCAGTAACCAACGTGGCTAAAGAATGCCAGTAACCAAAGTGGCTAAAGAATGCCAGTAACCAAAGTGGCTAAAGAATGCCAGTAACCAAAGTTGCTAAAGAATTCCAGTAACCAAAGTGGCTAAAGAATGCCAGTAACCAAAGTGGCTAAAGAATGCCAGTAACCAAAGTGGCTAAAGAATGTGAGTAACCAAAGTGGCTAAAGAATGTGAGTAACCAAAGTGGCTAAAGAATGCCAGTAACCAAAGTTGCTAAAGAATGCCAGTAACCAAAGTGGCTAAAGAATGCCAGTAACCAAAGTGGCTAAAGAATGCCAGTAACCAAAGTTGCTAAAGAATGCCAGTAACCAAAGTGGCTAAAGAATGCCAGTAACCAAAGTGGCTAAAGAATGCCAGTAACCAAAGTGGCTAAAGAATGCCAGTAACCAAAGTGGCTAAAGAATGTGAGTAACCAAAGTGGCTAAAGAATGTGAGTAACCAAAGTGGCTAAAGAATGCCAGTAACCAAAGTGGCTAAAGAATGCCAGTAACCAAAGTGGCTAAAGAAGGCCAGTAACCAAAGTGGCTAAAGAAGGCCAGTAACCAAAGTTGCTAAAGAATGCCAGTAACCAAAGTGGCTAAAGAATGCCAGTAACCAAAGTTGCTAAAGAATGCCAGTAACCAAAGTGGCTAAAGAATGCCAGTACCCAAAGTTGCAAAGAATGCCAGTAACCAAAGTGGCTAAAGAATGCCAGTAACCAAAGTGGCTAAAGAATGCCAGTAACCAAAGTGGCTAAAGAATGCCAGTAACCAAAGTGGCTAAAGAATGTGAGTAACCAAAGTGGCTAAAGAATGCCAGTAACCAAAGTGGCTAAAGAATGCCAGTAACCAAAGTGGCTAAAGAATGTGAGTAACTAAAGTGGCTAAAGAATGCCAGTAACCAAAGTGGCTAAAGAATGCCAGTAACCAAAGTGGCTAAAGAATGCCAGTAACCAAAGTGGCTAAAGAATGCCAGTAACCAAAGTGGCTAAAGAATGTGAGTAACCAAAGTGGCTAAAGAATGAGAGTAACCAAAGTGGCTAAAGAATGCCAGTAACCAAAGTGGCTAAAGAATGCCAGTAACCAAAGTGGCTAAAGAATGCCAGTAACGAAAGTGGCTAAAGAATGTGAGTAACCAAAGTGGCTAAAGAATGTGAGTAACCAAAGTGGCTAAAGAATGCCAGTAACCAAAGTGGCTAAAGAATGTGAGTAACCAAAGTGGCTAAAGAATGCCAGTAACCAAAGTGGCTAAAGAATGCCAGTAACCAAAGTGGCTAAAGAATTTGAGTAACCAAAGTGGCTAAAGAATGTGAGTAACCAAAGTGGCTAAAGAATGTGAGTAACCAAATGGGCTAAAGAATGCCAGTAACCAAAGTGGCTAAAGTATGTGAGTAACCAAAGTGGCTAAAGAATGTCAGTAACCAAAGGGGCTAAAGAATGCCAGTAACCAAAGTGGCTAAAGAATGCCAGTAACCAAAGTGGCTAAAGAATGCCAGTAACCAAAGTGGCTAAAGAATGCCAGTAACCAAAGTGGCTAAAGAATGCCAGTAACCAAAGTTGCTAAAGAATGCCAGTAACCAAAGTGGCTAAAGAATGCCAGTAACCAAAGTGGCTAAAGAATTCCAGTAACCAAAGTGGCTAAAGAATGCCAGTAACCAAAGTGGCTAAAGAATGTCAGTAACCAAAGTGGCTAAAGAATGCCAGTAACCAAAGTGGCTAAAGAATGCCAGTAACCAAAGTGGCTAAAGAATGTGAGTAACCAAAGTGGCTAAAGAATGCCAGTAACCAAAGTGGCTAAAGAATGCCAGTAACCAAAGTGGCTAAAGAATGCCAGTAACCAAAGTGGCTAAAGAATGCCAGTAACCAAAGTGGCTAAAGAATGCCAGTAACCAAAGGGGCTAAAGAATGCAAGTAACCAAGTGGCTAAAGAATGCCAGTAACCAAAGTGGCTAAAGAATGCCAGTAACCAAAGTGGCTAAAGAATGTCAGTAACCAAAGTGGCTAAAGAATGTGAGTAACCAAAGTGGCTAAAGAATGCCA
This sequence comes from Ampullaceana balthica, assembly GCA_944989445.1. Taxonomy (NCBI): domain Eukaryota; kingdom Metazoa; phylum Mollusca; class Gastropoda; family Lymnaeidae; genus Ampullaceana; species Ampullaceana balthica. The sequence goes on along the minus strand of CALYLW010000683.1, from coordinate 152,777 downwards.
GTAACCAAAGTGGCTAAAGAATGCCAGTAACCAAAGTGGCTAAAGAATGCCAGTAACCAAAGTGGCTAAAGAATGCCAGTAACCAAAGTGGCTAAAGAATGCCAGTAACCAAAGTGGCTAAAGAATGCCAGTAACCAAAGTGGCTAAAGAATGCCAGTAACCAAAGTGGCTAAAGAATGCCAGTAACCAAAGTGGCTAAAGAATGTGAGTAACCAAAGTGGCTAAAGAATGCCAGTAACCAAAGTGGCTAAAGAATGCCAGTAACCAAAGTGGCTAAAGAATGCCAGTAACCAAAGTGGCTAAAGAATGTGAGTAACCAAAGTGGCTAAAGAATGCCAGTAACCAAAGTGGCTAAAGAATGTGAGTAACCAAAGTGGCTAAAGAATGCCAGTAACCAAAGTGGCTAAAGAATGCCAGTAACCAAAGTGGCTAAAGAATGCCAGTAACCAAATTGGCTAAAGAATGCCAGTAACCAAAGTGGCTAAAGAATGTGAGTAACCAAAGTGGCTAAAGAATGCCAGTAACCAAAGTGGCTAAAGAATGCCAGTAACCAAAGTGGCTAAAGAATGCCAGTAACCAAAGTGGCTAAAGAATGTGAGTAACCGAAGTGGCTAAAGAATGTGAGTAACCCAAGGGGCTAAAGAATGCCAGTAACCAAAGTGGCTAAAGAATGCCAGTAACGAAAGTGGCTAAAGAATGTGAGTAACCAAAGTGGCTAAAGAATGTGAGTAACCAAAGTGGCTAAAGAATGCCAGTAACCAAAGTGGCTAAAGAATGTGAGTAACCAAAGTGGCTAAAGAATGCCAGTAACCAAAGTGGCTAAAGAATGCCAGTAACCAAAGTGGCTAAAGAATGTGAGTAACCAAAGTGGCTAAAGAATGTGAGTAACCAAAGTGGCTAAAGAATGTGAGTAACCAAAGGGGCTAAAGAATGCCAGTAACCAAAGTGGCTAAAGTATGTGAGTAACCAAAGTGGCTAAAGAATGTCAGTAACCAAAGGGGCTAAAGAATGCCAGTAACCAAAGTGGCTAAAGAATGCCAGTAACCAAAGTGGCTAAAGAATGCCAGTAACCAAAGTGGCTAAAGAATGCCAGTAACCAAAGTGGCTAAAGAATGCCAGTAACCAAAGTTGCTAAAGAATGCCAGTAACCAAAGTGGCTAAAGAATGCCAGTAACATAAGTGGCTAAAGAATTCCAGTAACCAAAGTGGCTAAAGAATGCCAGTAACCAAAGGGGCTAAAGAATGTCAGTAACCAAAGTGGCTAAAGAATGTGAGTAACCAAAGTGGCTAAAGAATGCCAGTAACCAAAGTGGCTAAAGAATGCCAGTAACCAAAGTGGCTAAAGAATGCCAGTAACCAAAGTGGCTAAAGAATGCCAGTAACCAAAGTGGCTAAAGAATGCCAGTAACCAAAGGGGCTAAAGAATGCAAGTAACCAAAGTGGCTAAAGAATGCCAGTAACCAAAGTGGCTAAAGAATGCCAGTAACCAAAGTGGCTAAAGAATGTCAGTAACCAAAGTGGCTAAAGAATGTGAGTAACCAAAGTGGCTAAAGAATGCCAGTAACCAAAGTGGCTAAAGAATGCCAGTAACCAAAGTGGCTAAAGAATGCCAGTAACCAAAGTGGCTAAAGAATGCCAGTAACCAAAGTGGCTAAAGAATGTGAGTAACCAAAGTGGCTAAAGAATGCCAGTAACCAAAGTGGCTAAAGAATGCCAGTAACCAAAGTGGCTAAAGAATGCCAGTAACCAAAGTGGCTAAAGAATGCCAGTAACCAAAGTGGCTAAAGAATGTGAGTAACCAAAGTGGCTAAAGAATGCCAGTAACCAAAGTGGCTAAAGAATGTGAGTAACCAAAGTGGCTAAAGAATGCCAGTAACCAAAGTTGCTAAAGAATGCCAGTAACCAAAGTGGCTAAAGAATGCCAGTAACCAAATTGGCTAAAGAATGCCAGTAACCAAAGTGGCTAAAGAATGTGAGTAACCAAAGTGGCTAAAGAATGCCAGTAACCAAAGTGGCTAAAGAATGCCAGTAACCAAAGTGGCTAAAGAATGCCAGTAACCAAAGTGGCTAAAGAATGTGAGTAACCAAAGTGGCTAAAGAATGCCAGTAACCAAAGTGGCTAAAGAATGTGAGTAACCAAAGTGGCTAAAGAATGCCAGTAACCAAAGTGGCTAAAGAATGCCAGTAACCAAAGTGGCTAAAGAATGCCAGTAACCAAATTGGCTAAAGAATGCCAGTAACCAAAGTGGCTAAAGAATGTGAGTAACCAAAGTGGCTAAAGAATGCCAGTAACCAAAGTGGCTAAAGAATGCCAGTAACCAAAGTGGCTAAAGAATGCCAGTAACCAAAGTGGCTAAAGAATGTGAGTAACCAAAGTGGCTAAAGAATGTGAGTAACCAAAGGGGCTAAAGAATGCCAGTAACCAAAGTGGCTAAAGAATGCCAGTAACCAAAGTGGCTAAAGAATGTGAGTAACCAAAGTGGCTAAACCAGAAAACGTTTTTAAAAACATTTGTTGACTGATATTTTATTGCGCATTGCCACAGTAGGCTGACACAGACATAAAAGACTGACACGAACGCGTGTATAAATAGAAGACTGACACGGACGCGTGTATCTATATAAGACTGACACGGACGCGTGTATCTATATAAGACTGACACGGACGCGTGGATCTATAGAAGACTGACACGGACACGTGGATCTATAGAAGACTGAGACAAAGTTGTTTCAAGGTGACCCACAAAAAACATACTGTAGAAACTCCTCGAGGATTGAAGAGGGCGGCCGGGGAAATGCTGAAGAGCTGCTATTCATGGGCACTCGTGGACTTCCTGTCACGGAGGCTTGATGGGAAGGAAATGATCTCGGGATGACTGCTCGCAAGGCTTGACACGTATTCAATTTGTGCTCTATGCTAGACTCGAGAACTCCGAAGGGCCAACGGAAGCTAACTGACCACCAATAGAACGTCTTTAAAACTAGGAACGAGATCAAGTGTTGTACATAAAGTGGTATACATAAAGTGGTGTACTTAAAGTGGTGTACATAAAGGGGTGTATATAAAGTGGTGTATGTAAAGTTGTGTATTTAAAGTGTTGTATATATAGTCTATAGTGGTGTATGTAAATTGGTGTATATAAAGTGGTTTATATAAAGTAGAGTACATAAAGTGTTTTATGCAAAGTGGTACATATAAAGTGGTGTATGTCAAGTGGTGTATAAAGTGGTGTGTGTAAAGTGGTACATATAAAGTGGTGTATATCAAGTGGTGTATGTAAAGTGGTGTATGTAAAGTGGTGTATATAAAGTGTTGTATATAAAGTGATGTATATAAATTGGTGTATGTGAACGTGAAATGTTGTTGAGTAGGTGTCAGTTTGGGGGGGGGGAGATATGTTGGACCGGAAGTGGTCTAATACAGCATTGGTTTTTCTTTGCGATTAAGACACGTTACAAAGTCTCTAGAATAATTAGTTATGTTTGGATGTAGGTAGTAGAAATATCAACGCTAATTGGATAACACCCGTCATGTGTCTACATGTGGTTGTATTTCCTATCAAGGAATGGCCGTTTTAATAAGTCAAGATGTAGTTTCCTTGACTATTGCCTGACGTCGCTGGCCGTGGTTTACGTTGTTTACACGGGGGCTCAAGCCACGCACAGTTATAAAAAGAATAATATATTGTTTTGGTTTCACTGGTCAGTCCTGGCCAATAGCCACTGGTGACTCCTGGCCAATAGCCACTGGTGACTCCTGGCCAATAGCCACTGGTGAGTCCTGGCCAATAGCCACTGGTGAGTCCTGGCCAATAGCCACTGGTGACTCCTGGCCAATAGCCACTGCTGAGTCCTGGCCAATAGCCACTGGTGACTCCTGGCCAATAGCCACTGGTGAGTCCTGGCCAATAGCCACTGGTGACTCCTGGCCAATAGCCACTGGTGAGTCCTGGCCAATAGCCACTGGTGACTCCTGGCCAATAGCCACTGCTGGGTCCTGGCCAATAGCCACTGGTAAGTCCTAGCCAATAGCCACTGGTGACTCCTGGCCAATAGCCACTGCTGAGTACTGGCCAATAGCCACTGGTGAGTCCTGGCCAATAGCCACTGGTGACTCCTGGCCATTAGCCACTGCTGGGTCCTGGCCAATAGCCACTGGTAAGTCCTAGCCAATAGCCACTGGTGACTCCTGGCCAATAGCCACTGCTGAGTACTGGCCAATAGCCACTGGTGAGTCCTGGCCAATAGCCACTGGTGACTCCTGGCCAATAGCCACTGGTGACTCCTGGCCAATAGCCACTGGTGACTCCTGGCCAAAATAACCCAAACTAAACTTTCGTGTTGGCAGAAAACTATTTTTTTTTAATTGGAAGGAAAAAAATACCCAAGAAATAACGTTATATTCATAACTTAGCCCAATAAATCCAATAGATTTTGCCGTGCTGTCCTATAAACCCAATGAATGGTGTAGTGCTGTAATTATAAAAGCCAAAATAAGTAAAGCCAGCAATAAAGTTGTGCTCTAAGAACTGACGTGCGACGTTGATTTGCCCCGGGGGTATCGAATATTTGAATTCACGCAGCAAGTACGATGCTTCCAGCCGAAAGTGCAGCCAGACTGATAGATAACGATACAATGATGATGTATGGTGGGATCGATACCTATTTATTTCTCGCTCTGGTCAAGTAGACGTGGTTATCGCATTAAATTGTGTCAATTGAGTGAACCAGGACGGCATGATGGCCAGTGGACACACATTCAGGACGGCATGGATGGCCATAGGACACACATTCAGGACGGCATGGATGGCCAGTGGACACACCATCAGGACGGCATGGATGGCCAGTGGACACACCATCAGGATGGCATGATGGCCAGTGGACACACATTCAGGATGGCATGGATGGCCAGTGGACACACCATCAGCACGGCATGGATGGCCAGTGGACACACCATCAGGACGGCATAATGGCCAGTGGACACACCATCAGGAAGGCATGGATGGCCAGTTGACACACATTCAGGACGGCATGGATGGCCAGTGGACACACATTCAGGACGGCATGGATGGCCAGTGGACACACCATCAGGACTGCATGGATGGCTAGTGGACACACCATCAGGACGGCATGGATAGCCAGTGGAAACACATTCAGGACGGCATGAAAGGCCAGTGGACACACCATCAGGACGGCATGGATGGCCAGTGGACACAACACCAGGACGGCATGGATGGCCAGTGGACACACCACCAGGACGGCATGGATGGCCAGTGGACACACAATCAGGAAGGCATGGATGGCCAATGGACACACCTGCTGGACGGCATGGATGGCCAGTGGACACACCATCAGGACGGCATGATGGCCAGTGGACACACCACCAGGATGGCATGAGGGCCAGTGGACTCACCATCAGGATGGCATAGATGGCCAGTGGACACACCACCAGGACGCCGTGGATGGCCAGTGGACACACCATCAGGACGGCATGGATGGCCAGTGGACACACCACCAGGACGGCGTGGATGGCCAGTGGACACACCATCAGGACGGCATGATGGCCAGTGGACACACCATCAGGACGGCTTGGATGGCCAGTGGACTCACCATCAGGACGGCATGGATGGCCAGTGGACACATTCAGGACGGCTTGGATGGCCAATGGACACACCATCAGGACGGCATGGATAGCATTGGACACACCATCAGGACGGCGTGGATGGCGAGCGGACTCACCATCAGGACGTCATGGATGGCCAGTGGACACACCATCAGGACGGCACCGATGGCCAGTGGACACACCATCAGGACGGCATGATGGCCAGTGGACACACCATCAGGATGGCATGGATGGCAAGTGGAACCACCATCAGGACGGCATGGATGGCCAGTGGACACACCATCAGGACGGCAAAATGGCCAGTGGACACACCATCAGGATGGCATGGATGGCCAGTGGACACACCATCAGGACGGCATGATGGCCAGTGGACACACCATCAGGATGGCATGGATGGCCACTAACTGACCACAACACTGCACCGTTGTAGGCTATCCACTAACTGACCACAACACTGCACCGTTGTAGGCCATCCACTAACTGACCACAACACTGCACCGTTGTAGGTCATCCACTAGCTGACCACAACACTGCACCGTTGTAGGCCATCCACTAACTGACCACAACACTGCACCGTTGTAGGCCATCCACTAACTGACCACAACACTGCACCGTTGTAGGTCATCCACTAACTGACCACAACACTGCACCGTTGTAGGCCATCCACTAACTGACCACAACACTGCAACGTTGTATGTCATCCACTAATTGACTACAAGACTGTTTCGTTGTATGTCAGATTGAGATTATCAACATGTAGCTGAAACGTGGACATATTGAGAGTGAGAAACACAATGGTCTTACACTCTTACATTCCAGCAGATCTCTCAACTTCCGGTCACAGTCATGGTTTGAGCAGTAACTAAAGAACATACCGTAAAACAGCTTGATTTAGAGCAGGGCTGTCGCTTGCCGGACTTGGTGCGACCTGTAGCACATACTGTTCAAGACAAAAAAGAACATACCGCAGTGCGTATTATATTGAACAACATTTTTTAAAATATTTTCCTGTCGCGTGGTGTGGTGTGGTGCGTATATATTGACGATACTTTTGAAAATATATTCCCGATCTGTAAATGTAAATGGCTAGCCTGTCTCGCGGTGCGCACTATATTAAACTTGTTTTTTATATCTCTTTTCCCGTGATTAAATCAGCTGAAATGTAGCAGGCAGACTGTAGTAATATTTTTTTCAATAAATCCTTTATATATGAGACATACCTACAATTTTATATTTTTGGATTGGTGCTATGCGGATTAATGAACACTAGTGTATCACCCGTAAAAAATAACGGAAGTTTTCAAAATAAATACATATCAGATTAAAAAATAACGTAATACAGAACTTTCATTTATTTTATTTGTTTTTATTTTATTCATTTATTTCCCTATTTAACAGGTTTATGCGGCCGTTCCAAAAGAGTTCTTTTTTTGGTGCAGTAATTTGGTTCGCTGCTTTCTAAAATCGATCGCAGCACCACCTAACTATAATTACATCCATACATACAGACAATGTGAATTATGTATATTGATACATTTAGCTATGTCTCTTAAATAAAGGATTTATAGTAAAAAAACTTTGTATTTTACGGTTTGTTATATCTTCGGCTCACTCCTTCTCTTATCTTTTGTAACAAATCACTGTTAGTGTTAGTAAGATTCACTTTTTAAATGGAATGATACAGTAAAGCCATTATTAAAAAATATTTGATGATACGATACAATTTAAATAAATATAACTTCCTGGCACATGGAAAATGACCCAACCTTGCAACCCTCGTTGATTCACGTTAAAAATAAAATTCTGACCTACTTATAGGATTACACATTTCTTACACATCAACCTTGACCTTTCAATAAACCAAGTAGTTTGATTTTTTTATGGCTGTGGAAATTACCGTAGTTCTACTTCCCTTTCTACTTAAAACAATATTTTATTCCATGACTAATAGCACCTAAGATGATATTTAATACGTAGAAAAGTATTAAGTTAGTATTTTATACGTTTTTATTTATTTTAATTTCAATAATAATAAAAATGGGCACAATTTTATTATTTTATATCAAGCCTTGCGCGAACCCTCTGACGTTGTTCAGGGATCCCCAAAATCTATTTTAATTCTCCACGGACCCCCTGAATGGTACCCAGGACCCTGGGGTTCCGTAGGGACCTCTTTGGGAACCACTGATCTACAATAACAACACCGATATTCAATAGACAGGCAGAAATCACCTATGACCCACTCGTAAGCCGACCCCCAACTTTTCCCCTAGATTGTGTCCAAAAAATGTCGACTTTAGAACGAGTAGATACGGTAATTAATTATAAGTTATATATTTTAAATTTTAATTGTAGATTATCTTTGCTCTGTCAAACCCACGCGTATATCATTAAATTTTCAATAATACTAATATTAATAGTTTTAAACGGACACCATGGAACAGTTACTTGAAGCTTTTTACTATCAATGAGGTTTGTTTGGATGGCACATCACACAAATATTTAAACAGATAATATTAGTCCATTATAGACCCCGAAATGGCAGCACCCGTTAGGGTATTACCAGCACCCGTTAGGGTATTACCAGCACCCGTTAGGGTATTACCAGCACCCGTTAGGGTATTACCCAGCACCCGTTATGGTATTACCAGCACCCATTAGGGTATTACCAGCACCCGTTATGGTATTACCCGCACCCGTTAGGGTATTACCAGCACCCGTTATGGTATTACCAGCACCCATTAGGGTATTACCAGCACCCGTTATGGTATTACCCGCACCCGTTAGGGTATTACCAGCACCCGTTATGGTATTACCAGCACCCATTAGGGTATTACCAGCACCCGTTAGGGTATACCAGCACCCGTTATGGTATTACCAGCACCCGTTATGGTATTACCAGCACCCGTTATGGTATTACCAGCACCCGTTATGGTATTACCAGCACCCGTTATGGTATTACCAGCACCCGTTAGGGTATTACCAGCACCCGTTATGGTATTACCAGCACCCATTAGGGTATTACCAGCACCCGTTAGGGTATTACCAGCACCCGTTATGGTATTACCAGCACCCGTTAGGGTATTACCCGCACCCTTTAGGGTATTACCAGCACCCGTTAGGGTATTACCAGCACCCGTTATGGTATTACCAGCACCCTTAGGGTATTACCAGCACCCGTTATGGTATTACCCGCACCCGTTAGGGTATTACCAGCACCCGTTATGGTATTACCAGCACCCTTAGTGTATTACCAGCACCCGTTAGGGTATTACCAGCACCCGTTATGGTATTACCAGCACCCGTTATGGTATTACCAGCACCCGTTATGGTATTACCAGCACCCGTTATGGTATTACCAGCACCCGTTATGGTATTACCAGCACCCGTTAGGGTATTACCAGCACCCGTTATGGTATTACCAGCACCCATTAGGGTATTACCAGCACCCGTTAGGGTATTACCAGCACCCGTTATGGTATTACCAGCACCCGTTATGGTATTACCAGCACCCGTTATGGTATTACCAGCACCCATTAGGGTATTACCAGCACCCGTTATGGTATTACCAGCACCCGTTAGGGTATTACCAGCACCCGTTATGGTATTACCAGCACCCGTTATGGTATTACCAGCACCCATTAGGGTATTACCAGCACCCGTTAGGGTATTACCAGCACCCGTTATGGTATTACCAGCACCCGTTAGGGTATTACCAGCACCCGTTATGGTATTACCAGCACCCGTTATGGTATTACCAGCACCCATTAGGGTATTACCAGCACCCGTTAGGGTATTACCAGCACCCGTTATGGTATTACCAGCACCCGTTATGGTATTACCAGCACCCGTTATGGTATTACCAGCACCCATTAGGGTATTACCAGCACCCGTTATGGTATTACCAGCACCCGTTAGGGTATTACCAGCACCCGTTATGGTATTACCAGCACCCGTTAGGGTATTACCAGCACCCATTAGGGTATTACCAGCACCCGTTAGGGTATTACCAGCACCCGTTATGGTATTACCAGCACCCATTAGGGTATTACCAGCACCCATTAGGGTATTACCAGCACCCGTTATGGTATTACCAGCACCCATTAGGGTATTACCAGCACCCATTAGGGTATTACCAGCACCCGTTATGGTATTACCAGCACCCATTAGGGTATTACCAGCACCCATTAGGGTATTACCAGCACCCGTTATGGTATTACCAGCACCCATTAGGGTATTACCCAGCACCGTTAGGGTATTACCAGCACCCGTTATGGTATTACCAGCACCCGTATGTATTACCAGCACCCGTTATGGTATTACCAGCACCCGTTATGGTATTACCAGCACCCGTTAGGGTATTACCAGCAACCCGTTTATGGGTATTACCAGCACCCGTTAGGGTATTACCAGCACCCATTAGGGTATTACCAGCACCCGTTAGGGTATTACCAGCACCCGTTATGGTATTACCAGCACCCATTAGGGTATTACCAGCACCCATTAGGGTATTACCAGCACCCGTTATGGTATTACCAGCACCCGTTATGGGTATTACCAGCACCCGTTAGGGTATTACCAGCACCCGTTAGGGTATTACCAGCACCCGTTATGGTATTACCCAGCACCCATTAGGGTATTACCCAGCACCCGTTATGGTATTACCCGCACTGTTAGGGTATTACCAGCACCCGTTATGGGTATTACCCGCACCCGTTAGGGTATTACCAGCACCCGTTAGGGTATTACCGGCACCCGTTAGGGTATTACCGCACCCGTTAGGGTATTACCAGCACCCGTTAGGGTATTACCGCACCATTAGGGTATTACCCGCACCCGTTAGGGTATTACCAGCACCCGTTATGGTATTACCAGCACCCGTTAGGGTATTACCAGCACCCGTTAGGGTATTACCAGCACCCGTTAGGGTATTACCCAGCACCCGTTAGGGTATTACCAGCACCCGTTAGGGTATTACCCAGCACCCGTTAGGGTATTACCAGCACCCGTTATGGTATTACCAGCACCCGTTAGGGTATTACCAGCACCCGTTATGGTATTACCAGCACCCGTTAGGGTATTACCAGCACCCATTAGGGTATTAGCAGCTCCCATTAGGGTATTACCAGCACTTATAGGGTATACCAGCACCCGTTATGGTATTACCAGCACCCGTTAGGGTATTACCAGCACCCATTAGGGTATTACCAGCACCCATTAGGGTATTACCCAGCACCCGTTAGGGTATTACCATCACCCATTAGGGTATTACAGCACCCTTAGGGTATTACCAGCACCCGTTATGGTATTACCCGCACCCGTTAGGGTATTACCAGCACCCATTAGGGTATTACCAGCACCCTTAGGGTATTACCAGCACCCATTAGGGTATTACCAGCACCCGTTATGGTATTACCCGCACCCGTTATGGTATTACCAGCACCATTAGGGTATTACCAGCACCCATTAGGGTATTACCAGCACCCTTAGGGTATTACCCGCACCCGTTAGGGTATTACCAGCACCCGTTAGGGTATTACCAGCACCCATTAGGGTATTACCCGCACCCGTTAGGGTATTACCAGCACCCGTTAGGGTATTACCAGCACCCGTTAGGGTATTACCCAGCACCCGTTAGGGTATTACCAGCACTCGTTAGGGTATTACCAGCACCCGTTAGGGTATTACCAGCACCCGTTATGGTATTACCAGCACCCATTATGGTATTACCAGCACCCGTTAGGGTATTACCAGCACCCGTTAGGGTATTACCAGCACCCGTTAGGGTATTACCAGCACCCGTTAGGGTATTACCAGCACCCGTTATGTATTACCAGCACCCGTAAGGGTATTACCAGCACCCATTAGGGTATTACCCGCACCCGTTAGGGTATTACCAGCACCCGTTAGGGTATTACCAGCACCCGTTAGGGTATTACCAGCACCCGTTAGGGTATTACCAGCACCCGTTAGGGTATTACCAGCACCCGTTAGGGTATTACCAGCACCCGTTATGGTATTACCAGCACCCGTTATGGTATTACCAGCACCCGTTTAGGGTATTACCAGCACCCGTTATGGTATTACCAGCACCCGTTAGGGTATTACCAGCACCCGTTAGGGTATTACCAGGACCCGTTAGGGTATTACCAGCACCCATTAGGGTATTACCAGCACCCGTTAGGGTATTACCAGCACCCGTTATGGTATTACCAGCACCCGTTATGGTATTACCAGCACCGTTTAGGGTATTACCAGCACCCGTTATGGTATTACCAGCACCCGTTATGGTATTACCAGCACCCGTTAGGGTATTACCAGCACCCGTTAGGGTATTACCAGCACCCGTTAGGGTATTACCAGCACCCGTTAGGGTATTACCAGCACCCGTTATGGTATTACCAGCACCCTTAGGGTATTACCAGCACCCGTTAGGGTATTACCAGCACCCGTTATGGTATTACCAGCACCCGTTATGGTATTACCAGCACCGTTTAGGGTATTACCAGCACCCGTTATGGTATTACCAGCACCCGTTATGGGTATTACCAGCACCCGTTAGGGTATTACCAGCACCCGTTAGGGTATTACCAGCACCCGTTAGGGTATTACCAGCACCCGTTAGGGTATTACCAGCACCCGTTATGGTATTACCAGCACCCGTTAGGGTATTACCCGCAAGGGCACAAAAAAGTAGGGTGCCCCGGGAAATACAGTCTTGGTGCAAAAAAAAATAAACAAATTGTTTGTGTGTCCACTATAGATCCCGAAATGGCAGCACCCGGGGGAAAAAGATGAAATAAGCATAGTCGTGGGTAACTAAGTAAGTAAAAGTTCTTTTTTAAAAAAAGAGACGGATAATTTCTAAAGTCCGACTTGGTGAAATTCAATTTAATCTCGTTGACTCAATGTTGAACACTTTCTTACCATCTCGTTGACTCAATGTTGACATTGTTTGCTAATGTCACATTAGTGAGGTCATGTTACATTGTATGCTACTGTCACATAGTGAGGTCATGTGACAATGTTTGCTACTGTCACATAGTGAGGTCATGTGACATTGTTTGCTACTGTCACATAGTGAGGTCATGTGACATTGTATGCTACTGTCACATAGTGAGGTCATGTGACATTGTTTGCTACTGTCACATAGTTAGGTCATGTGACATTGTTTGCTACTGTCACATAGTGAGGTCATGTGACATTGTTTGCTACTGTCACATAGTGAGGTCATGTGACATTGTTTGCTACTGTCACATAGTGAGGTCATGTGACATTGTTGGCTACTGTCACATAGTTAGGTCATGTGACATTGTTTGCTACTGTCACATAGTGAGGTCATGTGACATTGTTTGCTACTGTCACATAGTTAGGTCATGTGACATTGTTTGCTACTGTCACATAGTGAGGTCATGTTACATTGTATGCTACTGTCATATAGTGAGGTCATGTGACATTGTTTGCTACTGTCACATAGTTAGGTCATGTGACATTGTTTGCTACTGTCACATTAGTGAGGTCATGTTACATTGTTTGCTACTGTCACATAGTGAGGTCATGTGATATTGTATGCTACTGTCACATAGTGAGGTCATGTGACATTGTTTGCTACTGTCACATAGTGAGGTCATGTGACATTGTTTGCAACTGTCACATTATTGAGGTCATATGACATTGTTTGCTACTGTCACATAGTGAGGTCATGTGATATTGTATGCTACTGTCACATAGTGAGGTCATGTGACATTGTTGGCTACTGTCACATAGTGAGGTCATGTGATATTGTATGCTACTGTCACATAGTGAGGTCATGTGACATTGTTTGCTACTGTCACATAGTGAGGTCATGTGACATTGTTTGCAACTGTCACATTATTGAGGTCATATGACATTGTTTGCTACTGTCACATAGTGAGGTCATGTGACATTGTTTGCTACCGTTACATAGTGACGTCATGTGACTAGGAGACTAAAATACCATTAAAGGAATACACGAGTAGTAGGTCAGCCCCCTTAGGGGTCGTTCATTAAATTTAAAATACATCTGGGGGCAATTACATTAAGTGGTCATGGAGACAAGGGGGGGGGGACAAGTTTTTGCTTCTTGGTTTGTTGTATTCCTTGTGGTACAAACTGTTTGGGTCCAAGTTGGCCGTGTTAAATATTCACGATGCAAACTGTGTTCATGGCCTGCTTGTATTATTGTGAGTCTTTTGAACTGTGTTCATGGCCTGCTTGTATTATTGTGAGTCTTTTGAACTGTGTTCATGGCCTGCTTGTATTATTGTGAGTCTTTTGAACTGTGTTCATGGCCTGCTTGTATTATTGTGAGTCTTTTGAACTGTGTTCATGGCCTGCTTGTATTATTGTGAGTCTTTTGACAATTTGATGTCTGTTGTACGTTGGTAGAAGACGGTGAGATTGAATTGTTTTATTTGATTGTTCCCTGTTGGACCATTGTAGACACGGTGGATGATTTGCGTCAAATAGGTAGTCATGGTTGACTGCACAGCTTTGTCAACAAATAGCTGCTAACAAACTGTTTTAACGATGAAGTTGTTAACAAATTGTTGTCAAGACAGAGGCGTAAACACAGTGTTACATAAGTTTATATCAGAAATGTTAACATAGTGGCATACGTTTATATCAGAGGTGTAAACATAGTGTGGCATAAGTTTATATCAGAGGTGTAAACATAGTGTGGCATAAGTTTATATCAGAGGTGTAAACATAGTGTGGCATACGTTTATATCAGAGGTGTAAACACAGTGTGGCATAAGTTTATATCAGAGGTGTAAACATAGTGTGGCATAAGTTTATATCAGAGGTGGAGTTACTTCCAGTCCCACACACACCACTTTCTTTTAACTGGCATATTTTGTACATGCGCTGAAAGACAAACCTTGCTATAGTATAACAAACCTTGCTATAGTATAACAAACCTTGCTATAGTATAACAAACCTTGCTATAGTATAACAAACCTTGCTATAGTATAACAAACCTTGCTATAGTATAACAAACCTTGCTATAGTATAACAAACCTTGCTATAGTATAACAAACCTTGCTATAGTATAACAAACCTTGCTATAGTATAACAAACCTTGCTATAGTATAACAAACCTTGCTATAGTATAACAAACCTTGCTATAGTATAACAAACCTTGCTAAAGTATAACAAACCTTGCTATAGTATAACAAACCTTGCTATAGTATAACAAACCTTGCTATAGTATAACAAACCTTGCTATAGTATAACGAAGTACGTGTAAAATGTGTGTGTATGATTTTGTGTGTGTGGTTTTTTTTTGGTTTTTTTTGCATGTGTGTGTTTATGTGCGTGTAACTGATTGCGTGTGTTTAAGCAAGCATATCACTGGATGTGTTTAAGCAAGCATATCACTGGATGTGTTTAAGCAAGCATATCACTGGATGTGTTTAAGCAAGCATATCACTGGATGTGTTTAAGCAAGCATATCACTGGATGTGTTTAAGCAAGCATATCACTGGATGTGTTTAAGCAAGCATATCACTGGATGTGTTTAAGCAAGCATATCACTGGATGTGTTTAAGCAAGCATATCACTGGATGTGTTTAAGCAAGCATATCACTGGATGTGTTTAAGCAAGCATATCACTGGATGTGTTTAAGCAAGCATATCACTGGATGTGTTTAAGCAAGCATATCACTGGATGTGTTTAAGCAAGCATATCACTGGATGTGTTTAAGCAAGCATATCACTGGATGTGTTTAAGCAAGCATATCACTGGATGTGTTTAAGCAAGCATATCACTGGATGTGTTTAAGCAAGCATATCACTGGATGTGTTTAAGCAAGCATATCACTGGATGTGTTTAAGCAAGCATATCACTGGATGTGTTTAAGCAAGCATATCACTGGATGTGTTTAAGCAAGCATATCACTGGATGTGTTTAAGCAAGCATATCACTGGATGTGTTTAAGCAAGCATATCACTGGATGTGTTTAAGCAAGCATATCACTGGATGTGTTTAAGCAAGCATATCACTGGATGTGTTTAAGCAAGCATATCACTGGATGTGTTTAAGCAAGCATATCACTGGATGTGTTTAAGCAAGCATATCACTGGATGTGTTTAAGCAAGCATATCACTGGATGTGTTTAAGCAAGCATATCACTGGATGTGTTTAAGCAAGCATATCACTGGATGTGTTTAAGCAAGCATATCACTGGATGTGTTTAAGCAAGCATATCACTGGATGTGTTTAAGCAAGCATATCACTGGATGTGTTTAAGCAAGCATATCACTGGATGTGTTTAAGCAAGCATATCACTGGATGTGTTTAAGCAAGCATATCACTGGATGTGTTTAAGCAAGCATATCACTGGATGTGTTTAAGCAAGCATATCACTGGATGTGTTTAAGCAAGCATATCACTGGATGTGTTTAAGCAAGCATATCACTGGATGTGTTTAAGCAAGCATATCACTGGATGTGTTTAAGCAAGCATATCACTGGATGTGTTTAAGCAAGCATATCACTGGATGTGTTTAAGCAAGCATATCACTGGATGTGTTTAAGCAAGCATATCACTGGATGTGTTTAAGCAAGCATATCACTGGATGTGTTTAAGCAAGCATATCACTGGATGTGTTTAAGCAAGCATATCACTGGATGTGTTTAAGCAAGCATATCACTGGATGTGTTTAAGCAAGCATATCACTGGATGTGTTTAAGCAAGCATATCACTGGATGTGTTTAAGCAAGCATATCACTGGATGTGTTTAAGCAAGCATATCACTGGATGTGTTTAAGCAAGCATATCACTGGATGTGTTTAAGCAAGCATATCACTGGATGTGTTTAAGCAAGCATATCACTGGATGTGTTTAAGCAAGCATATCACTGGATGTGTTTAAGCAAGCATATCACTGGATGTGTTTAAGCAAGCATATCACTGGATGTGTTTAAGCAAGCATATCACTGGATGTGTTTAAGCAAGCATATCACTGGATGTGTTTAAGCAAGCATATCACTGGATGTGTTTAAGCAAGCATATCACTGGATGTGTTTAAGCAAGCATATCACTGGATGTGTTTAAGCAAGCATATCACTGGATGTGTTTAAGCAAGCATATCACTGGATGTGTTTAAGCAAGCATATCACTGGATGTGTTTAAGCAAGCATATCACTGGATGTGTTTAAGCAAGCATATCACTGGAGAAGATTCACAATTGAAAAGAGTAACACCATTAGTTAAATCATTAAACCTTGAAACACTAGAAGATAGAAGAACAAAGAGCAGAGCAGTAATAATACATAAGGCAATTAATTCTAACTTGGAAATACAACACAAAGAAAAAAAGATAATCTAATACAACCATCGGATAGACAGAGAGATAAACATTTCTTCTTATTCCATTCAAACATACACATTCTCATTGCACCGGTCTGGTATTCGGGCGTGCAATGGGTTGCATGGTCAAACCAGGAAAACCAACAGTCTATCAACGTTTAAAACTCAATAAAAAAATGCAAAACTAGACGTGAAGCACGGATAAGCGTTGGACGCTAAAACTCTCTGTATAAAAGGAGCATCTGTAATAGATAAGATAAAATATATGTTTGAGTATTCTTGTAAATATGAGCGCTGATGACGTATATCGCATATATCATCTCTCTGTACCACGTGACTCACTATCTGCCCAAACACACGTATGTTCAAGTGATTTCGTCTCCGGACACCAATCAGCCATTTCCTGGTCATTCTTCTCTCCTACAACCTTCTCTCCTACAACCTTCTCTCCTACATCCTTCTCTCCTACAACCTTCTCTCCTACAACCTTCTCTCCTACAACCTTCTCTCCTACAACCTTCTCTCCTACAATCTTCTCTCCTACAACCTCATCTCCTACTACCTTTACTCCTACAACCTTCTCTCCTACAACCTCCTCTCCTAATACCTTCTCTCCTACAACCTTCTCTCCTACAACCTTCTCTCCTACAACCTTCTCTCCTACAACCTTCTCTCCTACAACCTTCTCTCCTACAACCTTCTCTCCTACAATCTTCTCTCCTACAACCTCATCTCCTACTACCTTCACTCCTACAACATTCTCTCCTACAACCTCCTCTCCTAATACCTTCTCTCCTACAACCTTCTCTCCTACAACCTTCTCTCCTACAATCTTCTCTCCTACAACCTCATCTCCTACTACCTTCACTCCTACAACCTTCTCTCCTACAACCTCCTCTCCTACAACTTTCTCTCCTGCAACCTTCAACCTGTTACAGGGATTCTGTATTACTTCTGACCTTCACCCCCCCCCTTTTTTTTTCCTTCACGCGCCAACCATTTCCCCAGTAGGCCACTCCTCTGACCACGACTTCCAGGGGCATCTCTCTTTTAAGTCCTTATCGTGAGCCAATTCCCCAGTAGGCCACTCCTCTGACCACGACTTCCAGGGGCATCTCTCTTTTAAGTCCTTATCGTGCTGTCTGCCATTCTCATTCTCCAATCAATCCCGCTTTAATCAATATTAGCGACGGTGGCCAGGGCGCTGAGAGTTGCCCGGTAAGCAAATGAAAGGCCAATTTCGAGGCTAATAGGTCCGGACTTTGCAATTTCCTGTGTCTTCTAGAGTCTCGTTTGGCAACGTTTTAGGGACGTCGGCCAAACTTTTTGACAAGTTCATGTGTGTTATTTTGTGTGCTTGGTGTGTGCGTCTGCTTGGTGTGTGCGTCTGCTTGGTGTTTCTCTGCCTTTTATGTACGTGTGCCTAGTGTGTGCGTGTGCTTAATGTTTGCGTATGCCTAGTGTGTGCGTGTGCCTAGTGTTTGCGTGTGCCTAGTGTGTGCGTGTGCCTACTGTGTGCGTGTGCCTAGTGTGTGCGTGTGCCTAGTGTGTGCGTGTGCCTAGTGTATGCGTGTGCCAGTGTGTGCGTCTGCTTGGTGTGTCTCTGTGCCTGTTATGTACGTGTGCCTACTGTGTGCGTAGTGTGTGCGTGTGCCTAGTGTGTGCGTCTGCTTGGTGTGTGTGTCTCTGTGCCTGTTATGAACGTGTGCCTACTGTGTGCTTGTGCCTAGTGTGTGCATGTGCCTAGTTTGTGCGTGTACCTAGTGTGTGCGTGTACCTGGTGTGTGCGTGTGCTTGGTGAATGCGTGTGCTTACTGTGTGCGTGTGCCTAGTGTGTGCGTGTGCCTAGTGTGTGCGTGTGCCTAGTTTGTGCGTGTGCCTAGTGTGTGCGTGTGCCTAGTGTGTGCGTCTGCTTGGTGTGTCTCTGTGCCTGTTATTTACGTGTGCCTACTGTGTGCGTGTGCCTAGTGTGTGCGTGTGCCTAGTGTGTGCGTGTGCTTGGTGAGTGCGTGTGCCTACTGTGTGTGTGTGTGCGTATTGTGTGCGTGTGCCTACTGTGTGCGTGTGTCTAGTGTGTGCGTATGTCTAGTGTGTGCGTGTGCCTAGTGTGTGCGTGTGTCTAGTGTGTGCGTGTGCCTAGTATGTGCGTGTGCCTACTGTGTGCGTGTGTCCAGTGTGTGCGTGTGCCTAGTGTGTGCGTGTGTCTAGTGTGTGCGTGTGCCTAGTGTGTGCGTGTGCCTACTGTGTGCGTGTGTCCAGTGTGTGCGTGTGCCTACTGTGTGCGTGTGTCTAGTGTGTGCGTGTGCCTAGTGTGTGCGTGTGCCTACTTTGTGCGTGTGTCCAGTGTGTGCGTGTGCCTAGTGTGTGCGTGTGTCTAGTGTGTGTGTGTGCCTAGTGTGTGCGTGTGCCTACTGTGTGCGTGTGTCCAGTGTGTGCGTATGCCTAGTGTGTGCGTGTGTCTAGTGTGTGCGTGTGCCTAGTGTGTGCGTGTGCCTACTGTGTGCGTGTGTCTAGTGTGTACGTGTGTCCAGTGTGTGCGTGTGTTGGTAGGTATCAACACAAAAGTTTTATGGTTCATACCGGATACTTGACCTGAACACATTCACTTTCATGCGTGCATTCAATATTTGGTTTGTTTTCATACATCTACAAGACAGAGTTATTCCATGTTTGGTTTGTTTTCATACATCTACAAGACAGAGTTATTCAGATGTATTACATTTATCTAAGGTGTAAAATATATAAATGAATAGTCTCGCGTTTTTATGTGTGGCTTGTACGTCCTGCCACCTTTGATAATTGATAGGACCTTCATGGCTGTCCATTTTTAATTTACATTGTCTTTACTGCGAACGTACATTGATTGCCTTGTCTCAGTTCGCTCCCTTACTGACATCAAGGGCGACTTCAAAGTATGTCACTCAAATGGTGACAGGATGACTTCAAAGTATGTCACTCAAATGGTGACATAATGACTTCAAAGTATGTCACTCAAATGGTGACAGGATGACTTCAAAGTATGCCACTCAAATGGTGACAGGATGACTTCAAAGTATGTCACTCAAATGGTGACAGGATGACTTCAAAGTATGTCACTCAAATGGTGACAGGATGACTTCAAAGTATGTCACTCAAATGGTGACAGGAGGAATTCTCCAAGATTAAAAACACATCAATGACGTCATGTTTTCAACATCTGTGAGGCAGATTGGGGGCATACAAATTAAAGATGATCAATTATAGAAGAAAAAAATAAGCGGAAATAGAAATTTTAAAGAAATAATTCTCAAGGTAGAGACAAATAAGATTTGAAGGAAGATAAGCGAATACATTTGTGGACATTTTCCTAACTATTAATTATAACAATAATTTTAATTAATTATGAAATTTAGTTTTGATTACAAATAATAAATATTTACATTATATATAACGATTAATTAATCGTTTAATTGTTAAAATTTGTAATTAATTAAAATTAATTTGTAGATTAAAATTCTATTAAAATTTACGAAAATATTTCGAATATTTTTTTCCTCCAATTTCTTAATAATTTATATTTTTTGTTACTTACATACTTTTCCCTCGTATAAACTCGTATTATTATTTATTTATACGTTCATACATAAACAAAATGATTTATTCCTTATTTATTTCAAAACAGAACGAATTTGCTATGTTACGTCCAAAAATTTGGAGGTCTTGGAATAACCGCGACTTAACCGATTTTGCGAAATAATGAATCGTGACGTAACGGGATCTATATATGCGTTATAAAAAATATAATTAATCGATTAAATTTTGATTTATGGAAAAAAATTAAAATCAGTACCAGTAAAAGCCCTAAAATATATAAATGATATTAAATGTGATATAAAACTGTAATTATCAGTATTAATTAGTTATTACCATGCGAAAGTTCCAAGCAAACGTGAATCTCAAAGGAACTTGAAATAATTGTTTTATTAAATTATCTTATAACACGAAATCTGTCCACACAAATAGTTTTACTGGTATAAATCTGTCAACAAATAGTTTTGTTTTACTGATATAAATCTGTCAACAAATAGTTTTGTTTTACTGATATAAATCTGTCAACAAATAGTTTTACTGATATAAATATGTCAACAAATAGTTTTACTGTTATAAATCTGTCAACAAATAGTTTTACTGTTATAAATCTGTCAACAAATAGTTTTACCGATCTAAATCTGTCAACAAATAGTTTTACTGATATAAATCTGTCAACAAATAGTTTTACTGTTATAAATCTGTCAACAAATAGTTTTACTGTTATAAATCTGTCAAAAATAGTTTTACAGGTATAAATCTGTCAACAAATAGTTTTACTGTTATAAATCTGTCAAAAAGTTTTACTGTTATAAATCTGTCAACAAATAGTTTTACTGATATAAATCTGTCAACAAAAAGTTTTACTGATATAAATCTGTCAACAAATAGTTTTACTCATATAAATCTGTCAACAAATAGTTTTACTGCTATAAATCTGTCAACAAATAGTTTTACTGATATAAATCTGTCAACAAAAAGTTTTACTGATATAAATCTGTCAACAAATAGTTTTACTCATATAAATCTGTCAACAAATAGTTTTACTGCTATAAATCTGTCAACAAATAGTTTTACTGTTATAAATCTGTCAACAAATAGTTTTACCGATCTAAATATGTCAACAAATAGTTTTACTGATATAAATCTGTCAAAAATAGTTTTACTGCTATAAATCTGTCAACAAATAGTTTTACTCATATAAATCTGTCAACAAAAAGTTTTACTGCTATAAATCTGTCAACAAATAGTTTTACTGATATAAATCTGTCAACAAAAAGTTTTACTGATATAAATCTGTCAACAAATAGTTTTACTGCTAAAAATCTGTCAACAAATAGTTTTACTGCTATAAATCTGTCAACAAATAGTTTTACTGATATAAATCTGTCAACAAAAAGTTTTACTGATATAAATCTGTCAACAAATAGTTTTACAGGTATAAATCTGTCAACAAATAGTTTTACTGCTATAAATCTGTCAACAAATAGTTTTACTGCTATAAACCTGTCAACAAAAAGTATTACTGCTATAAATCTGTCAACAAATAGTTTTACTCATATAAATCTGTCAACAGAACTGTCAGTGTGAATGACTCTCACGTTATCGTCAAAGAAGGCACAATTTTATTTTTGCCCTGCACTCTACCCGTGTCTGTTCCACTTGTGTTTACTCCTTAAAGTAACCCTCCTCCACTGCCCCTCACCTGCAGTGGTTACTCCTTAGAGTAACCCTCCCCCCTGCCCCTCACCTCCAGTGGTTACTCCTTAAAGTAACCCTCCCCCTTGCCCCTCACCTCCAGTGGTTACTCCTTAAAGTAACCCTCCCCCCTGCCCCTCACCTCCAGTGATTACTCCTTAAAGTAACCCTCCCCCTTGCCCCTCACCTCCAGTGGTTACTCCTTAAAGTAACCCTCCTGCTCTGCCCCTCACCTCTAGTGGTTACTCCTTAAAGTAACCCTCCTGCCCTGCCCCTCACCTCCAGTGGTTACTCTATTGATTCCGAGGATGTGTGTCTTTGATCCGTGGTTTTATGGGGGACCACGTGAGACAAAAGGGCTATTGACTGCATCGCTCTACCTCTGATGTTTTTATGGGGCCTCAGAAAGAGCCAGCGTTTGAACAATTAGCAGATTACTAATGGGCTGGCGCTAAGCGTTTGAGCGCGTGCATGATATTAAATGAGCAGTTTTTGATTCCGATATCTGAATTGCCAGGAGAGCCATATTTTTGGAGATGGAAGTTTGAAAAAGGCGGCATCTGGCCTTGCAAGTGAATTCTTATTTGTTTCCCCAGCATCCCGGTGATGGACACAGCAAATTGATGGAAGCGGATCATCGATTACCTCCCCTGCTCTACTGGCGGATGTTATAACTAGTTTTATATTAGAACATTACTGACATAACGAATGTTATAACTAGTTTTATTTTTAACATTACTGACATAACGAATGTTATAACTAGTTTTATTTTTAACATTACTGACATAAAGAATGTCATAACTAGTTTTATAATAGAACATTACTGACATTCCGCATTCATTTTTTATTCATCTTATTGATTTAATAATATTATTATTTTAGATCATTTGTTCTGGGGTAACATTGCAGTCAACATTCTCTTTAGATATTTGAGTGAATCTGAAAACCCAGAGAACAATAAATTATAAATTTGAGAACTTTGTTTCTATATGGTGAAAGTGTGTGTAAAATTAGAGCTTCGCCTTATTACCCAACCCAATCAATAACAAGTAGTGAGACTGTGTCACTACCATACAACTAACAAGTAGTGAGACTGTGTCACTACCACACAGCTAACAAGTAGTGAGACTGTGTCACAACCACACAACTAACAAGTAATGAGACTGTGTCACTACCACACATCTAACAAGTAGTGAGACTGTGTCCCAACCACACAACTAACAAGTAGTGAGACTGTGTCACTACCATACAACTAACAAGTAGTGAGACTGTGTCACTACCACACAGCTAACAAGTAGTGAGACTGTGTCACAACCACACAACTAACAAGTAATGAGACTGTGTCACTACCACACATCTAACAAGTAGTGTACTGTGTCCCAACCACACAACTAACAAGTAGTGAGACTGTGTCACTACCATACAACTAACAAGTAGTGAGACTGTGTCACTACCACACAGCTAACAAGTAGTGAGACTGTGTCACTACCACACAGCTAACAAGTAGTGTACCTGTGTCACTACCATACAACTAACAAGTAGTGAGACTGTGTCACTACCACACAGCTAACAAGTAGTGAGACTGTGTCACAACCACACAGCTAACAAGTAGTGAGACTGTGTCACTACCACACATCTAACAAGTAGTGAGACTGTGTCACTACCACACAACTAACAAGTAGTGAGACTGTGTCACTACCACACAGCTAACAAGTAGTGGGACTGTGTCACTACCACATAACTAACAAGTAGTGAGACTGTCACTACCACACAGCTAACAAGTAGTGAGACTGTGTCACTACCACACAACTAACAAGTAGTGAGACTGTGTCACTACCACACAGCTAACAAGTAGTGAGACTGTGTCACTACCACACAACTGACAAGTAGTGAGACTGTGTCACTACCACACAATTAACAAGTAGTGAGACTGTGTCACTACCACAAAGCTAACAAGTAGTGAGACTGTGTCACTACCACACAACTAACAAGTAGTGAGACTGTGTCACTACCACACAACTAACAAGTAGTGAGACTGTGTCACTACCACACAACTAACATGTAGTGAGACTGTGTCACTACCACACAACTAACATGTAGTGAGACTGTGTCACTACCACACAACTAACAAGTAGTGAGATTGTGTCACTACCACACAACTAACAAGTAGTGAGACTGTGTCACTACCACACAACTAACAAATAGTGAGACTGTGTCACTACCACACAACTAACAAATAGTGAGACTGTGTCACTACCACACAACTAACAAATAAATGCCACTTGGACGTCATGACGTCATACCTGGTGGACATGACGCCCTCAGATTAACTTAAAACGTTAGCCATGTCCGGGGGTGGGGGGAGGTCAGCGCTGATGTCCTTTTGGTTGGAACCCTCCCATGATACACCACTCCCAGGAACCATCAGTGCGGGGATATAGTTTACTGCCCCGTCAATCATCAACAACCTTGACAGGAGGGAGATTAAACCATCGATGTGTGGGTGGGTGGGTGTGTGTGTGGTTGGGTGTGTGTGTGGGGTGTGGGTGGGTGTGTGTGTTTGGGGGGTGTGGGGGTGTGTGGGGGGGATTTGAGAATGGTGCGAAGCTGACGGCGATGAGGTAAATTTCAAGTACATAATTATTCGCAATTTAGTTTTGGATTCAAGTTAAGTTATATAAATCTCTGAGTAAATGATATTTGATAACTAAGTAGGTATAACGTTCTTGTACGATATGATAAAATACAAGATGTACGAACTAGTTGTTTGATCAAATGTTTACATTAAAGCTTTATTAATTGACTGATATAAAGTAGATGTTTAGGCTAATGCTTTCGTCAGTGCAAAAAACTTACACAAGTATTAAAATTATATTTATTTATACTACATAAGGCTATCTATATCATGGGAAAATAGAAGTAAAAAAAAGATTTTCAAAAACCACGTTTTTATAAGCGGACTAAAAAGAAGAAAATACATTTTGAAATTTTAAAATAAGTACTATGATGTAATATGACTAAAAACGTGGGCGGCCGGTACTCAGGCTTAACTAATTCAATTCACTCATTTTCTTACTCGTCATTTGTAAACCCCAATCAATTAAGCCAAACGCCTGAGTACAGACTGGAAATGACTGATCTCCCCTTGATGTTAAACATGGTTTTTGTGGTCGGGGTTGGTGTGAACTCGGCACGTGAATGTAATGTAAGCAAGGGCAGACGGATAATACATAGGCTTATATATAAATAAACTAAAAAGTTCAATAATTTAATAACGGTACATTCGATCGATCTGAAATTTTAATTCAATGCATTGTCATCCAAGATCTACTATCTGTGGTAAAATTTTGAGATCTCTAGGACCATCAGCAGTGGTTTAATTTTACGTTGGCAGATTTGAAAAAATTGTGGAAAGAGAAACCAACTAACAGGAACGAAAGTGAGTTAATAAAAACGTGGTGAAAATAATTACGTACAGACTTAAAAAAAGAGAGAAACACACACACAAACAAAAGAATGACACGGGATATAGGCCTTGTCGTAATATGGCGGAAATCTATTAATAGAAATATTCGGGTCTTTTGGCTTGACGAATTTCAAAAAAAAATTAATAAAAGTTACGAGTCAATATGTAAATGTAGGTATATTGAGAAGGAAGTATCTTAGCAGCTATCTGTTAATTCTATGTTAATATAAGACAGCTTATTGGCTTATTGGACTTGAACAAGAAAAAACCGTTTCGTAATTTTACTATGCTAACAATTTTGAGAACTTATTGATTTGACCACGTTTTTAGCAAACTGTAATAATTAATGGATCTAAATCTGCACCAATAAAAGTTAACTCAGGAGTTCCACAAGGAACCGTGCTAGGTCCCTTACTCTTTTTAATTTATATAAATGATTTACCCAACAACATCTCAACAGGTACAAAAGTTAGGTTATTTGCTGATGAACAATCTATAGAACAATTAAATCAGAACAAGACAGCAAAATTTTACAAAAAGACTTAGATGAATTGATAAAATGGGAAACTAACTGGAGTATGTCTTTCCACCCAGAAAAGTGTCAACTAATAAGAGTAACAAAGAAAAAGAAACAAATAAATTCAAAATATTACATTCATGGAAAAGAACTGACCCAAACTAAAGATGCAAAATACTATGAGTCTTAATAAATGAGAAACTATCAATGGAATCCCCATGTCAATGAAGTTATTAAAAAATCAAACAAAACCTTAGGCTTTATAAAAAGAAACTTTAACAAATGTAATAGAGATATAAAACTAAAATGCTACCTCACTTTGGTGAGACCTGTACTAGAATATGCATCTTCTGTATGGGACCCATCCACCAAAGAAAACATTGATAAACTAGAACAAATTCAAAAAAGAGCTGCCAGATTCATTACTGGAGAATATTCGAAACTGACAAGAATAACACCATTAGTTAAATCATTAAACCTTGAAACACTAGAGGATAGAAGAACCAAGAGCAAAGTAGTAATCATACATAATGCAATTAATTCTAATTTAGAAATACAACACAAAGATAACTTAATACAACCCTCAGATAGACATAAGGATAAAAACACCTTTCTTATTCCGTATGCAAGAACAAACACATACAAGTTTTCCTTCTTCCCGTCCGGAATTCGGGCGTGGAATGGGTTGCCTGAAGAATCCAGGAAAACCAACACTTTATCAACATTTAAATCTCTAATAAAAATGCAGGACTAAACACAAACCATAGATAAGCGTAGGACGCAATAATCTTCTGTATAGAAGGAGCGTCTGTAAACAGATAAGATAAGACTGTATTTATGCTTCAAAACATTGTTCCGCTAAAATGTAATCTAAAAATAGAACATTACGCAATAAGTTATAACGTTTTCCGGTTTTTGAAATGACAAGCCCTATAAGAAAAGGGAGGAAGTAACAAAGTTACATTGAAAACCGCGACGGAAAAAGATTTCACAGGTATGTCAACTTTTGAACTCGGAGCCAACGTACCAAATCGTTTGATACATCTATTTTCCATATGGTTCCTACTATGGGTATTGGCCGCATGGTTCCTACTATGGGTATTGGCCGCATGGTTCCTACTATGGGTATTGGCCGCATGGTTCCTACTATGGGTATTGGCCGCATGGTTCCTACTATGGGTATTGGCCGCATGGTTCCTACTATGAGTATTGGCCGCAAATAAAATGCCAGTAACTGCAATATCTGAAATATTTTAAGGTCTAAAACTCGTGTACGATATGGGATTAATGAAAAGGTCTAAAGTTCTGTCTATTTACAAGCTATAGTTATGAAACCTAGACACCAATGGGCTTGCTTACAAACCTAGACACCAATGGGCTTGCTTACAAACCTAGACACCAATGGGCTTGCTTACAAATCGTTTTTACTTTTAGTTTTGGTTTGTTTTGTTTAATCGAATTGTGATGTGAATGATAACAAGACGGGTGATGTTAGACTACATGTGAATGATAACAAGACGGGTGATGTTAGACTACATGTGAATGATAACAAGACGGGTGATGTTAGACTACATGTGAATGATAACAAGACGGATGATGTTAGACTACATGTGAATGATAACAAGACGGGTGATGTTAGACTACATGTGAATGATAACAAGACGGGTGATGTTAGACTACATGTGAATGATAACAAGACGGGTGATGTTAGACTACATGTGAATGATAACAAGACGGATGATGTTAGACTACATGTGAATGATAACAAGACGGGTGATGTTAGACTACATGTGAATGATAACAAGACGGGTGATGTTAGACTACATGTGAATGATAACAAGACGGGTGATGTTAGACTACATGTGAATGATAACAAGACGGGTGATGTTAGACTACATGTGAATGATAACAAGACGGGTGATGTTAGACTACATGTGAATGATAACAAGACGGGTGATGTTAGACTACATGTGAATGATAACAAGATGGTATCCAGACGCCACTGGCCTTGTACTGACGTCCAATTTTAAGGCAGTGGTTCTCATACTCTTGCTTTATTCACGTGTTCCCAAGGCGTCTGCTGTCAAAACAAGCGTTTTCAAGAACTCAAATCAAGATTGTGAAGATTTCTTATGTTTCTAAAACATTGGAGAGAGAGAGAATCTTTTTGCACCAGGCTAAATAGATGTGGTTTCAGAAGAAAAAAAATTTAGCAAACAAAATTAGTAAAATGTAACTATGACACATTTTGTTGTGATTTTTCGTAGGCATTCTGCACACTGTAGGGACCCATGTCTTAGGGTATGTTTATGGCATTTTGTGAGTCAGACAGCCATACATGTGAAAAAAGCTTATTGACACTTTGTTGACAGAATCCGAAGTTGTAGGCGAGGGCTATAACTCAGCTGTGGGGTTACTGCTCGCCATTAAGTGACGTCATCCAAGAGAAGATAGTGCAAACGGAATTTTGACGCATCGTAACTGTAAAGCCTGATTTCTATTTTTAGACTCTGGGACTGAAACCGTAAACTTGAGAACACAACAAGGAGTTCTAGGTGCAACAAGTCTATGACGTCATTGAATGGACTTTCTATAAAAGGTGGTTTGGTTTACTTCTCTGATCATGTCATTGTTTCCGTGTTATATTGTTGACGTGCTGATCATGTCATGGTTTTTGTGTTTACATGTATGCGTTGCTGAAAACACGATCGTCTGTGCTGTGTACATGTAGGCGTTGCCCAAAACATGATTGACGCAGAATGATGAAAAGAAGGGATATAACGAGGTTTTAGCTTTTTTTTTCTTCTTCTTTTTTTTTAGCTTCCTCCCCTCCTTTCTAAAAGTACCCTCAACCCGTCCTTTTCTTTCACCTCTATTTTAGACGTGTGAATGAAAGCTATTGAACATTTCAACTGATGTGTTCCAAATAGAAATAAAAAATCTCTTCTTTTTTTTTAGCAAGCCTCATACAAAAGCGATGATGTCAGGGGGGGCCAGCGAGTCATTGCTATGAGGAGCCAGTTAATTCCCTTGGCAGTTCTGTTGATTTGGTTGCATGCATGCATGTTCCAGGCAAATCCATGTTAAGGCCCCTCTATCCACTTCGCCTTGTCTCTTCAAATCAAATTTTCTTCTTTTATTTATGTCTGACCATATTTGTTGGGAATGCGAAACAAACTTGTGAGGCGGAGGAAGGGAGATGGTTTGGAAGAAGGTGGGGAGATGTGGATGTGAGGTGGTGGAAGGTGGAAATTTAAGGTGGGGGAGGTGATGAGCTGCAGTGGTCGGAGGTGGGGTGTTGAGGTGGTGGGAAGATGGGAGATGTGTAAAGGTGGAAGTTGATGAGCTTGGGGCTGGGAAGAAGGAGGGATGAGGTGGTGGGAGGTGGTAAGGGTGGAGTGAGGTGATGGGGTTGGTGTGAGGTGGCGTGAGGTGGTAAGGTGATGTGAGTTGATGGGGTGGCGTGCCAACAAATCTTCATATTCCTGGAATGTCTTCTCATCACGACTTAGTTCAATAGTCTTTCAATGCCGAGATCTGGTCATTGACTTCATGGTGCAGAGATCTGGTCATTGACTTCATGGTGCAGAGATCTGGTCATTGACTTCATGGTGCCGAGATATGTTCATTGACTTCATGGTGCAGAGATCTGGTCATTGACTTCATGGTGCCGAGATATGGTCATTGACTTCATGATGCAGAGATCTGGTCATTGACTTCATGGTGCCGAGATCTGGTCATTGGCGTCATGGTGCCGAGATATGGTCATTGACTTCATGGTGCCGAGATATGGTCATTGACGTCATGGCTGTAGTCTGTATGAAAAATGACATTCGACTTTACTCATGAAGCCAAGTGTGTTAATCTATTTTTAGAAATCAATAATCTTTATTGGTTAAAGAGCATGAGAAAAATGTCCTTTGAGACCTTATTTTGAAATATGGGTCTCATCTGTTCCTTTCATTTTTGTACTTATTTTAACGGCCCTTTTGTAGTTACATTGAAGGGCCCCTTGTGCAGTGCCGTCGTAACGCATAGGCCCGTTGGGCATTTTCCCGGGGGCCCACGAGCATAGGGACCCATGGGAATATGCTTATTTATATATATTATATATATTTATTTTTTTATTCCTGCCGGGGGGGGGGCGGCACCATTTCTTTGCACAGGGGTCCAAAATGGTGTTAAGACGGCTCTGCCCTTGTGTAGTTATTTTGACGGGCCCCTTGTGTAGTTATATTGGGTGTGGTATATTTTACATTTATTGTCTTAAAATCAGTTAATTCCTTGATCGACAAGCAATCTGAAAACTGCCAGTCTGCCATGAACGTCTTTGTTGTCATGTGATTGGCTGTAACGCGAACTGCATAATGGTAGCGGGCCGCTTTCTGCTCTAGTGGGCTGTATGTAACACGACCTACATATTTGATTGGCTGTAACACGACCTAAATATTTGATTGGCTGTAACACGACCTACATATTTGATTGGCTGTAACACGACCTAAATATTTGATTGGCTGTAACACGACCTACATATTTGATTGGCTGTAACACGACATAAATATTTGATTGGCTGTAACACGACCTACATATTTAATTGGCTGTAACACGACCTACATATTTGATTGGCTGTAACACGACCTACATATTTGATTGGCTGTAACACGACATAAATATTTGATTGGCTGTAACACGACCTACATATTTAATTGGCTGTAACACGACCTACATATTTGATTGGCAGTAACACGACCTACATATTTGATTGGCTGTAACACGACATAAATATTTGATTGGCTGTAACACGACCTACATATTTAATTGGCTGTAACACGACCTACATATTTGATTGGCCGTAACACAACCTACATATTTGATTGGCTGTAACACGACCTACATATTTGATTGGCTGTAACACGACCTACATATTTGATTGGCTGTAACACGACCTACATATTTGATTGGCTGTAACACGACATACATAATGGTAGCGGGTCGCTTTCTGCTCTAGTGGGCATGAACATTCAATTATACCATGACAGCATTTAATAGGCTCGACAAATAGAAATAAAAAATAAATCCTTTAAAGGTTGTTTTAGAAATTTTATCTGTCGAAGATCGTTATAAAAAACTAAATCTGTCACAGGTTGTTTTAGAAACTAAATCTGTCACGGGTTGTTTTAGAAACTAAATCTGTCAAGGGTGGTTTTAGAAACTAAACCTGTCAAGGGTGGTTTTAGAAACTAAATCTGTCGCTCTCTCGTTCTATCCGGCCCCACAATTTGACATTCATACGTCATCTTACATGACAAAACGTTCTATGACCAGGTCGTCACGTGACAAAACGTTCTATGACCAGGTCGTCACGTGACAAAACGTTCTATGACCAGGTCGTGACGTGACAAAACGTTCTATGACCAGGTCGTGACGTGACAAAACGTTCTATGACCAGGTCGTGACGTGACCATCAACACCATAGACGTAATCAGAAAACATGTTCATCAATGGAAATAAAAAATTAATCCTACAATACTAAATAAAGTATGTAAACATCAAACAACATAATCAATAAACATCAAACAACATAATCAATAAACATCAAACAACATAATCAATACACATCAAACAACATAATCAATAAACATCAAACAACATAATCAATACACATCAAACAACATAATCAATAAACATCAAACAACATAATCAATACACATCAAACAACATTGAAATCAAAAGACATAAAAGAATATTTAAATCTATAAGCAATTAAACATTCAACCTTTAAATCTATAAACATAAAACAACGTTAAAAGCAATAAACATCCTTGTCATAAAAGTTAACAGCCCAATACCCGTAGACCAAGATTGTGCAACTTGTATTTTTTAACTTCTAGACATTCGTATCGTATTTCTTTTGTATCGCTTGGTTTCCCAACAAAAAAAAACTAACTAACTGCTATCGATTTTTCCTAAGCTGCATAGCATATCGAATACAATTTTTCTGTTTTGAAAAAAAAATCAAATCATTAGAGTTTTAAATTTTTATTATTTTGTTTTTCCTTTCAATATTCTAATGAAGTCATGGCCGTATTACATGACATGTTATCTGACTCTAGAGAGCTTTCATTTGTCACGTGATTGGTGACGTCATACTCGAACCGATGGTTAGATGGCTGTCCTTGGTACTTGTCATTTCAGAGACAACTTGCTGGGCATATCAGGGGAAGCTATCACAGCTAATTGGGATTGTCTATTCTTGGTTTGTTTGTTTTTTGCTTGTTGCTGGAGTCACAAGTTTGACTATGAGTTTTTGTTCGTTCGATTGTTTTTAATTAGTAACAAATTCAGCAGGTCTATTCTTCCTTTTTTAAAAAAACTTTTAAAAACTTTCTTTGTGTTACTATTCATTTCTGTTGTCTTTGGTGCATGGAGAAACAGAAAAATAAATCGGGAGAGAAAGAAAAGGTGAGACATCTTGTGAGAGATTTTCTGTTTTGAAGTAGAGAGGAGGGGGTGGATAGAAACAATTAGAAAAAGAGAGAGAGAGAAAGAGAGAGAAATAAGATAAAAAGAGAAAGAGAAATGAAGAGAAAGTGGAGATAAACATTGAGTAAGGATAGAAAAATAGAAATCAAAATTAAAAAGACATAGAATGGGTATAAGCGAGGGGGATATATATTAAAGAGCCATAGTGTGGGTATAAGAGAGTGGGATGTATAGAAAAGAGACATGGAGTGGGTATAAGAGAGTGGGATGTATAGAAAAGAGACACGGAGTGGGTATAAGAGAGTGGGATGTATAGAAAAGAGACATGGAGTGGGATGTATTGATGAAATGGTTTGTAGTGTGTATGTTATATAAGCATTTTATTTTACAAATGTATTAAAGTTGAATTACATCTCAATTGACCTAATGTAGAGCACATCGACTGACCTATTGCAAAGCGCTCAAATTGGCATATTGTGTAAAACTTAAGTGACCTATTGTGTAGCTCCCCCGAATGACCTATTATATAGCACCTGAACTATTGTATGACACCCCAAATGACCTGTTATATAGCACCTCAACTGACCTATTGTATGACACCCCCAAATGACCTGTTATATAGCACCTCAACTGACCTATTGTATGACACCCCAAATGACCTGTTATGTAGCACCTCAACTGACCTATTGTATGACACCCCAAATGACCTGTTATATAGCACCTCAACTGACCTATTGTATGACACCCCAAATGACCTGTTATATAGCACCTCAACTGACCTATTGTATGACACCCCAAATGACCTGTTATATAGCACCTCAACTGACCTATTGTATGACACCCCAAATGACCTGTTATATAGCACCTCAACTGACCTATTGTATGACACCCCAAATGACCTGTTATATAGCACCTCAACTGACCTATTGTATGACACCCCAAATGACCTGTTATATAGCAACTCAACTGACCTATTGTATGATACCCCAAATGACCTGTTATATAGCACATCAACTGACCTATTGTGTAGAATCTTGACTGACGTACAGCCCCGCAACCACCCCTTCTCCCTCACCCCAAACCCATTTAAATATTTTGTAGAGCACCTCACATGACCTATCCTAGAATATCTCATGTGACCTATTGTAGAATATCTCATGTGACCTATTGTAGCATACCTCATGTGACCTGTTGTAGAATACCTCATGTGACCTATTAAAGAATACCTCACATGACCTATCCTAGAATATCTCATGTGACCTATTGTATAATACCTCATGTGACCTATTGTAAAATACCTCATGTGACATATTGTTGAATACCTCATGTGACCTATTTTATAATACCTCATGTGACCTATTGTAGAATACCTCATGTGACATATTGTAGAATACCTCATGTGACCTATTGTAGAATACATCATGTGACCTATTGTAGAATACCTCATGTGACCTATTGTAGAATATATCATGTGACCTATTGTATAATACCTCATGTGACCTTTTGTAGAATACCTCATGTGACATATTGTAGAATACATCATGTGACCTATTGTAGAATACCTCATGTGACATATTGTAGAATACCTCATGTGACCTAATGTAGAATACCTCATGTGACCTATTGTAGAATATCTCATGTGACATATTGTAGAATACCTCATGTGACTTATTGTAGAATACATCATGTGACATATTGTAGAATACTTCATGTGACCTATTGTAGAATACCTCTACTGACCTATTCTACATAAATATTAAGTTATAGTAAGACGCGATGGTGCTTTAAAAAAAGGATCGTCATTTCAACTGATAAGTTCTGTTTAAAAAAAAGAATGTCATCAATTTTTAGATTTTAATGAACTATTTGGTATTGAATGCAGCATAGCAATGATGTCTATTATTGAATGCAGCATAGCAATGATGTCTATTATTGAATGTAGACATAGCAATGATGTCTATTATTGAATGTAGACATAGCAAGGATGTCTATTATTGAATGCAGCATAGCAATGATGTCTATTATTGAATGCAGCATAGCAATGATGTCTATTATTGAATGCAGCATAGCAATGATGTCTATTATTGAATGTAGACATAGCAATGATGTCTATTATTGAATGCAGCATATATGTCTATTATTGAATGTAGACATAGCAATGATGTCTATTATTGAATGCAGCATATATGTCTATTATTGAATGTAGACATAGCAATGATGTCTACTATTGAATGCAGCATAGCAATGATGTCTACTATTGAATGCAGCATAGCAATGATGTCTATTATTGAATGCAGCATAGCAATGATGTCTATTATTGAATGTAGACATAGCAATGATGTCTATTATTGAATGCAGCATATATGTCTATTATTGAATGTAGACATAGCAATGATGTCTACTATTGAATGCGGCATAGCAAGGATGTCTACTATTGAATGCAGCATAGCAAGGATGGCTACTATTGAATGCAGCATAGCAATGATGTCTATTAGTTAATGCAGCATAGCAATGATGTCTATTATTGAATGTAGACATAGCAATGATGTCTATTATTGAATGCAGCATATATGTCTATTATTGAATGTAGACATAGCAATGATGTCTATTATTGAATGCAGCATATGTGTCTATTATTGAATGTAGACATAGCAATGATGTCTACTATTGAATGCAGCATAGCAATGATGTCTACTATTGAATGCGGCATAGCAAGGATGGCTACTATTGAATGCAGCATAGCAATGATGTCTATTAGTTAATGCAGCATAGCAATGATGTCTATTATTGAATGTAGACATAGCAATGATGTCTATTATTGAATGCAGCATATATGTCTATTATTGAATGTAGACATAGCAATGATGTCTATTATTGAATGCAGCATATGTGTCTATTATTGAATGTAGACATAGCAATGATGTCTATTATTGAATGCAGCATATGTGTCTATTATTGAATGTAGACATAGCAATGATGTCTATTATTGAATGCAGCATATGTGTCTATTATTGAATGTAGACATAGCAATGATGTCTATTATTGAATGCAGCATATGTGTCTATTATTGAATGTAGACATAGCAATGATGTCTATTATTGAATGCAGC
The DNA here is from genome assembly GCA_944989445.1 of Ampullaceana balthica. Lineage (NCBI taxonomy): Eukaryota > Metazoa > Mollusca > Gastropoda > Lymnaeidae > Ampullaceana > Ampullaceana balthica. Next base: position 116,981 of record CALYLW010000683.1, on the reverse strand, counting down.
ATATGTGTCTATTATTGAATGTAGACATAGCAATGATGTCTACTATTGAATGCAGCATAGCAATGATGTCTACTATTGAATGCGGCATAGCAATGATGTCTACTATTGAATGCGGCATATATTTCTATTATTGAATGTAGACATAGCAATGATGTCTACTATTGAATGCAGCATAGCAATGATGTCTACTATTGAATGCGGCATAGCAATGATGTCTACTATTGAATGCGGCATATATTTCTATTATTGAATGTAGACATAGCAATGATGTCTATTATTGAATGCAGCATATATGTCTATTATTGAATGTAGACATAGCAATGATGTCTACTATTGAATGCAGCATAGCAATGATGTCTACTATTGAATGCGGCATAGCAATGATGTCTACTATTGAATGCGGCATATATTTCTATTATTGAATGTAGACATAGCAATGATGTCTACTATTGAATGCAGCATAGCAATGATGTCTACTATTGAATGCGGCATAGCAAGGATGTCTACTATTGAATGCGGCATATATTTCTATTATTGAATGTAGACATAGCAATGATGTCTATTATTGAATGCAGCATATATGTCTATTATTGAATGTAGACATAGCAATGATGTCTATTATTGAATGTAGACATAGCAATGATGTCTATTATTGAATGCAGCATATATGTCTATTATTGAATGTAGACATAGCAATGATGTCTACTATTGAATGCAGCATAGCAATGATGTCTACTATTGAATGCGGCATAGCAATGATGTCTACTATTGAATGCGGCATATATTTCTATTATTGAATGTAGACATAGCAATGATGTCTATTATTGAATGCAGCATATATGTCTATTATTGAATGTAGACATAGCAATGATGTCTACTATTGAATGCAGCATAGCAATGATGTCTACTATTGAATGCGGCATAGCAATGATGTCTACTATTGAATGCAGCATAGCAATGATGTCTACTATTGAATGCAGCATAGCAATGATGTCTACTATTGAATGCAGCATAGCAATGATGTCTACTATTGAATGCGGCATATATTTCTATTATTGAATGTAGACATAGCAATGATGTCTATTATTGAATGCAGCATATATGTCTACTATTGAATGCAGCATAGCAATGATGTCTACTATTGAATGCAGCATAGCAATGATGTCTACTATTGAATGCGGCATAGCAATGATGTCTACTATTGAATGCGGCATAGCAATGATGTCTACTATTGAATGCGGCATAGCAATGATGTCTACTATTGAATGCGGCATAGCAATGATGTCTACTATTGAATGCGGCATAGCAATGATGTCTACTATTGAATGCAGCATAGCAATGATGTCTACTATTGAATGCAGCATAGCAATGATGTCTACTATTGAATGCGGCATATATTTCTATTATTGAATGTAGACATAGCAATGATGTCTATTATTGAATGCAGCATATATGTCTACTATTGAATGCAGCATAGCAATGATGTCTACTATTGAATGCAGCATAGCAATGATGTCTACTATTGAATGCGGCATAGCAATGATGTCTACTATTGAATGCGGCATAGCAATGATGTCTACTATTGAATGCGGCATAGCAATGATGTCTACTATTGAATGCGGCATAGCAATGATGTCTACTATTGAATGCGGCATAGCAATGATGTCTACTATTGAATGCAGCATAGCAATGATGTCTACTATTGAATGCAGCATAGCAATGATGTCTACTATTGAATGCAGCATAGCAATGATGTCTACTATTGAATGCAGCATAGCAATGATGTCTACTATTGAATGCAGCATAGCAAGGATGTCTACTATTGAATGCAGCATAGCAATGATGTCTACTATTGAATGCGGCATATATTTCTATTATTGAATGTAGACATAGCAATGATGTCTATTATTGAATGCAGCATATATGTCTATTATTGAATGTAGACATAGCAATGATGTCTACTATTGAATGCAGCATAGCAATGATGTCTACTATTGAATGCGGCATATATTTCTATTATTGAATGTAGACATAGCAATGATGTCTATTATTGAATGCAGCATATATGTCTATTATTGAATGTAGACATAGCAATGATGTCTTTTATTGAATGCAGCATAGCAATGATGTCTACTATTGAATGCAGCATAGCAAGGATGGCTACTATTGAATGCAGCATAGCAAGGATGGCTACTATTGAATGCAGCATAGCAAGGATGGCTACTATTGAATGCGGCATAGCAATGATGTCTACTATTGAATGCGGCATAGCAAGGGTGTCTATTTTATTGGCTTCTAACCAATACCAAGCTTGTACTAGAACGTTCCCCAAGATGGAAGCCTCTTTCAGTGTGCCCATGGCTGATTAATTAGGACAGAAAGAAGGAAAGCCATTGCAGACATGAAACACGATGGACAACACTGGCAGATATGAAACAAGATGAACAACACTGGCAGATATGAAACAAGATGAACAACACTGGCAGATATGAAACACGATGGACAACACTGGCAGATATGAAACACGATGGACAACACTGGCAGATATGAAACAAGATGAACAACACTGGCAGATATGAAACACGATGGACAACACTGGCAGATATGAAACAAGATGAACAACACTGGCAGATATGAAACAAGATGAACAACACTGGCAGACATGAAATTCACACTGTCCGAACACATCTTAGCCGAGCAAAGATGGCGTCTTGGTCATTAAAAGAAATCGAATGCTCAATTAAAATCAGAATGCCCAAAAGCTAATCCGCCTCTCATCTGCCTCTCATCAGTCTCTCATCCGTCTCTCATCTACCTCTCATCTGCCTCTCATCTGCCTCTCATCTGTCTCTCATCTGTCTCTCATCTGCCTCTCATCTGTCTCTCATTTGCCTCTCATCAGTCCCTCATCTGCCTCTCATCTACCTCTCATCTGGCTCTCATCTGCCTCTCATCTGCCTCTCATCTACCTCTCATCTGCCTCTCGTCTGCCTCTCATCTGCCTCTCATCAGTCTCTCATCTACCTCTCTAGGGTTTTAAGTTTCAAATGTTGTCAGTGCTGAATGTGTTGAATGAATTTATTTTTATAAGGAAACTAAATGTCTGAATGATCTATGTTGTATTGAGACACTGATAAGACAGTAATAAGACACTGATAAGACAGTAATAAGACACTGATAAGACAGTAATAAGACACTGATAAGACAGTAATAAGACGCTGATAAGACAGTAATAAGACACTAATAAAATAGTAGTAAGACACTGATAAGACAGTAATAAGACACTGGTAAGACAGTAATAAGACACTAATAAGACAGTAATAAGACACTGGTAAGACAGTAATAAGAAACTAATAAAATAGTATTCTTAACTTTTCGTATGTTTAGAAATAAATTGTATTCGAAAAATACGAACTTGTTTTAAATGATATTTCTAAAATCCTACATTGCCTTCATTTCTCAATAACTTTGCTCTCAGATTACCATCAATGGCCGCCTGTTGTAGTGAATGTTGTAGTGAATTTTGTAGTGAATGTTGTAGTGAATGTTGTAGTGAATGTTGTAGTGAATTTTGTAGTGAATGTCGTAGTGAATGTTGTAGTGAATTTTGTAGTGAATGTCGTAGTGAATTTTGTAGTGAATGTTGTAGTGAATGTCGTAGTGAATGTTGTAGTGAATTTTGTAGTGAATGTCGTAGTGAATTTTGTAGTGAATGTTGTAGTGAATGTCGTAGTGAATGTTGTAGTGAATGTTGTAGTGAATGTTGTAGTGAATGTTGTAGTGAATGTTGTAGTGAATGTTGTAGTGAATGTTGTAGTGAATTTTGTAGTGAATTTTGTAGTGAATGTCGTAGTGAATGTTGTAGTGAATGTTGTAGTGAATTTTGTAGTGAATGTCGTAGTGAATGTTGTAGTGAATGTCGTAGTGAATGTTGTAGTGAATGTTGTAGTGAATGTCGTAGTGAATGTCGTAGTGAATGTTGTAGTGAATGTCGTAGTGAATGTTGTAGTGAATTTTGTAGTGAATGTCGTAGTGAATTTTGTAGTGAATTTTGTAGTGAATGTCGTAGTGAATGTTGTAGTGAATTTTGTAGTGAATGTCGTAGTGAATGTCGTAGTGAATGTTGTAGTGAATGTTGTAGTGAATTTTGTAGTGAATGTCGTAGTGAATGTTGTAGTGAATGTTGTAGTGAATGTCGTAGTGAATGTTGTAGTGAATGTTGTAGTGAATGTTGTAGTGAATGTTGTAGTGAATGTTGTAGTGAATGTCGTAGTGAATGTTGTAGTGAATGTTGTAGTGAATGTTGTAGTGAATGTTGTAGTGAATGTCGTAGTGAATGTTGTAGTGAATGTTGTAGTGAATGTTGTAGTGAATGTCGTAGTGAATGTTGTAGTGAATGTTGTAGTGAATGTTGTAGTGAATGTTGTAGTGAATGTCGTAGTGAATGTTGTAGTGAATGTTGTAGTGAATGTTGTAGTGAATGTTGTAGTGAATGTTGTAGTGAATGTCGTAGTGAATGTTGTAGTGAATGTTGTAGTGAATGTCGTAGTGAATGTTGTAGTGAATGTCGTAGTGAATGGTGTAGTGAATGTTGTGTTTGTGTGTTTAAAGTTTGAAGCCAGCTCCCAAAGACGACCTGACTTGTGTTACTCCGTCATTAGCGTCAGTGAGAATCGCATCTTTTACCTTGCAACTAGCAATTATCTGGTGAAGATGAAGGTGGCCATTAGAAGAGGGTTTACGGTATCTAGTTGTTACACGCATTCAAGACTGCAATGATGTCAATACTTGGCTCAACATTTCACGTTCAGAAAGTTTATTTATAGCTTCAGTTTGTTCAAACATTCAAGTCATACAGATGTTTTGTTTATTCTTATTCATTTAACCAAAGTTTATCTATAATAAATGTTAACTTGTTATATAAATGTGTATATCAAATGGTAACTCTATTTCTGAAACCTACCAATATGTACCATAGAAATTCAGAATTCCCTCCTTGTACCATTCCAAGATAATATAGATCTGTGAAATCTAGCTCCACCAGTGAAGTCGTTAGATATATATGAAATCTAGCTCCACCAGTGCAGTCGTTAGATATATATGAAATCTAGATCCACCAATGCAGTCGTTAGATATATATGAAATTCAGCTCCATCTATGCAGTGGTCAGATCTATATGAAATCTAGTTTATTAATCCAGTCGATAGATCTATATGAAATCTAGTTTATTAATGCAGTCGATAGATCTGTATGAAATCTATCTCCATCAATGAAGTCGTTAGATTTAGCTTCATGCTTACTCTAAAGAAGTTATGTGTCTATTCAACTACAATATCACTGCCTCTACTCTACTTGATCAATGTTATTGTCTCTACTCTACTTGATCAATGTTATTGTCTCTACTCTACTTGATCAATGTTATTGTCTCTACTCTACTTGATCAATGTTATTGTCTCTACTCTACTTGATCAATGTTATTGTCTCTACTCTACTTGATCAATGTTATTGTCTCTACTCTACTTGATCAATGTTATTGTCTCTACTCTACTTGATCAATGTTATTATCTCTACTCTACTTGATCAATGTTATTGTCTCTACTCTACTTGATCAATGTTATTGTCTCTCCACACAGTTACACAAGAAACTCATTGAGAAAGTCAACATTGGAGGGACCGAGGCTGTCTTGACAGGTGAGAACGTGCTGTAGTTTTTATTGTTGATTTTGTTGTTGCTGTTTTTGTTATGTACAGCTCTATTTTTACCCAGGAGCTGTTTGACCTCTCCTGAAAGCTCCTGCTGTTTCAGTAGTTACTTTCTTGATGCTGTTCTTGTTATTGCTGTCGCCTTGGCAACCGTTAAAGAAACAAAAACAATAGAAAGACTTTTAGAAAGATCAACATTCATAATTCTCTAGCTTACATGTCCATCACACTACTATAAATAACCCAAGAAATATTCCCGATAGATCCCAGAAATATGATTCTCTAGCTAACATGTCCATCACACTACTATAAATAACCCAAGAAGTATTCCCGATAGATCCCAGAAATATGATTCTCTAGCTAACATGTCCATCACATTACTATAAATAACCCAAGAAGTATTCCCGATAGATCCCATAAATATGATTCTCTAGCTAACATGTCCATCACACTACTATAAATAACCCAAGAAATATTCCCGATAGATCCCATAAATATGATTCTCTAGCTAACATGTCCATCACATTACTATAAATAACCCAAGAAATATTCCCGATAGATCCCAGAAATATGATTCTCTAGCTAACATGTCCATCACATTACTATAAATAACCCAAGAAATATTCCCGATAGATCCCAGAAATATGATTCTCTAGCTGTCACTGTCATGGGTTAACGTATTGTCACTGCCATGGGTTGACGGGTTGTCACTGTCATGGGTTAATGTGTTATCACTGTCATGGGTTAATGTGTTATCACTGTCATGGGTTGACGTGTTGTCACTGTCATGGGTTAATGTGTTATCACTGTCATGGGTTGACGTGTTGTCACTGTCATGAGTTAACGTATTGTCACTGTCATGGGTTGACGGGTTGTATCTCATCTGGAACATCATGTAAATACAGCATCTTGTGCCAATGACATTTCTGTGCCAGTGTGTCATATGTCACAACGATGTGTCAGCTGTCACTGTCAGTTTAAATGACTTACTTTATAGTTTATAAATGACCAAATTTTGACTTTATAAAAAATATTAATGAACCAATTTTGCGTTTAAAAAGGACCAGGTTTTTTGGTCAATAAAGGACATGTTTTTAATATAAATGATTTGATTTACACTCTATATTGAACTCATTTATAGTTTTAAAATATAGAAAAGTAAATTTATAAATGTTTAATGCCGAATCATTATTGGAAGTTTTATGATTGATTTTATTGTATGACACACCGCTGCCACGACACACCTCTCCCACGATACACCTCTCCCACGACACATCGCTCTCACGACACACCGCTCTCACGACACCGCTCCCACGACAAACCGCTCCCACGACACACCGCTCCCACGACACACCGCTGCCACGACACACCGTACTAAGAAAAGTTTAAAAATCGCTCTATAAACCACAGCAGCGTGCTCCAGAAAATTTGAGACTCGCTGAACATTCTACGCGTTCATATAACGAGATTCGCTGAACATTCTACGCGTTCATATAACCGCCATGGCAATTTCCGAATCAAGCCGAATACGTCTCCTAGGACGCCGGGAAAGTTGCTAGGCAACGGACGTGAATTATTGACCACGTGCTTAAGCAATAACTGCGAGTGGAGGTCACCATAACAACAGGGGAGGTCACCATAACAACAGGGGAGCCTACTCTTGCGCGAAAGGTTCTCATTATCTCGTGGTTCGGGGGCCATTATTCTGTCTTTGACTCAATCTGTAAATAATAAAGGCGTTTGAAATTATAGAACGGCCGAGAGAAGAGCATATTCACATGTCTTCAACACTTTTGGTACCTGCTGCATCATCGATTATGGACATCCGATTACCTGATCTTGATCGAACGATACCATGTGACCTTTACTTTGTATGGTCACCGCGATACTCCTGATAGACTTAATTGTTACTTCAATACCACGAACACGTTTGATGTTTCACCGCGATACCACTGTCATGTTTGATGTATCACCGCGATACCACTGTCATGTTTGATGTATCACCTCGATGCCATTGTCATGTTTGATGTATCACCGCGATACAACTGTCATGTTTGATGTATCACCGCGATACCACTGCCATGTTTGATATATTACCGCGATACCACTGTCATGTTTGATATATCACCTCGATACCACAGCCATGTTTGATGTATCACCGCGATACCACTGTCATTTTTGATGTATCACCTCGATACCACTGTCATGTTTGATGTATCACTGCGATAACACTGTCATGTTTGATGTATCACCGCGATACCACTGTCATTTTTGATGTATCACCTCGATACCACAGTCATGTTTTATGTATCACCTCGATACCACTGCCATGTTTGATGTATCACCGCAATACCACTGTCATGTTAGATATATCACCTCGATACCACAGCCATGTTTGATGTATCACCGCGATACCACTGTCATTTTTGATGTATCACCTCGATCCCACTGTCATGTTTAATGTATCACCGCGATACCACAGCCATGTTAAACTTACCTGCGGTGAAAACAAACCTTGCATAATTAATCTCCTATTGGTCAATGGAAACATTTGACATCGGTGTGCGTGTGTGTGTGTGTTTGTTTGTTTGTTTTACAAGAAATATTCATATGTCATCACTAGACCATTGCAACATTCCTGACGACACCTAGGGCCAATACTTGAGAACCCCTGATTGGCCAGCACACTTCTGTGAAGTCATCTCATTTCTGACATTGTCTCCCATTTCGTCATCTTTTATCATCAAGCCGGTTGAAAGTGTAAATATTTGTTTTACAAAATTCAATTGGTTGTTGTTAACAAAGTCCTGGCGCAGTATTTAAATGTAAACCTAATCTACCCATCTTCAGCCGGATTCACAGGCTGTAAATCTGTATAAATATATTCATGTGTTGTAAAGCTATATAAATATTAATAAGACCGCCATTACTGTGGCCTCAGCGCAGCCCTTTTGAAACCGGATGTGACGTGCTATTTCTCTCTTCGCCCCGTGATATTTCCTAAGTGATGTCCCCTAGGGCCACGCCCCAATTAAAGCCAATGGCGATTTCGTCTTGCGCGATCTAATTCCAAAAACGTGCTAATATTTATCTCATGGTCTCAAAAACCCGTTACCCCACCCCCACCCCCCACCCGACATGATGACCGTGGGTTGGAGAGGGACGAATCAAGTTGCCCCCCACCCTCCCACCCCCACCCGACATGATGACCATGGGTTGGAGAGGGACGAATCAAGTTGCCTCCCCCTTGTGAGCCTTTGTATATTATTTGTCTCCCCCTGGATGTCAGTGATTTAACTCCCATATTTATTTTGAAAGTCATAGCTCCCTGTAGGGGTGGAGCTCTAGAAGTCAAAGGTAAAGGGGCGTGTCTAGCAGATGTTTGTTCATAAAGATTACTTGATTGAACCCCCCCCCCTTTTGCAGGTTATGATATATCAATCCAGGTGACGTCATTTTAATCATTTGACAAACTTTTCGTTCTTTTATTGGACACTTATCTTTCTGTTCATGACGTCACATTATATTGGAATATTGGTAGCATGTAAGAAGAATCAGACCGCAAAATAAAATTGCACTAATAAAGAGTAATTTAAAACCGCTGAGCCTTTTCCCGCCTCTTTGAACTTTTCCCGCCTCTTTGTACATTTTCCCACATCTTTAAATCCTTTCCCACTCCTAGATCTCCTTACCGCCCTTTTGAAGCCGTTACCACCTCTTAAACAATGTCCCGCCTTTTTACACGCATTTATTTAAGTCACACTGTTTGTATGTTGTATCCGTCCATCCATCCATCCGTCAAATCTTGTAATGTAAAATTAAACCAGTTCTGATGGTCCTAGAGATCTCAAAATTTTAACACAGGTAGATCGTGGATGACAATGCATTGTCACAATTTCGGATCGATCGAATGTACCGTAATTAAATTAATGCATTTTTAGTATTTAGTTTATGTCTATATTATCACTCACATCAATGAACCATAACTCAATTCGCCCTAGAGGGATACAAGTAATTTCAATGTGTTGACGTCAGAAGTGGATTGTAAAGAGTTTTAATTATAAGTTTAAAAAGAACAAAGTTCGTCAAACGTTCCTGGTCGAATTGTTAGTGTGATCGATTGCCGACCTGGGGATGCGGTGTGCAATTTTCAGTTGGGGAAACTGAATTCTTTTTTAATACATAAATTTGTAATTAAAAATATATCTTTTTACCACTATCATTTTTAAGTTATTGACAATAAAGTTTAACTAATTAATTTGAATTGATAAGGTCGAAAAATCGATTTTAAAAAATTGTATACTAAAAGTAGAAATTAAAATATTTAAAAAATCTTTTTTTTTAAAGGACACGCTTTTATTGACACATCGAAAGTGCAAATTAAGAGGAGAAAATAATTTTTTTCTATGATAACAGGTGAAATCTGTGAACCTATCCACTGCACATAAAAGCATGGGGCGCTCATCACAACTCTCTATCATGTACAAGGCTGCGAAACATACATACACATTTGTATGAATATTAATAAACATTAAAAGTTTCACAAATTTGATCATATACATGCTACTATCATATTAATTAGAAATATTTATCTATATGCAAAAGAATAATTGCAAAGATAAATGAGTTATGATGGGTGTTCCACGATTTTTTTGTGCAGTGGATAGATTCACGGATTTCACCTGTTATCATAGAAAAATTTTATTTTCTTCTTTTTAGTGCACTTTCTTTATGTAAATAAAAGCATGTCCTTTTAAATAAAAAGATTTTAAAAATATTTTATTAAACCTTTTCCCGCCTCTCTGAACGTTTTCCCGCCTCTTTGAATCCTTTCCCACTCCTAGAACTGTTTCCTCCCTGTTGAACACGTTACCACTTCTTTCTATATTTTCTCATTACCTCTTTCCACCCTATTCCCTTTACTTTATTATTTTGACTCATTCCCATCTCATCTATCTCTTTCCACCTATGTCCCCCCTCTCCCACCTATGTCCCCCCTCTCTCCCACCTATGTCCCCCCTTTCCCAGGTCTACCCACTTCTCATATCCGATGTCCTTACAACTGATGAAAAGACTGACATAAAGCCGGGTCTACACACCTCAAAGCCTGTGGAGCTTGTCACATGCTTTTAGCGTAAATTAATTTCATCTCCGCATTTCATCTTTATTATCTTCTAGTTAAGGCAGAGGTATCGATACATTTGTAATCGGACCGTTTGTTACTGCTTTGCTTTATTTCAGATCGGTACTTGTTGTAATCAATCCGTGACTTGTTTTGTCAAGGGTCGATACCCGTAACTAAAACCGTTCATTGTAAATGTGCTCTAGGTTGGATCAATACATTCATAATCAGTTCGTTAGCTGCACATCTATTCTTAACTGAGATAAAATTGTGGTATCGTAAAACGTTGATACTTTTCAAAGAATACAACAAACTATCTTATCAAGTTATTGTCTTACATATTTAAAATATATACATAAGACCTAGTCTAGTGTACCTGCTTGATGACCTAGTCTAGTGTTGCTACTTGATGACCTAGTCTAGTGTTGCTACTTGATGACCTAGTCTAGTGTTGCTACTTGATGACCTAGTCTAGTGTTGCTACTTGATGACCTAGTCTAGTGTTGCTACTTATGACGTAGCATAGTATTCGATGACGTAATCTATTATTTGATAACTTAGCATTGGAGCTCTAGAAAGTTCTAGAACGATCTAAATATTGGTGGTAAATATTCGCTTTACACAATCTAGAGTCCAGTATCCATGAGAGAATAGAGTGAGAGGGGGAGAGGGGCTTGAGTGAAGACAAAACGGAGAAGATGAGGGCAGAGAAGCCAACTGAGAGTGAAAATATGAGACAATAGACGGAGATAGATCAAATGGTTCCCAGCGTCTGTTGTATTCAATTATTCCCATGCTGTAGTTATGTTTTCATTTCTATCTATTGGGTGTTGTATTTCAATGTCTAAATAGTCAGTTATATTTATCGTCATTTTCATAGCTCTATTTTTATTATATTTTTCTTAATTTCAAAAGCAAATACCTTTAAAAAAAACATTTTAGGTAAAATACAATTTTGATTACATAAATAAATTAGGTAGTAAGTAAATAAATATAGACATATATGTGTGTATGTGTATGTTAAAAGACATTTCAACGACTGACATCAAATAATTGCATAATTGTATACATCACAACCATTACATTGACATAACATTGACGGACACCATATTGTCTGACACCACATTGACGGAAATCGCCGTCTCTTGCCAAGTCTTTCTAAGTCTGTGTTTGCGGCCCTGCTCTACGTCCACTGCCCTGCTCTACGTCCACCGCCCTGATCTACGTCCATGGCCCTGCTCTACGTCCATGACCCTGCTCTACTTCCTCGACCCTGCTCTACGTCCACTGCCCTGCACTACTTCCACTGCCCTACTATACGTCCACTGCCCTGCACTACGTCCACTGCCCTGCTTTACGTCCATGGCCCTGCTCTACGTCCATGGCCCTGCTCTACATCCAAAGCTCTCCTCTACGTCCACTGCCCTGCTCTACGCCCACGGCCCTGCTCTACGTCCACTGTCCTGCTCTAAGACCACGATCCTACACTACGTTAACGGTATAATAAGCCCCAAGAGAATATTGATTGGCAAGCCTGACTAGGAGTTTTTCTTGGCAGTTGAAAAAATAATGGCATTGTGCTGTCTTAGCTTTGTCATTTTTTGCCACAATAAATCTTGTTGTGAGAGATCGTCTTGCTTATAATTATAATGGTGTCTTGATATTTTAGTTATCTGTGGCTTGTCTCTCTTTTGTCAGATGCAAGTGTCTTTTTAAAAGTTATATATAAACTAATATGCATTATATGTTTTGGTTTGTGTGTGTGTGTATATCTACCTATCAAAGCCACTAAACTTTCTTATCGTGTTTTTTTTTAATTTGTATTATGACCGAAAATCTTTGCTTCTAACTATGTGTTATCTTCATGGTGTTATCTCTTTTGATAACATATTAACACAAAATTTATCCTCTTTGCCCTGTTGTGTTAGCTGACTCAAAGAGTTATTTTTTGGTGCAGTAATTTGGTGCGCTGCTTTCTAAAATTAGTTTTAAAATCGTGTTGTGATTAGCACTGTAAAAAAATATTATATACATACTTTGTGTACATATCAGAAATATTTCGGATTTATCATAAAATGATAAGTTACTTGGGCTTTTGACCCAAAAAAAGTTGGCGCCTTAGGCGCTCTACAACCCCTATTATAAAATACTTTGCGTACATTTAAGAAAGTTTAATACAATGTATTACTTATTTATCATTCAAGGACAAGTTAGTTGGGCTTTTGAAAAAGTTGGGCGCCGTTGGCGCCCTGAAAATAGTGGGCGCCACGGCGCCGCAGCACAAACTAGTTTATAATTATTTTCATACCTTTTGATGCACACCTTATATTAACTACGAGCAACAAAGCCCGTCCAAGGACGTTCCGCCACCGTTCGGTGGCATGTTGTAACTCCCCTCCAACAGCCGTCACGACTGGCATACATGTGCATCACGTCAAAAATACTATTCATTGTAGTTAAAATAAATAACTCGTAAAAACAGAGCTTTTGACTATAAATCCCAACGCGCATAACTCAAAATAAAGTCTTGGAAGAAATACTGCACCAAAAATAATTCGTTTTGAACGTCCGCGTAAACGTGTTCAATATGATTGGCTGTAGGAGTTACATGTGTTTGAGGGACCAATCGCTATCGATGACCGCAGGGGTCATAAGCCTTTTATTATATAGGAAGATAAGCTCAAACAATGACGTCATATAGTATTTTTTACAGTGCTAATCACCACTCGATTTTTAACTGCTATAGACTGTTGTACATCGTTCCACATCCATCAACTGACTTGGGCTTTTAAATTATTTATTTTTTGTTCAACTTAAGAGATATCTTCTCTTGGTCTATATCAAACTTAAGATATCTTCTCTTGGCCTATATCAAACTTAAGATATCTTCTATTGGCCTATATCAAACTTAAGATATCTTCTCTTGGTCTATATCAAACTTTAGAGATATCTTCTCTTGGCCTATATCAAACTTAAAGATATCTTCTCTTGGCCTATATCAAACTTAAGATATCTTCTCTTGGTCTATATCAAACTTTAGAGATATCTTCTCTTGGTCTATATCAAACTTAAGATATCTTCTCTTGGTCTATATCAAACTTAAGATATCTTCTCTTGGTCTATATCAAACTTAAGATATCTTCTCTTGGTCTATATCAAACTTAAGATATCTTCTCTTGGTCTATATCAAACTTAAGATATCTTCTCTTGGTCTATATCAAACTTTAGATATCTTCTCTTGGTCTATATCAAACTTTAGAGATATCTTCTCTTGGTCTATATCAAACTTTAGAGATATCTTCTCTTGGTCTATATCAAACTTAAGAGATATCTTCTCTTGGTCTATATCAAACTTAAGAGATATCTTCTCTTGGTCTATATCAAACTTAAGAGATATCTTCTCTTGGTCTATATCAAACTTAAGATATCTTCTCTTGGTCTATATCAAACTTAAGATATCTGTATCCAACACTCCAAGAAAATTCAAATAAAATATTTAAAAAATCTTTTGTTTTTAAAGCACACGCTTTTATTTACATATAGAAAGTGCACTAAAAAGAAGAACATAAAAAAATTCAATCCGTGAACCTATCGACTGCACATAAAAGCGTGGGGCGCCCATCACAACTCATTTCTTATTGCAACTATTCTCTTAAATATAGATACATTTTTCTAAGTAATATGATAGTAGCATGTATATGATCAAAGTTGTGAAACTTTAAATGTTTATTAATATTTATATAAGTTTGTATTTATGTTTCGCAGCCTTGTACATTATAGCGAGTTGTGATGAGGGCCCCACGCTTTAATGTGCAGTCGATAGGTTCACGGATTGAAATTTTTTATTTTCTTCTTTTTAGTGCACTTTCTTTATGTAAATAAAAGCATGTGCTTTTAAAAAAAAAGATTTTTTAAATATTTTATTTTCTACATTTTAGTATCAAAATTTTTTAAATCAATTTTTCGACATAATCAACTCAATTTAATTAGTCAAAATTCGTTGTCTATAACTTAAATGTGATAGTGGTAAAAAGATAGATTATTAATTAAAAATTTATGTATTTTAAAAAAAAACAGTTTCCCCAACTGAACATTGAACCCAGTTTACCTCCAGGTCGAACATACATTAAGCTAACACTTCGGCCAACTAGGCTACACAAATGCCAGTTGTTCCTCTTGTATTATCATGTCAATGTAGATTTATTTTCCTATTAGTGAGCTGTTTAACACCTGGAATGTGGTCACCGATGGCTGGTGGTGAACTCCGGTGACATTCACGTGAAAGTCAAGAATAGCACGGATACAGATTATATATAAAGATAAACTTAAAATGCATTTATTTAATTACGGTACATTCGATCGATCTGAAATTTTGATACAATATATTGTCATCCAAGATCTATCTGTGGTACAATTTTGAGATCTCTAGGACCATCAGAAGTTGTTTAATTTTACGTTAAAAGATTTGACGGATACAACATACAAACAGTGTGAGTTAAATAAAAGCGTGTAAAAAGGAGGTTTGGCTTAGCTTGTTTTTATTAAGGAAGTAATATTTTAGTCGCGTGCCGGCTGATGTAGTTCTGCGTGCCGACTGTGGCACGCGTGCCAAGGTTAGCCATCAATACTAGAGCCCGAGTTCCCAACCTGTGCGTCGCGACCCCTTGTCGCGAAAGGTTTTCTGGGGGTCGCCAACTTATACATTCGACAAAGAAAATATTAACTACAATGCAATCTTGAACTGCTAAATTAGTACTCGTACATATAAATACATTTAACACTAATGCCGAACAGAGAAATTATACGATGATTGGTATACATACCTATAAGTAAAATCTTTGTTTTCAACAGTTAGCGCGCCAAAACACATTCAACAAGTCACTTTTACGTATCATCAAAGTATGCTTTGTGATTGGTCGCTCACTTGACCACAGGGATGGCCAATGTCCAGCCCGCGGGCCAAATACGACCCGCGCTTACATTTTAACTGGCCCGCTGTCTCATCTTAATCATGAACTGACTCTTGGCCGTTTTCTGTTACGTCGGAATTGTTTTTATCATTATAGCCGAAATAATAAGATGTTTTGAGTACAAAAAAGCTATGAGGTCAAATGAATGCAAAATATATGATGCTTTATTGTTTATTAATATGAGTATTTGCTACAAAGAACGACTACAGTTATGTTCTGTTATGTGTACGAAATTCCTTGACATTCGATAGAGAATATTGATGTCATAATATTGACGTCATAATATTGACGTCATAATATTGACGTCATAATATTGATGTCATAATATTGATGTCATAATGTTGATGTCATAATATTGATGTCATAAAATTGATGTCATAATATTGATGTCATAATATTGACGTCATAATATTGATGTCATAATATTGATGTCATAATATTGATGTCATAATATTGTTTATATTTGCTAACTCTTAAAGGGAAATGAATGTGACATTTTTAAATCATATTTTTGACTAAACATTTTAAAATCATATTTTTGACTAAACATTTTAAAATCATATTTTTGACTAAACATTTTTAAATCATATTTTTGACTAAACATTTTAAAATCATATTTTTTACTAAACATTTTTAAATCATATTTTTGACTAAACATTTTTAAATCATATTTTTGACTAAACATTTTTAAATCATATTTTTGACTAAACATTTTAAAATCATATTTTTGACTAAACATTTTTAAAACATATTTTTGACTAAACTTTTAAATCATATTTTTGACTAAACATTTTCGGCGTTAGTTATATTTCAACACATTTTATTTATCTAAGGTACGCTTTAAATAATATAAAATGAAAATCTTTATTCCAAAACTTGGACAATAGTTATCCAATTTTCATAATTTTAAATGAAGGAATAAGACAATTATAAAATGACCAAATCCGACACACAAAAAAACCCAGATTACATTGTCCACTTTTCATCCCCCAAAAATGTAGCTCTTACAAATTACAAAAAAATAACAATCACATATTTAAAAAGTCTGCACACAACACAGTATCAATGGTATGTAAATTTTGTTTATTCTCTTTATCCGGCCCGCACATACTTTTACTTAAAGGAACATGGCCCGCTTTGCAAAAAGTTTGGAGGCCCCTGGTTTACCACATGTATACTAAAGGTCACACCATGGTTTTCTTTTCAAGTTGTTGAATCAACAGCTCGAGTGCTCAGTTGTTGAATCAACAGCTCGAGTGCTCAGTTGTTGAATCAACAGCTCGAGTGCTCAGTTGTTGAATCAACAGCTCGAGTGCTCAGTTGTTGAATCAACAGCTCGAGTGCTCAGTTGTTTAATCAACAGCTCGAGTGCTCAGTTGTTTAATCAACAGCTCGAGTGCTCAGTTGTTGAATCAACAGCTCGAGTGCTCAGTTGTTGAATCAACAGCTCGAGTGCTCAGTTGTTGAATCAACAGCTCGAGTGCTCAGTTGTTGAATCAACAGCTCGAGTGCTCAGTTGTTGAATTAACAGCTCGAGTTCTCAGTTGCTTGTCTTCGTGAAATATATTCATTCAGGTGATATCAAAGAAGAGTAGGCCTACCTATTTTGTAGTGGACTTGAAACTACTACAAAAAGTGAAGATATTATTGAGAAGATAAATACGTTATTTTGAGACTGAAGGATTAAAGTGGAAAAACGTCTGTGTGGTTCGTACGGATCTATGCATGGTTCAAAATCAGACTTTCAGACAAAAAAGGTAAAAGAACTTGCTCCCCAAACAAGGGGAATTAACTGCATGATTCTCAAGTTTGCAATTGCCAGTAAGACTCCTTTGCAAAGGGAATTAATTTGCTGATAAAAAGCGTACCTTACTTAAAAACTGGAGCTCTTAACACTCGTCTGTTTAAAGAAATTGATTCTGATCACGAGCTTCTTATTTTCTACAATGCAGTAGAAAGGTTGTCAAGGGAAATGTTGTGAATCTTGTCTTTGTATTGAAAGATGAAAACAGGTTGTTTCTTGATGTGCAAAGGAAGCATGACCCTTTGACCCTTTGGTATATTTTAACGACGAAGATTTGGTTTTAAAGAAATAGCATATCTTGATATCTTGATATCTTGATATCTTGCAGATAAATTAGAACAGCGAAATTGTCTCAAACTGAAACTTCAGGGAATGGAAACGGATATTATAGCATTTAAATATAACTTCGGGGCATTTTAACCCAAGCTGCTAACCTGCCGAAGAAAAGTAAGTATTGGAAACATTTCAATGTTTTAGACGTGTGATCAATGAATCTGTCTGTGAAAAACATGAACATTTGATAGAGTAGACTCTGGGCATCTCGAATTGTATTAAAACGAATGCAGCATTACGTCAACGAGCTGAGAGAAGAAGAAAGTATATAGCCACGACATCCATTCTCTGCTTCCCTTATGTGGCCAGCATTACTTCAACGAGCTGAGAGAAGAAGAAAGTATATAGCCACGACATCCATTCTCTGCTTCCCTTATGTGGCCAGCATTACTTCAACGAGCTGAGAGAAGAAGAAAGTATATAGCCACGACATCCATTCTCTGCTTCCCTTATGTGGCCAGCATTACTTCAACGAGCTGAGAGAAGAAGAAAGTATATAGCCACGACATCCATTCTCTGCTTCCCTTATGTGGCCAGCATTACTTCAACGAGCTGAGAGAAGAAGAAAGTATATAGCCACGACATCCATTCTCTGCTTCCCTTATGTGGCCAGCATTACTTCAACGAGCTGAGAGAAGAAGAAAGTATATAGCCACGACATCCATTCTCTGCTTCCCTTATGTGGCCAGCATTACTTCAACGAGCTGAGAGAAGAAGAAAGTATATAGCCACGACATCCATTCTCTGCTTCCCTTATGTGGCCAGCATTACTTCAACGAGCTGAGAGAAGAAGAAAGTATATAGCCACGACATCCATTCTCTGCTTCCCTTATGTGGCCAGCATTACTTCAACGAGCTGAGAGAAGAAGAAAGTATATAGCCACGACATCCATTCTCTGCTTCCCTTATGTGGCCAGCATTACTTCAACGAGCTGAGAGAAGAAGAAAGTATATAGCCACGACATCCATTCTCTGCTTCCCTTATGTGGCCAGCATTACTTCAACGAGCTGAGAGAAGAAGAAAGTATATAGCCACGACATCCATTCTCTGCTTCCCTTATGTGGCCAGCATTACTTCAATGAGCTGAGAGAAGAAGAAAGTATATAGCCACGACATCCATTCTCTGCTTCCCTTATGTGGCCAGCATTACTTCAACGAGCTGAGAGAAGAAGAAAGTATATAGCCACGACATCCATTCTCTGCTTCCCTTATGTGGCCAGCATTACTTCAACGAGCTGAGAGAAGAAGAAAGTATATAGCCACGACATCCATTCTCTGCTTCCCTTATGTGGCCAGCATTACTTCAACGAGCTGAGAGAAGAAGAAAGTATATAGCCACGACATCCATTCTCTGCTTCCCTTATGTGGCCAGCATTACTTCAACGAGCTGAGAGAAGAAGAAAGTATATAGCCACGACATCCATTCTCTGCTTCCCTTATGTGGCCAGCATTACTTCAACGAGCTGAGAGAAGAAGAAAGTATATAGCCACGACATCCATTCTCTGCTTCCCTTATGTGGCCAGCATTACTTCAACGAGCTGAGAGAAGAAGAAAGTATATAGCCACGACATCCATTCTCTGCTTCCCTTATGTGGCCAGCATTACTTCAACGAGCTGAGAGAAGAAGAAAGTATATAGCCACGACATCCATTCTCTGCTTCCCTTATGTGGCCAGCATTACTTCAACGAGCTGAGAGAAGAAGAAAGTATATAGCCACGACATCCATTCTCTGCTTCCCTTATGTGGCCAGCATTACTTCAATGAGCTGAGAGAAGAAGAAAGTATATAGCCACGACATCCATTCTCTGCTTCCCTTATGTGGCCAGCATTACTTCAACGAGCTGAGAGAAGAAGAAAGTATATAGCCACGACATCCATTCTCTGCTTCCCTTATGTGGCCAGCATTACTTCAACGAGCTGAGAGAAGAAGAAAGTATATAGCCACGACATCCATTCTCTGCTTCCCTTATGTGGCCAGCATTACTTCAACGAGCTGAGAGAAGAAGAAAGTATATAGCCACGAAATCCATTCTCTGCTTCCCTTATGTGGCCAGCATTACTTCAATGAGCTGAGAGAAGAAGAAAGTATATAGCCACGACATCCATTCTCTGCTTCCCTTATGTGGCAAGCATTACTTCAACGAGCTGAGAGAAGAAGAAAGTATATAGCCACGACATCCATTCTCTGCTTCCCTTATGTGGCCAGCATTACTTCAATGAGCTGAGAGAAGAAGAAAGTATATAGCCACGACATCCATTCTCTGCTTCCCTTATGTGGCCAGCATTACTTCAACGAGCTGAGAGAAGAAGAAAGTATATAGCCACGACATCCATTCTCTGCTTCCCTTATGTGGCCAGCATTACTTCAACGAGCTGAGAGAAGAAGAAAGTATATAGCCACGACATCCATTCTCTGCTTCCCTTATGTGGCCAGCATTACTTCAACGAGCTGAGAGAAGAAGAAAGTATATAGCCACGAAATCCATTCTCTGCTTCCCTTATGTGGCCAGCATTACTTCAATGAGCTGAGAGAAGAAGAAAGTATATAGCCACGACATACATTCTCTGCTTCCCTTATGTGGCAAGCATTACTTCAACGAGCTGAGAGAAGAAGAAAGTATATAGCCACGACATCCATTCTCTGCTTCCCTTATGTGGCCAGCATTACTTCAATGAGCTGAGAGAAGAAGAAAGTATATAGCCACGACATCCATTCTCTGCTTCCCTTATGTGGCCAGCATTACTTCAACGAGCTGAGAGAAGAAGAAAGTATATAGCCACGAAATCCATTCTCTGCTTCCCTTATGTGGCCAGTATTCCCGATGAAATACAAGTTGTATCCTTGGGTTGGCAGAAAAAATCCTCTGCACGTAAGTTGTTTAAAGAAAAGTTGCTCACAAAATGTTAGTGTAGTATCATCATTCATACCCAAATGTGACGGTGCTTGCCTTTTGAGTTTGAGTTCCATTTGTGTCTACATATCTCTGTGATAGTGGATTTTCAACTCTCTTTTTTATATTTAAAAACAAAATATTGAAATAAATTAAATGTTGAATCATTTACATTTTAAATCCTAACCACGTAACATTTATTACGTAATTACATACTTCCCACCCTAACCACATAACATTGAATGCGTAATTACATACTTCCCACCCTAACCACGTAACATTTATTACGTAATTACATACTTCCCACCCTAACCACATAACATTTAATACGTAATTACATACTTCCCACCCTAACCACATAACATTGAATACGTAATTACATACTTCCCACCCTAACCACATAACATTGAATACGTAATTACATACTTCCCACCCTAACCACATAACATTGAATACGTAATTACATACTTCCCACCCTAACCACATAACATTTAATACGTAATTACATACTTCCCACCCTAACCACATTATATTTAATACGTAATTACATACTTCCCACCCTAACCACATAACATTGAATACGTAATATCACATACTGCCCCACCCTAACCACACTCATTGAATACGTAAATACATACTTCCACCCTAGATACGCATAACAGTGTAGATATGACGTTTGTACATACTACTCCACTCTGCCAGCACGCAATACTCGTCTTCCCACACGTAGATATGCTCGGAGTGCTACTATCCACCAGATCCTCATGTACTGGGTGTGAGTACAGGTTGGTCTGGTCGGCCCTCGCGTCCTCATGATTCTGGGTTGTAGGGGTTTTGATGTAGGAAATAAAGTTAATATGTTATGGGTTGTAGTTGGTATGTAGGAAATAAAGTTAATATGTTATGGGTTGTAGGTTTGGTATGTAGGAAATAAAGTTAATATGTTATGGGTTGTAGTTGGTATGTAGGAAATAAAGTTAATATGTTATGGGTTGTAGGTTGGTATGTAGGAAATAAAGTTAATATGTTATGGGTTGTAGTTGGTATGTAGGAGAAATAAAGTTAATATGTTATGGGTTGTAGGTTGGTATGTAGGAAATAAAGTTAATATGTTATGGGTTGTAGTTGGTATGTAGGAAATAAAGTTAATATGTTATGGGTTGTAGTTGGTATGTAGGAAATAAAGTTAATATGTTATGGGTTGTAGTTGGTATGTAGGAAATAAGTTAATATGTTATGGGTGTGTAGTTGGTATGTAGGAATAAAGTTAATATGTTATGGGTTGTAGGTTGGTATGTAGGAAATAAAGTTAATATGTTATGGGTTGTAGTTGGTATGTAGGAAATAAAGTTAATATGTTATGGGTTGTAGGTTGGTATGTAGGAAATAATTAATATATGTTATGGGTTGTAGGTTGTATGTAGAAATAACGTTACATCATGTTATGGGTTGTAGGTTGGTATGTAGGAAAATACAGTTACATATGTTATGGGTTTAGTTGGGATGTAGGAAATCAAAGTAATATGTTATGGGTTGTAGTTGTATGTAGGAAATAAAGTTAATATGTTAGGGTTGTAGTTGGTATGTAGGAAATACAGTTAATATTTATGGGTTGTAGTTGGTATGAGGTACAGTATCTGTTATGGGTGATTCGGTATGTAGGAAACAAGTTAATCATGTTATACGTTTGATGAGGTATTAGATACAGTTTCCACTATCCATCTACATTTGTAATGTAATTTAAATACTCCCACCTTAACCACATAACATGTAGATGTGTAATGACATACTTCCACCTTACCACTGATGATTTAAAGTACGTAATTACATCACCTACCACATAACATTGAATACGTAATTACATACTTCCCACCCTAACCACATAACATTGATATACGTAATTACATACTTCCCACCCTAACCACATAACATTGAATACGTAATAACATACTTCCCACCCTAACCACATAACATTTGATACGTAATTACATACTTCCCACCCTAACCACATAACATTTAATACGTAATGACATACTTCCCACCCTAACCACATAACATTTAATACGTAATGACATACTTCCCACCCTAACCACATAACATTTAATACGTAATGACATACTTCCCACCCTAACCACATAACATTTAATACGTAATTACATACTTCCCACCCTAACCACATAACATTTAATACGTAATTACATACTTCCCACCCTAACCACATAACATTTAATACGTAATTACATACTTCCCACCCTAACCACATAACATTTAATACGTAATTACATACTTCCCACCCTAACCACATAACATTTAATACGTAATTACATACTTCCCACCCTAACCACATAACATTAAATACGTAATTGCATACTTCCCACCCTAACCACATAACATTTAATACGTAATTGCATACTTCCCACCCTAACCACATAACATTTAATACGTAATTGCATACTTCCCACCCTAACCACATAACATTTAATACGTAATTACATACTTCCCACCCTAACCAACTAACATTTAATACGTAATTACATACTTCCCACCCTAACCACATAACATTTAATACGTAATTACATACTTCCCACCCTAACCACATAACATTTAATACGTAATTACATACTTCCCACCCTAACCACATAACATTTAATACGTAATTACATACTTCCCACCCTAACCACATAACATTTAATACGTAATTACATGCTTCCCACCCTAACCACATAACATTTAATACGTAATTACATGCTTCCCACCCTAACCACATAACATTTAATACGTAATTACATACTTCCCACCCTAACCACATAACATTTAATACGTAATTACATACTTCCCACCCTAACCACATAACATTTAATACGTAATTACATACTTCCCACCCTAACCACATAACATTTAATACGTAATTACATACTTCCCACCCTAACCACATAACATTTAATACGTAATTACATACTTCCCACCCTAACCACATAACATTTAATACGTAATTACATACTTCCCACCCTAACCACATAACATTTAATACGTAATTACATACTTCCCACCCTAACCACATAACATTTAATACGTAATTACATACTTCCCACGACTTATTGGGATTTACATGGGGGCTTACTCTTGCACATGTGATGACAACCGCCCACGAGTTTTCTCCCCTTAATACGTCGACCGCTGCCCATAGCCGGCCAAATGGGGAGGGTATCATTACGGTGGGGGCGTGAGTGGGGCGGGTGTTGGTGCCAGGCTCCTGTCAGGCCCGTAATGGGGGCCAAATGAGATTAGAAATATAAATTGATGACTATAAATCAAAACTTCGTTCTTCCCACATTTTTTCATGGGAAATTTTTCTACAGGAAAATGAGATGCTGGGAGCAGAAAGAAAATTTTTAGTTCTTTCCTTTACTGGGTGAATGAGAGAACGTTTGAGAAAGACAGCAAGTTTGAATGGTAGACCGACGGATATATGTTTGTTGTATTGTTGCTATGGAAACCGAGCAGGTGAGAGATAATGGTGTCTCATGACGTCATTATTGCCAACTTCCTGATTGTTCAAGACTTGAACGATTTCTTGTGTCCTGAGTCCCTAGATGTTGAAATGTTATGTAAACACACTGCGATATCAAATGAGTAACGTTTCTCCTCCTGCCTCCTATGACGTAGTTTACTTTGATGAGTGTACCACAGTCAGGGCTATGTGCTGTTATCACTGTCAGTGATATGTGCTGTTATCACAGTCAGTGCTATTGCTGTTATCACAGTCAGTGCTATGTGCTGTTATCACAGTCAGTGCTATATGCTGTTGTCACAGTGAGTGCTAAGTGCTGTTATCACAGTCAGTGCTATGTGCTGTTATCACAGTCAGTGCTATGTGCTGTTGTCACAGTGGGTGCTAAGTGCTGTTATCACAGTCAGTGCTATGTGCTATTATCACAGTCAGTGTTATGTGCTGTTATCACAACCAGTGCTATGTGCTGTTATCACAGCGAGTGCTATGTGCTGTTATCACAGTCAGTGTTGCATGCTGTTATCACAGTCAGTGATATGTGCTGTTATCACAGTCAGTGCTATGTGCTGTTATCACAGTCAGGGCTATGTGCTGTTATCACAGTCAGTGCTATGTGCTGTTATCACAGTCAGTGCTATGTGATGTTATCACAGTTAGTGTTATGTGCTGTTATCACAGTCAGTGCTATGTGCTGTTATCACAGTCAGTGCTATGTGCTGTTATCACAGTCAGTGCTATGTGCTGTTATCACAGTCAGTGCTATGTGCTGTTATCAATATTGAGGATATATGTAGGTGTCACACTTGTGGAGGTGTGTTATCACACTTGGGGAGAAATTTAGTTATCGTATATGGGGACATATCTAGTTATGGAACTTGGGGAGGTATTTAGTTATAACGCTTCGGGAGATGTCTTGTTATCACACTTGAGGAGATGTCTTGTTATCACACTTGAGGAAATGTCTTGTTATCACACTTGAGGAGATGTCTTGTTATCACACTTGAGGAGATGTCTTGTTATCACAGTTGAGGAGATGTCTTGTTATCACAGTTGAGGAGATGTCTTGTTATCACACTTGAGGAGATGTCTTGTTATCACAGTTGAGGAGATGTCTTGTTATCACACTTGAGGAGATGTCTTGTTATCACAGTTGAGGAGATGTCTTGTTATCACATGAGCCAACATTCCAGACACAGAACCCACATGGGTCTACATGGCAGAGACACTTCAAAACACAAGACACTGGCCAACCAACCTGGCAAAATACCTAAGGGAAATAATCTAATCATATTATACTGAAGAAGTTGAGTATGTATTAAATCTTTGACAGAAATTACATCCCCTGTCCTTTCTGACAACACTATTTTCTTATTACACTCCCCCTTTATTTTTCTTCAAATTTCCATATGTCTGTTTCGTTGTGTGGAGCCAAAGTACCTTGTGTTGTACAATGTTTAGCCTAAAGAACCTATGCCTTAAAGGTTTAGCCTAAGGAGGGTGTTTTGTACAAAATTTAGCCTAAAGAGTTTGTGTTGTACAAGGTTTAGCCTAAAGAGTTTGTGTTGTACAAGGTTTAGCCTAAAGAATTTGTGTTGTACAAGCTTTAGCCTAAAGAGTTTGTGTTGTACAAGGTTTAGCCTAAAGAGTTTGTGTTGTACAAGGTTTAGCCTAAAGAGTTTGTGTTGTACAAGGTTTAGCCTAAAGAGTTTGTGTTGTACAAGGTTTAGCCTAAAGAGTTTGTGTTGTACAAGGTTTAGCCTAAAGAGTTTGTGTTGTACAAGGTTTAGCCTAAAGAGTTTGTGTTGTACAAGGTTTAGCCTAAAGAAAATGTGTTGTACAAGCTTTAGCCTAAAGAGTTTGTGTTGTACAAGTTTTAGCCTAAAGAGTTTGTGTTGTACAAGGTTTAGCCTAAAGAGTTTGTGTTGTACAAGGTTTAGCCTAAAGAAAATGTGTTGTACAAGCTTTAGCCTAAAGAGTTTGTGTTGTACAAGTTTTAGCCTAAAGAGTTTGTGTTGTACAAGGTTTAGCCTAAAGAGTTTGTGTTGTACAAGGTTTAGCCTAAAGAGTTTGTGTTGTACAAGGTTAAGCCTAAAGAGTTTGTGTTGTACAAGGTTTAGCCTAAAGAAAATGTGTTGTACAAGCTTTAGCCTAAAGAGTTTGTGTTGTACAAGGTTTAGCCTAAAGAGTTTGTGTTGTACAAGGTTTAGCCTAAAGAGTTTGTGTTGTACAAGCTTTAGCCTAAAGAGTTTGTGTTGTACAAGGTTTAGCCTAAAGAGTTTGTGTTGTACAAGATTTAGCCTAAGGAGCCTGGGCCTAGATTCAAAAGGCAGCCAATATATATCGCCGCCATCTAATGTTTATTGTAGCAGACGTCCACCCCATTTATTTGCTGCGTCCTCATACCTTAAATCCCTCTACTACGCTGATCACATCAAATAATGACGTAATACTCAAAGGTTTTGACTTGATGTATTTCTAAGGGTAGTGTGTATAATCTCGTCATGTTTGTAATAAATCTTGTTTCTTAAAATTGAAGAGTGAGAAATCATGTTTCTTAAATTAAAAGAGTTAGCGTTATATTTATAGCCTTCTTATTATAATTTTAAAAAGAACGAATTTTGTCAGCAGTTTCGTTGGTCAAATTAATAGAGCGACCGACCTCTGAAATAGAGGTCTGGGGTTCGATTTTAGTTGGGGGCGTTGTTTTTTTTCTTTCTTAACTTTACATTTTTTAAAAACATAATTAATTTTTTTTTCATGGGTTTAGGGTTAGGGGTAGGTTTAGTGATAGGTTTTAGGGGTAGGTTTAGGGATAGGTTTTAGGGGTAGGGGTAGGTTTAGTGATAGGTTTTAATAGGGTAAGGGTAGGTTTAGTGATATGTTTTAGGGTTAGGGGTAGGTTTAGTGATAGTTATTCCTTTCTTCATTTTTTTTCTTCATTTTTTCTCCTTGAGCGTAAAATTACTTTTAAAACAGGCTAAAAATAACAACAAAAATTAATTAAAGTTAAATAATGATTGCGGCGGCGCTCTTCTGTGCATTCGAACTATTTCGACATACTTGTAGCTCTTTAATGCTAGAAACACAATTTCTTACGCAAACATGACGAGATGATACAGGCTACCATTTCTAAGACAATCAACTTCCTCTTGTTCCCAGCATGCCTTGAGCATGACGTCACTCGTCTCGTGTACACGAGCACCTACAACGTTGTCTTTGGTGGTCAGGAGATCCGCAACGGGGATGAGTCCCTTCCTTACCTGACTGATGACAAGGTAAGTCAATGACCTGACTGATGACAAGGTAAGTCAATGACCTGACTGATGACAAGGTAAATCAATGACCTGACTGATGACACGTTAAGTCAATGACCTGACTGATGACAGGTAAGTCAATGACCTGACTGATGACAAGGTAAGTCAATGACCTGACTTATGACAAGGTAAATCAATGACCTGACTGATGACACGTTAAGTCAATGACCTGACTGATGACAAGTAAGTTATTGACCTGACTGATGACAGGTAAGTCAATGACCTGACTGATGACAGGTAAGTCAATGACCTGACTGATGACAAGGTAAGTCAATGACCTGACTGATGACAAGGTGAGTCAATGACCTGACTGATGACACGTTAAGTCAATGACCTGACTGAAGACAAGGTAAGTTATTGACCTGACTGATGACAGGTAAGTCAATGACCTGACTGATGACAAGGTAAGTCAATGACCTGACTGATGACAGGTAAGTTATTGACCTGACTGATGACAAGGTAAGTCAATGACCTGACTGATGACAAGGTAAGTCAATGACCTGACTGATGACAAGGTAAGTCAATGACCTGACTGATGACAGGTAAGTCAATGACCTGACTGATGACAAGGTGAGTCAATGACCTGACTGATGACAGGTAAGTCAATGACCTGACTGATGACAAGGAATGGCTATCTTTGTACTAGCCGCAATGTGGTCTACACCATTGTGTGTAAGCGCTGTCCTTTGAAGTACATTGGTGAAACGGGGAGGTTACTCTCTTGCCGTATCGCGGAACATGTACGGGCCATTAAACAAGACAAACAGTGTCCTGTCTCCCGACACTTCAATGGACGGGACCACATGGGCGTCGATGACATGTCTGTCACCGCCTTGGTTTCTTGTACAAACACACCCGGCCGGGTCAGTCTGGAGAATAGACTAATCCATGAATATGGGACTCTTACACCACATGGGATCAACGTTGTGTTCGCACTGACAAGCTGATTGATTGGCCACACCCACCCTTTCCTTTCCTATTTAAGCTCTTACTTTTCTCTCCTTGCTTTATCTTTACTGGACTACTTGGATTTCACCGCAGCTAAGTGTTTTTTTCTATTATTTCGTTTTATTCGTTTCATTTGTGTACTATTTGTCCGTTGAAGAAGGCTCTTTGCCGAAACGTTCGCTGTTGTGTTACGTCCTGTCAGGCCTACTAATACCCTGTTTTTATTTTATGCATTTACCTGATGACAAGGTAAGTCAATGACCTGACTGATGACAGGTAAGTTATTGACCTGACTGATGACAAGGTAAGTCAATGACCTGACTGATGACAAGGTAAGTCAATGACCTGACTGATGACAAGGTAAGTCAATGACCTGACTGATGACAGGTAAGTCAATGACCTGACTGATGACAAGGTGAGTCAATGACCTGACTGATGACAAGGTAAGTCAATGACCTGACTGATGACAGGTAAGTCAATGACCTGACTGATGACAAGGTGAGTCAATGACCTGACTGATGACACGTTAAGTCAATGACCTGACTGATGACAACGTAAGTCAATGACCTGACTGATGACAAGGTAAGTCAATGACCTGACTGATGACAGGTAAGTCAATGACCTGACTGATGACAAGGTAAGTTATTGACCTGACTGAAGATAAGTTATTTCTCTACCTGTCGGATGGTAATTGAACTAGTAAAGACAATCTGTTTTACTCTTGCTGACCAGTTCACTGACCTGTACTCCAAGACCAAGATGGATGCAGAGAAGAGAGTCCTGGCATCCAATGGTGACAAGACTTCAGGGGGGCGAACGTTGAGGTCTTGTGTACTCAGGCTTGCTGGCGTCTACGGTCCTGGGGAGCAACGTCACATACCTCGAATTGTGGTAAGTTGTCACATACCTCGTATTGTGGTAAGTTGTCACATACCTCACATTGTGTAAGTTGTCACATACCTCATATTGTGGTAATTTGTCACATACCTCATTTTGTGGTAAGTTGTCACATACCTCGTATTGTGGTAAGTTGTCACATACCTCGTATTGTGGTAAGTTGTCACATACCTCATATTGTGGTAAGTTGTCACATACCTTGTATTGTGGTAAGGTGTCACATACCTCATATTGTGGTAAGTTGTCACATACCTCATATTGTGGTAAGTTGTCACATACCTCATATTGTGGTAAGTTGTCACATACCTCATATTGTGGTAAGTTGTCACATACCTCATATTGTGGTAAGTTGTCACATACCTCGTATTGTGGTAAGTTGTCACATACCTCGTATTGTGGTAAGTTGTCACATACCTCGTATTGTGGTAAGTTGTCACATACCTCATATTGTGGTAAGTTGTCACATACCTCATATTGTGGTAAGTTGTCACATACCTCATATTGTGGTAAGTTGTCACATACCTCGTATTGTGGTAAGTTGTCACATACCTCATATTGTGGTAAGTTGTCACATACCTCGCATTGTGGTAAGTTGTCACATATCTCATATTGTGGTAAGTTGTCACATACCTCGTATTGTGGTAAGTTGTCACACATCTCATATTGTGGTAAGTTGTCACATACCTCATATTGTGGTAAGTTGTCACATACCTCATATTGTGGTAAGTTGTCACATACCTCATATTGTGGTAAGTTGTCACATACCTCGTATTGTGGTAAGTGGTCACATACTCTCACTCTCTCTTTCTCTCTCATAAATCTATTTCTTGAAATGTCCCAATTGTATTAGTTTTAGCCAATGTTCTCCCATGACGATCAGAAGAGGCCTGGTCCCTGGAGATGAAGGGGGAGTGAGGACCTCTCTATCCAATCTCACTCTGCAGTTCGTGACGGGGGGGGGGATGGTAAGGCCAGTTCGGAATACGGGGGTCAATAGAGGAGGAAGATTGCCTTCACTTGATGGGGTCATTAAGTGTCATCACTTGAAAGGGTCAGTAAATGTCACCACTTGAACGGGTCAGTAAATGTCATCACTTGAAGGGGTCAGTAAATGTCATGACCGGTAAGATCAGTAAATGTCATCACTGGTAAGGGTCAGTAAATGTTATCACTTGAAGAGATCAGTAAATGTCATCACTGGAAGGGGTCAGTAAATGTCACCACTTGAACGGGTCGGTAAATGTCATCACTTGAAGGGGTCAGTAAATGTCACCACTTGAAGGGGTCAGTAAATGTCACCACTTGAACGGGTCAGTAAATGTCATCACTTGAAGGGGTCAGTAAATGTCATCACTTGAAGAGGTAAGTATATGTCATCAATTGAAGAGGTCAGTAAATGTCATCAATTGAAGAGGTCAGTAAATGTCAGCACTTGAATGTCAAAGTGTTATCAGTTCTTTGCTACATCTAAACGTCTAGAGTCTAGACGAGGTGACTCAGTGAAGATGAGAATTATGTTAAGTCCTGTCTAGATATTTGCATGCGACACTAGCCACCCTTTATGTCTCTTAGTATGTGACGCAGACATGTTGTTGAGTGCTAGTACACTGCTGAAGACGAAGGTTTCAGTATCTAACACATGTGACGTCACAGTCTTGTTATCTAACACATGTGACGTCACAGTCTTGTTATCTAACACATGTGACGTCACAGTCTTGTTGTCTAACACATGTGACGTCACAGTCTTGTTATCTAAAACATGTGACGTCACAGTCTTGTTATCTAACACATGTGACGTCACAGTCTTGTTATCTAACACATGTGACGTCACAGTCTTGTTATCTAACACATGTGACGTCACATTCTTGTTATCTAACACATGTGACGTCACAGTCTTGTTATCTAACACATGTGACGTCACAGTCTTGTTGTCTAACACATGTGACGTCACAGTCTTGTTATCTAACACATGTGACGTCACAGTCTTGTTGTCTAACACATGTGACGTCACAGTCTTGTTATCTAACACATGTGACGTCACAGTCTTGTTATCTAACACATGTGACGTCACAGTCTTGTTATCTAACACATGTGACGTCACAGTCTTGTTATCTAACACATGTGACGTCACAGTCATGTGTTATTCCTTTATCAATTCTTCTTCAATAAATGTTTAGAGAGGTTCGGTGGGAAGGGGGGGGAGGGGAGAGGGGGTATTCTAAATTTAGAATGCCCCGGTCGCCATACTTGCCCCTGTATAGGAGGCAACTCTTGGGACAAAAGAAACGTCTGCTATGACAGGAAGCAGTGAGCAGAGGGCCATCTTGATGAGCTGTTGAGCCCGTGTTGAGAATCCCCGTGACAATGGTGCTCATTAGTAATGAGGTCACTGATTGGCACACATGGGACACATCCTTATTTTTGTACACTCACGAGCAAGTTGTGGTGGTGGTGGGGGGGGATTCAATGCCACACATTCCCCATCACCCTAAAGATAGAATGGGCGAGGGGAGAGAATACTTACTTAAGAAAGTGAGAATTGTGTACTTATAGAGTACATGAGTAGTGGGGCATAACATTTGGTGTACAGTCGCTACTGTGTCTACTGTAATAATGTGGCATCTTATTACACATGTGTTGTACATTTACAATATTAGCAACGTAACATTACGTAACATGACATGACATGGAACCACTCGTCAAAAGTTGGTTTACTCTGAGACAAGACTTTCGACACAAAATGGATGTGCCGTGTGATTTATGTCAAATATATGTGTCATGTGATGAATCTGTTATGTCATTCATGTGTCGAGTCATGCATGTGTCATGTTATGTTATTCATGTGTCGAGTCATGCATGTGTCATGTTATGTCATTCATGTGTCACGTTACGTCATTCATGTGTCATGTTATGTCATTCATGTGTCATGTATGTCATTCATGTGTCATGTTATGCCAATTATGTGTCATGTTATGTCATTCATGTGTCGAGTCATTCATGTGTCACGTTATGTCATTCATGTGTCATGTTATGTCATTCATGTGTCATGTTATGTCATTCATGTGTCACGATACGTCATTCATGTGTCGAGTCATTCATGTGTCACGTTATGTCATTCATGTGTCACGTTATGTCATTCATGTGTCGAGTCATGCATGTGTCATGTGAAGAAACTTCTTTCAAACAGCTGGTGACAATAGGTTCATTCTCTCCCTCTCTTTCTCTCCCTCCCTCTCCCTCTCTCTTTCTTCTCTCCTCTCTCCCTCCCTCACTTTCTATTTCAATCTTTAGCTCCCTCTACATCACTCATTATCTCTCCATCAATATTTCTCCTTACCTACCCGGGTGTTTAGCTCAGGTAAGCTGCTAAAGTCATCAATTATTAACCTCAACTATTTTATGGTTTGGCTGTGATGACGTTTAGCAGGCCAGGTACACGACTGTCGTAGAAAGTTCTTGACCAGCCTCCTCATCCTCTGGCCAAAGTGGCCACTTCAAAAGTTTTCTATTTTCTTGTTTTTATTGCGTTTTAACATATTTCATAGAGAGGCTGATAAACAGGTTTAAATGTCGTGGAGATGAAATCATTGATAATTCGGAATAACTTGTTTTGGTTTTATTTATAATCTTACTGGTCAATACTATCAGTTAAACTATCAATTAAACTATCAATTAAACTATCAATTAAACTATCAAATAAACTATCAATTAAACTAGCAATTAAACTATCAATTAAACTAGCAATTAAACTATCAATTAAACTATCAATTAAACTATCTATCAATTAAACTATCAATTAAACTATCAATTAAACTATCAATTAAACTATCAATTAAACTATCAATTAAACTATCAATATTTATTACGTCACCGAGATTCCAAACTAAGAAGACATTTGTTATTCATGAAAAAATCTGATCTTTTGTTTCAGTCTTACCTGGAGCAAGGTCTGGTCAAGGTGACCTACGGGGCCAAAGACTCACTCGTGGATTTCTTACACGTTGACAACCTAGTACAGGCCCATGTGTTGGCAGCCGAGGCCCTAACGGAGGGCAACAACTTTGTTGCCGTACGTAGCCCAAACAAGAAATATTTCATCTCCTAGCAACATACATGTCACTTTGTTTTTAGAAATTTAATTTAAAGGAAGTACATGTATTGCATTGTGACATTAAAAATCTCACAAAATAGTTGACTTTTGAAGAAGTGTGGATTAAATTTCGTTACTTCCATTTACCTGGAAGGTAATTAAAGAACTATTTATTAGTTCAGGTGAAGCTAGGATGTCACAAGTATCTAATTGGTTGAGTGAAGCTAGGATGTCACAAGTATCTAATTGGTTGAGGTGAAGCTAGGATGTCACAAGTATCTAATTGATTGAGTGAAGCTAGGATGTCACAAGTATCTAATTGATTGAGTGAAGCTAGGATGTCACAAGTATCTAATTGATTGAGTGAAGCTAGCATGTCACAAGTATCTAATTGGTTGAGGTGAAGCTAGGATGTCACAAGTATCTAATTGATTGAGTGAAGCTAGGATGTCACAAGTATCTAATTGGTTGAGGTGAAGCTAGGATGTCACAAGTATCTAATTGATTGAGTGAAGCTAGGATGTCACAAGTATCTAATTGATTGAGTGAAGCTAGGATGTCACAAGTATCTAATTGGTTGAGGTGAAGCTAGGATGTCACAAGTATCTAATTGATTGAGTGAAGCTAGGATGTCACAAGTATCAAATTGATTGAGTGAAGCTAGGATGTCACAAGTATCTAATTGATTGAGTGAAGCTAGGATGTCACAAGTATCTAATTGGTTGAGTGAAGCTAGGATGTGACAAGTATCTAATTGATTGAGTGAAGCTAGGATGTGACAAGTATCTAATTGATTGAGTGAAGCTAGGATGTGACAAGTATCTAATTGATTGAGTTCCAATCTTTCCACGTCTCTTTGCATGTGGGGGGTTGACATTTATCTTATCTTATCTTATCTTATCTGTTTCAGACGCTCCTTCTAAACAGAAGATTATTGCGTCCTACGCTTATCTATGGTTTATTTAGTCCTGCATTTTTATTAGAGATTTAAATGTTGATAAAGTGTTGGTTTTCCTGGTTTCTTCAGGCAACCCATTCCACGCCTGAATTCCAGACGGGAAGAACGAAAATTTGTATGTGTTTGTTCTTGCATATGGAATAAGAAAGGTGTTTATATCCTTACGCCTATGGCGGATTAAGGGGCTGAATAGGCTAAAGCCAGGGGCCCCCGATGATTAGGGGCCCCCAAAATTTAGTATATTTTATAAGAAAGATGGACAAATGTTTGCATGAATTCCTGAAAATATCATAAATTAAATAAATTAATTTTTAAAAAAACTGATTTTATAGGCTCACTAAGAGAAAATATTAAAGATTATTGTTTAAATTTTTTTAATTTACGTGTGGTCTTGAGGTAGAAAGTCGCCCTGCTGTGCAAGCGGTCACGCAATCGATTCCCGGCGTGGGCACACATTTTTTTTGTTAAATTGTATTTTTACACTCAATATTAGGATACGGGCAAACAGTTATTTCTTCATTTTCCATTTTTTCATGAATAATCTTTGGCTGGGAAGGCCGATCCCCATAGTACAGACAAAGTATGTTAAAGGAACCGATGAACTATTTAGTTACAAGTTACAGTCTTATATTAGCTGCTAGCAATCATTTTATTTAAAGGGACGCTGGCTGGATAGAGCCCCAGTTTGAATTGCAGACAGGGGCCCCGTGCAGTCTTAATCCGCCCCTGGGTCTCACCAAAGTGAGGTAGCATTTTAGTTTTATATCTCTATTAAATTTGTTAAAGTTCTTTTTATAAAGCCTAAGGTTTTGTTTGATTTTTTAATAACTTCATTGACATGGGGATTCCATGATAGTTTCTCATTTAATAAGACTCTTAAGTATTTTGCATCTTTAGTTTGGGTCAGTTCTTTTCCATGAATGTAATATTTTGAATTTATTTGTTTCTTTTTCTTTGTTACTCTTAACAGTTGACACTTTTCTGGGTGGAAACTCATACTCCAGACAGTTTCCCATTTTATCAATTCATCTAGGTCTTTTTGTAAAATTTTGCTATCTTGTTCTGATTTAATTGTTCTATAGATTATACAATCATCAGCAAATAACCTAACTTTTGTTCCTGTTGAGATGTTGTTGGGTAAATCACTTATATAAATTAAATAGAGTAAGGGACCTAGCACAGTTCCTTGTGGAACTCCTGAGTTAACTTTTATTGGTGCAGATTTAGATCCATTAATTATTACAGTTTGCTCCCTTACCCAAAAGGAAGTCTTTGATCCAGTGATTCCAAAGTAGTTAAGTTTTTTAAGTAAACTAAGGTGGTGAACTTTGTCAAATACTTTTGAGAAGTCTAGTAATATTGTATCTATTTGATCATTTATTTGTCTAAGCCTTTTGATAATTCATCTATTAAACCTATTAATTGTGTTTCACATGATATGTTTTTTCTAAAGCCGTGTTGATGTGGGCATAGGGCATAATTTGTCTAGGTGGCCAACTATTTTACTATATATTACGTGTTCTAGTAATTTACAGGGTGATACTAGTAAGTGATACAGGTCTGTAAATACTAGTGTCTGATTTATGATTGATTTATCACCTTTCTTAAAGAGTGGAGTTACGTTAGCTAATTTCCAATCCTGGGGCACATTACCCTGGTTTAGAGAGGCATGAAAGAGAACTACAAGGATTGGGGACAGTTCATTGCTTAGTTCTTTTAACAATCTTGCAGGCAAATCATCTGGGCTAGTAGCTTTATTTATTTTTAAGTTTTTTAGGAGTGAATGTATACCTATCTCATCTACAGTTATGTTACCTATTTCCTCCATTTTATTTAAATTTATTAAAACTTCCTTGTCGCCTGAGGCAGAGAATGATGATGCAAAATATGTGTTAAGGATATTTGCTTTAGTCTCATTATCATTATAGGTTTTATCATTTGAGCCTTTTAGTGTGGCTATTCCTGTAGGTTCCATTTTATAGATTTGATAAAGGACCATAAGTTTTTATGGTTATCTTTAGAAATTAACTTGTTTATATATTCATTTTGGAGGTTTCGACTAAGTTTTTGTGTCAAGTGTTTAATATTTAAGTACTTTTTGTGTATCCTTTTTGAATTGGTAGCCTTAAATTTCTTTTAAAAGTTCTCTGTTTGTTTGCATAGCTTTTTCAATCTAGAATTGAACCAGCATTTGTTAATTTTATTTTATGTTAATTTTGTTGGAACATTCTCATCCATTATAGTTTTTAGATTTGTTTTTATATATTTCCAAATTTCTTCTACTGGGCTATTTGTGTTAAATTTACTTAGGATATTTTGTTTGAAGTTAGCCGCTGATTGGTGTAGTTTTATTGAATTACATTTATTCCAAATATATATTCTTCTTCTAGGTATCTTATTAATTTTAGTTTTTATTGTATTGGTGACCCTAACAATATCATGGTCAGACAGTCCAGGAATTATTTTATAGTCTAACACTAGTCCTGGTCTATTGGTTAGGAATAAATCTAGTGTTTTATTTTTCCTTGTTGCTGTTTTTACTATCTGTTCTAGGTGTAAGTTGTTTATAGTGTTTATAAAGTGTTCGTTAATGTCTTTATTTGTTTGATGGTTATCAGTTGTATAGTTTTTCCAATTTATATCTGGAAGATCGAAGTCCCCCATAATCCATATTGCAGAATCTATATGATTTTCTTTTATTAAATTTAATTGACAACAAAGATTCTTCATGTATTCTAGGTTTGTATTCGGAGGTCTATATATACTGCCTACAATAAATGATGTTGAGTTTGGTGTAACTATTTTACAAAAAACAGACTCTATATTCAAATTTGATTGTGTAGTAATTTCTTCAGCTATGATATTTGATTTGATTGCAAGCAGCACTCCTCCATAATTGTCTGGTCTATCTTTTATAAAAATATTT
Source organism: Ampullaceana balthica (assembly GCA_944989445.1). NCBI lineage: Eukaryota > Metazoa > Mollusca > Gastropoda > Lymnaeidae > Ampullaceana > Ampullaceana balthica. The sequence continues at coordinate 79,511 of CALYLW010000683.1, read as the reverse complement.
ATAATTGTTGTTAAATATTTCTGAGTTATATATGTTGGGGTTCAACCAAGTTTCAGAGCCAGCAATTATGTCTGGTTCTTCTGTTTTTATAAGAAGCTCTAAATCTGGAATTTTATTTTTAATACTTTGGAAATTAACTTTACCCCTGTTTAGAGAGGCTCGAAAAAGAACTACAAGGATTGGGGACATTTCATTGCTTAGTTGTTTTAATAACCTTGCCGGCAATTTTGTTTACCTTGTTCTTACAACTGTCAGAATCACTCACAACCGTAGGTGTATTTGTAAGTTAATTAAGTATTAAACTTTGTTGCAAACTTTGCTATAAGTGATTCTGACGGTTGTAAGTCATTCTGACTTCTACTACATCTCTATTTCCCATGTTCTTATGATCTAACTCTAACTCTAACACTAACTCTAACTCTAACTCTAACACTGACTCTAACACTAACTCTAACACTGACTCTAACACTAACTCTAACTCTAACACTAACTCTAACACTGACTCTAACACTGATTGCCATGTAGTTCATGAACGTCTTTCTTCTTCTCGTCAGTTATCTTCATATGACTTTAGGAAACATGTCTCCTGTGTTAACATTAGCGTTAGCGTGTGTGCACTGAACACACATCCTGTGTTAACACTAGCGTTAGCGAGTGCGCACTGAACACCCCTCCTGTGTTAACAGTAGTGAGTACACACTTCATTGTGTGTCTCTTTTCCTTAGCTTAGCTTCACCGATCCAACTGCTAATGGTGTCCATGCGTCTGGTTCTCTTTGCCAGTTTCTGTCAAATCTGTCTGTACAATTTGGCCACTTAATATGTTGCCTTGGAGATGAAGCCCTTTACATGCATAAGTGGAATAGCAACCAGCATTTAAGGAAACTATAGAGTTATAGCTTATTCCATTGCACAAAAAGACTTAGATGAATTGATCAAATGGGAAACTAACTGGAGTATGTCTTTCCACCCAGAAAAGTGTCAACTGTTAAGAGTAACAAAGAAAAAGAAACAAATAAATTCAAAATATTACATTCATGGAAAAGAACTGACCCAAACTAAAGATGCAAAATACTTAGGAGTCTTAATAAATGAGAAACTATCATGGAATCCCCATGTCAATGAAGTTATTAAAAAATCAAACAAATCCTTAGGCTTTATAAAAAGGAACTTTAACAAATGTAATAGAGATATAAAACTAAAATGCTACCTCACTTTGGTGAGACCTGTACTAGAATATGCATCTTCTGTATGGGACCCATCCACCAAAGAAAACATTGATAAACTAGAACAAATTCAAAAAAGAGCTGCCAGATTCATTACTGGAGAATATTCGAAACTGTCAAGAATAACACCATTAGTTAAATCATTAAACCTTGAAACACTAGAGGATAGAAGAACCAAGAGTCAAGTAGTAATCATACATAAAGCAATTAATTCTAATTTAGAAATACAACACAAAGATAACTTAATACAACCCTCAGATAGACATAAGGATAAAAACACCTTTCTTATTCCGTATGCAAGAACAAACACATACAAGTTTTCCTTCTTCCCGTCCGGAATTCGGGCGTGGAATGGGTTGCCTGAAGAATCCAGGAAAACCAACACTTTATCAACTTTTAAATCTCTGATAAAAATGCAGGGCTAAACACAAACCATAGATAAGCGTAGGACGCAATAATCTTCTGTATAGAAGGAGCGTCTGTAAACAGATAAGATAAGATAAGAGTATGTAATAAAAAAAAATAATAGAAAACTCATTTCTATTAAGTTAATTGTTAAGAGTGCGTGTTTAGAAGCAGTTTAAAAAAAATGTAATTTAAAAAACCCCACCAAATTCAGTAATCGTGAAGGGCAGGTTCAGCTTTGTTCATAATTACGCAGTCGTTTCCCTTTGATATCTACCACTCTCAAAACAAGTTTTAAATGAATTTTTTTACATCTGATTAAATTGTGTACACTTTAGGCTGGCCAAGATTTTCAAACATTGTTTTCATTCCTTTGCTCTCTCCTGCAGGCTGGCCAAGCTTATTTCATCAATGACAACAAGCCAGTCAATAATTTCGAGTTTTTCCGCCCCATGGTAAACAAAATATTAAATCTATTTGTTTATGTTTTAACATTAATCGAATCCACTCTTGAGTTCAGACAAATTATTTTTATTTTTATGGACTGACACGATGGAAACTCAACTTATAGACCAAATTCAGCTACACTTAAATTTATATTATTGAGCTATATACTTATATTTATATTATTGAGCTACACTTATATTTATCTTATTGAGCTATACTTATATTTATATTATTGAGCTATACTTATATTTATATTATTGAGCTATATACTTATATTATTGAGCTATACTTATATTTATATTATTGAGCTACACTTATATTATTGAGCTACACTTATATTTATATTATTGAGCTACACTTAAATTTATATTATTGAGCTACACTTAAATTTATATTATTGAGCTACACTTAAATTTATATTATTGAGCTACACTTAAATTTATATTATTGAGCTACACTTATATTTATATTATTGAGCTACACTTATATTTATCTTATTGAGCTATACTTATATTTATATTATTGAGCTATACTTATATTTATATTATTGAGCTATATACTTATATTTATATTATTGAGCTATACTTATATTTATATTATTGAGCTACACTTATATTATTGAGCTACACTTATATTTATATTATTGAGCTACACTTATATTTATCTTATTGAGCTACACTTATATTTATATTATTGAGCTACACTTATTTTTATATTATTGAGCTACACTTATATTTATCTTATTGAGCTATACTTATATTTATATTATTGAGCTACACTTATATTTATATTATTGAGCTACACTTATATTTATATTATTGAGCTATACTTATATTTATATTATTGAGCTACTTATATTTATATTATTGAGCTACACTTATATTTATATTATTGAGCTTATATACTCATATTTATATTATTGAGCTATATACTTATATTTATATTATTGAGCTATACTTATATTTATACTATTGAGCTAATTTTTTAAAAGACAATGCAAAGACCTTACTATCTTAAATCAAATTGTAAACTTTGTTTTTTTAAGTGAAATTATAGAGGTAGATTATCTAACTTTGATTTTCACTAGATACATGATTTTGGTAGATTATCTAACTTTCATTAAACGTGTTGAAATGTTTACTTGATGTAGCAGCCATTTGATCCACTAAAATCGGACTTTTCTTCTCCCTCTTTTTGTTTTTTCTCCAGATTGTGGGACTTGGCTACAGCTACCCAAAGGTTAACCTCCCTTTGTTACCAATATTTTACTTTGGTAAGAATGTGTTCATGTATAAATAGTACAAAACAAGGTGTTTCTAACACACACATCCCTCCCCTCCACTACCTAGTCAGTATTCAGCTTTAGATAATTTCATGTTCAAAGCAATTTACTTTTGATCAAACCTAATGACTTTAGTACGGTAGCTCTTAGCTCCATCAAACTTATTTTATCAGCCAACTATTTCCTCTCCCTGTAGCCTGGCTGACTGAACTGATTCACAACATCATCAGTCCATTGTACAACTTCCAACCAATCTTGACCCGCACTGAGGTCAGTATATTTCATTTGTTGACTCACACTGAGGTCAGTATATTTCATTTGTTTACTCACACTGAGGTCAGTATATTTCTTTTGTTGACTTACAATGAGGTCAGTATATTTCTTTTGTTTACTTACACTGAGGTCAGTATATTTCATTTGTTGACTCACACTGAGGTCAGTATATTTCTTTTGTTGACTTACAATGAGGTCAGTATATTTCTTTTGTTGACTTACAATGAGGTCAGTATATTTCTTTTGTTTACTTACACTGAGGTCAGTATATTTCATTTGTTTACTTACACTGAGCACAGTATATTTCTTTTGTTGACTTTCCAAGTAAGGAACACATTTGTCATCAAAATTAAATACTCTCAAAACTTGACATTTTCGAACTCAGACTTGTGTCAAGAATTTGGTCCTAAGTTTGCCCCAGGGATGTTTGGTCCTAAGTTTGCCCCAGGGATATTTGGTCCTAAGTTTGCCCCAGGGATGTTGGGGTTCCATGATCAATAAAATAGTTACCTTCATTGTGAGTGCTAGTCTGTCAGTATGCCTGTCAGTGTGTGCATGAGACAGTTTCATCAGTGTCTCGTATGTTGATTTTTTGAAAGAATTTCACCTTATTTCCTCAGGTGTACAAGACCGGAGTGACCCATTATTTCAGCATAGAGAAGGCGACCCGTGACCTCGGCTACCTACCAACTGTACAGAATGATTTGACCGGAGTAGTGGCATACTACAGGAAGTTGGGTCGAGTCAAGGGACACCAGTCTTCCATGCTTCTCTTCTACTTCGTCAATGCTATCATTGTATTCATCATCTACTGCATTTTCATGCTGGTTCTCCCTAAAGTCACATCCCACATCTTTTAGGAAATGTGGCATTTGGGGGATGAAATAACTCTTTTAAAACCAATTTTTAAAATATATCTTTTATTTAAAATAATTTCTTGTTATGTTTTTGTGAAAGAATATGATTGTAACGTAACACCAATGCTAACTCAGAGGACTCAAAGAAAGGAAACAAGTCCATATTCAATGTATTACTTTATTAATAATAGTCATAATGTATTATTATTATATGAGTTTTCTTGTCTACTAGGCACTCACACACACTCATGGGGTTCAATAAACCATTTCAGAGTCAAATTTCAGCATAATCACTGGGGCCCGTATCAGGTGCCATTAGAATGGAAAAATTCATTATAGGGGTGAGGGGGAAGTCTTAAATTTATTGACTATATAATTAATTAAAAATTGAAACTATGCCCAATTGATACCTGTAATAATAATAGAAAGTTGTATTTTTTTAAAATTAGAGATAATAGATATAAAAAGAAATTTCTTGCAGTAATTTTGTCTATCAATTGAATATTGTGGATGAAGTATTTATTGACTTACACAAAAGTCAAGTCTAAATCCAAATGTCAACTAAAGGTAGACAACTGATGGCTACTTCACTAACACAGAGATTTTGACATTTGTGATGTTATTATCACCCCTGGTTCACATCATTATTAGTGATTAGAACAATTATCACACTTTGAAAATACAATCAGCCAAATCCAGTACAAGATAACATGATAACCTATCATCATTGAACATTAACTTATCATAATTGAACATTAACTTATCATCATTGAACAGCAACTTTTGGCCTTCAAAGACGACATTGTTAGTAGAAAATGAATACAATTTGCACAGAAATTGTTAACTAGACCAAAAAAACAAATTTATAACAAAATAAGAAATGAGTTCGCACCAATCCCGTCATGTAGATTTTGATGCAATTGACTCATCTAAAATAATTATCAAAGTTATCACACATTGACAGTCTATGGCATTACACAATCACAATGTATGACATAGTTACATCCCCTATCCATGACATATTAACATCCCCTATCCATGACATATTAACATCCCCTATCCATGACATAGTTACATCCCCTATCCATGACATAGTTACATCCCCTATCCATGACTTGGTTACATCCCCTATCCATGACATGGTTACATCCCCTATCCATGACATAGTTACATCCCCTATCCATGACTTGATTACATCCCCTATCAATGACTTAGTTACATCCCCTATCCATGACTTGGTTACATCCCCTATCCATGACATAGTTACATCCCCTATCCATGACATAGTTACATCCCCTATCCATGACATGGTTACATCCCCTATCCATGACATAGTTACATCCCCTAACCATGACTTGATTACATCCCCTATCCATGACTTGGTTACATCCCATATCCATGACATAGTTACATCCCCTATCCATGACTTGGTTACATCCCCTATCCATGACATAGTTACATCCCCTATCCATGATATTTCTCAGAAGATCATTTTAACAAATAATTCACTGGACACTTTTCTACAACTAAACTACAACAGTAAGTTCTCTCATGTGGCAGGGTAGAGACAGACATGACAGTGACATGACACACTGTAATGTGACATGACACACTGTCATGTGACATGCCACACTGTCATGTGACATGAGAATCTTTCAAACAACCATATAAATAAAACAAATCATGTTATTACATGACATCAATGTCAAATGTCATGTCAAGCTGCTACGTGGCATGATGTGCAACCATGTGACATGACATATGACATGAAAAGTTGAACACATTTACTAAACTAAATCTTAATCGTATGTTTAGCTTGAGGTAAACAGATTCAACAGATGAAATAGAATGGCAGCAAGCCGCCAAGATTTAGCCAAGTTAGAGTGTAGACTGGAAGTTAGAGTTTAGACTGGAAGTTAGAGTTTAGACTGGAAGTTTAGAGTTTAGACTGGAAGTTAGAGTTTAGACTGGATGTTAACCACAGGTTAATACAATCATGGGTCTGCTTTTATGGGAAGGCAACCACACTGTCAAGAATTGATTTAATCTAATTTTTAATTTTGTGAAAGGTTGATAATAAAGGGACAGCACTGGAGCCATGTATGAAATACTGTAGCATGGATTTATAGAACAAGATAAAATTCCATCTTGAAGACAGCAACAAAGTAATGAGTCAGACACTTACAGTGTGGGAGATGTTTCGTATTTTAAAAGTTCCCTTTGTATTCTTCTTGTTCTGCTTCCATTTCAAGCTTCGAATACCTTTTACCTCCCTTCATTTTTCATGGCTGGTTTAAATATTAGAATATTTGCATTATCCAATAATACCATTGATTTTTTAAAGATATAATTTCTGTTATAATATGATTTTTGTTAATTTGTTATATGATATATTATCTGAATAATAAATTTTTAAAAAGAAAAATTAAGATAGGAAATTCTTGACACTACTTGTACATAAAATTTTTAACTTTCAGCACATAACTTGTTCATTTGAAACTGTTAAATATCAATATACATAATTTGCTATGTATGTCGCGTCCGTCTGTCCATTCCTTCATAACGCTACAAATGTACTAATTTTAGAAAGCAGCGCACCAAATTACTGCACCAAAAATAACTCTTTCCGAACGCTCGCATAAAATTGTTCAATATGGAAACAAATGAATAAAATAAAAATAAATTAAATAAATGAAAGTTCTGTATTACATTTTTTAAAATTCTGATGTGTATTTTTTCAATATTAATAGATTTCAGCTGAAATGTATTTTGAAAACTTTCATCTTATAATTGACGGGTAATATGCTAGTATAATTATAGAATATCCAAATCCCAAAAATCTTAATCAGAAAGTTGATAGTTGACACCTTTTTGTCATAAAATTTAATTGAAAGTCATGAACTCAACAGGTTTCAGACAGGTGATCAAATATTTCAGTTGTCAATGACTCAAACAATAAAATGTTAATAAATAATAAAGTGGTTTAAAGCAAACATTTCATACAGTGAGGTGGGGGGGCAGGGTGGGGATATCAGGAAGTGACTAGAGAATATCAACAAGTTTGGGTTAACTCCCCACATCACCATGACGACTAAAGGATGCTGAGATCTTGGAGGATGGATAGGGATAACACAGGGGAAATTACTAAGAAATAGTTATTTTAGACACAAGACTTTAACGAGTTCTTGCCCTTTATTTTAAACTGAAGAAAAAGTTCAATTAAAGCGAGAGTTAAATGATAAAAGGCAGGACAAGATTATTCAACAATTTCAAATGATGTCATTGTTATTGAGTTAATTTTATTAGCTACTACACAGCTGGCAGGGGGGATGAAGGAAGATTGTGTGTTGAGCTTGTCATGGAAAAACAATTGGGATATTTCACTATCTGGTCCAGTGATTCTCAACCTTTTACTCTGCATTAAAAAAATTTCTTGACCCCATTTATTAGTTTATTAATGTCAAATGACCTTAGTGTTTTGGACATTTATCGATGCAGCTTTAGTAAGCAAATTTAATTGGAAAGCACTTATGATGAATGAAAAAAAATGATGGTGGCTGTAATTTATGAACTTTTCAGTTGGTAAAATTACTGGACATAATGTGTTCAAGTACACAGTCTATAATAATGAATTAATTAATGTCATCTTTGTTTTAAAGACTCTTTACATTTTCAAAATTTCAGCTGTACAAAAGAAAATACATTTTAAACAAACAACAAACATGCATGCAGCATTTTTTAGAATCTTATTTAACTGCAAATTTCAGGAATTTAATTTTGGCTTTTCTTTTAAGGGGGTTTATTGGACTCATAAAATTGTTAACTAGTCTAATATCTGATAATGATTGCCTCCCTTTACCCACAGACACCAACAATTCACACAACAAAACTGGAGGAAAGCTTGATTTATGGTTAGAAAAAACTAGGGACCAACCTGGTAGACATTTTCTACCGGGTACCAAATCCGAATAGTTAGATGTACCATTTGCCGGATCCGGTACGAATCCGAGTACTAGGGTTGTTAAACGAAAATCGGAAATCCAAATTAATTTTGGTTTTGAAAACGATTAGTGGTTGCTTTATTTCGCAAAACCATAGCCGCCTTGTATTTAGCATTCACGTTTTCTACCAATAAAATTTAATTTCAGGCATTCAATTTGGTTTATTAAATTATAATGGACTGTATTTTTTATTGTTTACTTTACCGTCTACAGTCTACACTCTTCTTGCAATGATATTATGGTCAGAAGAATAGATTATTGATTTTTTAAGATTTAAATCAATAAATTCATTATATATTACTTGTAAATTTGGTTTCTCTTGTTAATATGTTACTTACTTACTTTGTAACTGTTACTCGCTGCTAATTTTAGTTAATATATTTACTTTAATTTGAATTTATTTTATTATTTTATTAGATAGTTTAAATTTTTTTAGTTAATATGGCGGCGTGGCGCTAGTCACTAAAAGTAAACACAAAATTGTCTTAGAAAATTAGTTTATTAAATTTATATCTTTATAACTTCAAATTATTAATTTATATAATTATGTTACATTTGTTATATCTTTAACGATTTGTAAGTATACTAATCTTGATATTTATTGAATTCCAAAATTGTATTTTTTAAGGTATTTTTAGATATTTGGTTTGTTTGCGTGGGCACTATTTGCCGAGGCGAATAGTTCCGAAAAACCCGATATGCGGGACAAATGTCAGAGCGGTTTCCTGTTGGTCCCTAGAAAAACTATAACTGATCTATAAATCAATAAACTATAACTGATCTATAAATCAATAAACTATAACTGATCTATAGTCAATGAGAAAATTTGCAAATTGCCAGAGTGACCAATGAAAAATTTCATTGCTCAAGTCTTCAGCTGAAAGAAAGGTTGAAAAGCACTGGTTGATACTGACAGAGGGTGAGGGGGGGAGGGCTAGGAGATGACTATATACTACAAATATGAACAATAGGTAGTAAGGGGGAAGGGCTAGGAGATGACTATATACTACAAATATGAACAATTGGTAGTAAGGGGGGGAGGGCTAGGTAAATATATTGCTTGAAAATAAAACAAAACTTGATGCGAATACTGCACTACAACAAATGTTGGATGGGTTTATACAGTGGTGTCAGAACTTAAGATGGATATTGGGTGATAATCTGTATACAACTTTTAATCAAACTTTAAAACACATAACCTGCATGTCTTAGTTTAAAACACATAACCTGCATGTCTTAGTTTAAAACACATAACCTGCATGTCTGAGTTTTAACAAACATTCGTCACTAAACAATAATCAACTGTCAGTCTAATAAAATAATTATAAACTTAAAATTTTGAAAGTTTTTTGTTAAGTAAACTATAACTGATCTATAGATCAGTAAACTATAACTTTTACTTTTCTAAATGAAAACAAAGAAGATAAAGTATTTTAAAGGAAAAAATAAAGTAAAGTAACATAAAATATAACTTTTTTTAAACGTAACATTAATTTAACAAATTAATACTTTGTCTAAAATAATGGTTACACAATTTTTTAAATTTTATTTTTATTTAGTTTCAAATATTTTAAGTGTTAAAATGGTTGAAAATCTAGGATGACTTTTACTTCCTTGTCTTGTGAGCCATTTACGTCTACTAAAGAAAACTAAATGTGATGGTAGCAACATCCCATGGAAGCCACGTCCCATGGTAGCCAATGTCACTTAGATCTGTTAAGATAGTGATGATAATCTATACTGAAAGAGATACGAAGCTGTTGTACTGACAAATATTGCGCTTCAGTATGTCTGAGCATGGGCCCAGGACACGCTCAAAGCGTGCTCTGTCCAGTTTGACACACTTGAGTGGTCCCCTGGACACCACAGTTGCGGCACGGGGTCGGTCCAGCAGTAATGCGATTTCACCTGTTGAAACATTGCAGAAATGAGTTCATCTAACAATTCCATATTATTTTCAAGTTATTCGGGGAATAATTCTAGTTCTTGGAATGACAGGCCAAAGTGGTGAAATAGATAGTAAAGTAATCTTAGGGGCCTAGACATATAAATCTATCAACTGACCAAAGTAATCTAAGGGGCCCAAACCTATAAATCTATCAGCTGACCAAAGTAATTTGAGGGGCCCAGACATATAAATCTATCAACTGACCAAAGTAATATAAGGGGCCCAGACATATAAATCTATCAACTGACCAAAGTAAATTGAGGGGCCCAGACACATAAATCTATCAACTGACCAAAGTAATTTGAAGGGCCCAGACATATAAATCTATCAACTGACCAAAGTAGTTTGAGGGGCCCAGACATATAAATCTATCAACTGACCAAAGTAATCAGAGGGGCCCAGACGTCCAACTTCCACAGGTTCTTCATTTTCTGATCTCCTTTGCAAGACGGCAGCAGATCCCTTGCAATAGACAACAAGATTAAATTTTAAATTCTTAATCTGTTGTCTGTTTTAATCAACATGTAACAGTGTTTTAATTAACATGTAACAGTGTTTTAATCTAATAAATGTATCAGTGTTTTGATCAACATGTAACAGTGTTTTAATCAACATGTAATGAGTGTTTTAATCAACATGTGACAAGTGTTAAGAAGAATTTTCATCAAATAATTTACAATATTAATTGAGGTGTAGAAAGCAATATAAACAAAGAACAGCAATAAAAAAAATGTATGAAAAGTGTTTTTGCATTAACATAATAATACCTTTCAAGATTTAAATTATACAACAATACTATATCACTTTTTTAATTGATAAAATGTGTAACAGTGTGCCAAATGATGTGTAACAGTGTGCCAAATGATGTGTAACAGTATGCCAAATGATGTGTAACAGTGTGCCTATTGATGTGTAACAGTATGCCAAATGATGTGTAACAGTGTGCCTATTGATGTGTAACAGTGTGCCAAATGATGTGTAACAGTGTGCCAAATGATGTGTAACAGTGTGCCTATTGATGTGTAACAGTGTGCCTATTGATGTGTAACAGTGTGCCAAATGATGTGTAACAGTATTTCAAATGATGTGTAACAGTGTGCCAAATGATGTGTAACAGTGCCATGATGTGTAACAGTGTACCAAATGATGTGTAACAGTGTGCCAAATGATGTGTAACAGCAGTGTACAGTGCAAATGATGTGTAACAGTGTGCAAATGATGTGTAAGGGCCATGATGTGAAAGTGCCATGATGTGTAACAGTGTGCCAAATGATGTGTAACAGTGTGCCTATTGATGTGTAACAGTGTGCCAAATGATGTGTAACAGTATTTCAAATGATGTGTAACAGTGTGCCAAATGATGTGTAACAGTGTGCCTATTGATGTGTAACAGTGTACCAAATGATGTGTAACAGTGTGCCAAATGATGTGTAACAGTGCACCTATTGATGTGTAACAGTGTGCCAAATGATGTGTAACAGTATTCCAAATGATGTGTGACAGTGTGCCTATTGATGTGTAACAGTGTGCCAAATGATGTGTAACAGTGTGCCAAATGATGTGTAACAGTGTGCCAAATGATGTGTAACAGTGTGGCAAATGATGTGTAACAGTGTGCCAAATGATGTGTAACAGTGTGCCTATTGATGTGTAACAGTGTGCCAAATGATGTGTAACAGTATGACAAATGATGTGTAACAGTGTGCCTATTGATGTGTAACAGTGTGCCAAATGATGTGTAACAGTATGCCAAATGATGTGTAACAGTGTGCCTATTGATGTGTAACAGTGTGCCAAATGATGTGTAACAGTGTGCCAAATGATGTGTAACAGTGTGCCAAATGATATGTAACAGTGTGCCAAATGATGTGTAACAGTGTGCCAAATGATGTGTAACAGTGTGCAAAATGATGTGTAACAGTGTGCCAAATGATGTGTAACAGTGTACCAAATGATGTGTAACAGTGTGCCAAATGATGTGTAACAGTATGCCAAATGATGTGTAACAGTGTACCAAATGATGTGTAACAGTGTGCCAAATGATGTGTAACAGTGTGCCAAATGATGTGTAACAGTGTGCCAAATGATGTGTAACAGTGTGCCTATTGATGTGTAACAGTGTGCCTATTGATGTGTAACAGTGTGCCAAATGATGTGTAACAGTGTGCCAAATAATGTGTAACAGTGTGCCAAATGATGTGTAACAGTGTGCCAAATGATGTGTAACAGTGTGCCTATTGATGTGTAACAGTGTGCCAAATGATGTGTAACAGTATGCCAAATGATGTGTAACAGTGTGCCTATTGATGTGTAACAGTGTGCCAAATGATGTGTAACAGTGTGCCAAATGATGTGTAACAGTGTACCAAATGATGTGTAACAGTGTGCCAAATGATGTGTAACAGTGTACCAAATGATGTGTAACAGTGTGCGTGCCAAATGATGTGTAACAGTGTGCCAAATGATGTGTAACAGTGTGCCAAATGATGTGTAACAGTGTGCCTTATGATGTGTAACAGTGTGGCTAATGATGTGTAACAGTGTGCCTATTGATGTGTAACAGTGTGCCTATTGATGTGTAAGAGTGTGCCAAATGATGTGTAACAGTGTGCCAAATGATGTGTAACAGTGTGCCAAATGATGTGTAACAGTGTGCCAAATGATGTGTAACAGTGTGCCAAATGATGTGTAACAGTGTGCCTTATGATGTGTAACAGTGTGCCAAATGATGTGTAACAGTATGCCAAATGATGTGTAACAGTGTGCCAAATGATGTGTAACAGTGTGCCTTATGATGTGTAACAGTGTGGCTAATGATGTGTAACAGTGTGCCTATTGATGTGTAACAGTGTGCCTAATGATGTCTAACAGTGTGCCAAATGAAGTGTAACAGTATGCCAAATGACGTACAAAAGAAGACAACACAGACAAAGGTCAACTTTATTTAAGAAAATTTAAATTACCTCTAGTATCATACAACTACCTGTATTCTCACCTCTAGTATCATACAACTACCTGTATTCTCAAGTCTAGTATCATACAACTACCTGTATTCTCACCTCTAGTATCATACACCTACCTGTATTCTCAACTCTAGTATCATACAACTACCTGTATTCTCAACTCTAGTATCATACAACTACCTGTATTCTCACCTCTAGTATCATACAACTACCTGTATTCTCAACTCTAGTATCATACAACTACCTGTATTCTCACCTCTAGTATCATACAACTACCTGTATTCTCAACTCTAGTATCATACAACTACCTGTATTCTCACCTCTAGTATCATACAACTACCTGTATTCTCAACTCTAGTATCATACAACTACCTGTATTCTCAACTCTAGTATCATACAACTACCTGTATTCTCCCCTCTAGTATCATACAACTACCTGTATTCTCACCTCTAGTATCATACAACTACCTGTATTCTCAACTCTAGTATCATACAACTACCTGTATTCTCACCTCTAGTATCATACAATTACCTGTATTCTCAACTCTAGTATCATACAACTACCTGTATTCTCAACTCTAGTATCATACAACTACCTGTATTCTCAGCTCTAGTATCATACAACTACCTGTATTCTCACCTCTAGTATCATACAACTACCTGTATTCTCACCTCTAGTATCATACAACTACCTGTATTCTCACCTCTAGTATCATACAACTACCTGTATTCTCAACTCTAGTATCATACAACTAACTACCAGTATTCTCACCTCTAGTATCATACAACTACCTGTATTCTCACCTCTAGTATCATACAACTACCTGTATTCTCACCTCTAGTATCATACAACTAACTACCTGTATTCTCACCTCTAGTATCATACAACTAACTACCTGTATTATCACCTCTAGTATCATACAACTAACTACCTGTATTCTCACCTCTAGTATCATACAACTAACTACCTGTATTCTCACCTCTAGTATCATACAACTAACTACCAGTATTCTCACCTCTAGTATCATACAACTAACTACCAGTATTCTCAACTCTAGTATCATACAACTAACTACCTGTATTCTCAACTCTAGTATCATACAACTAACTACCAGTATTCTCAACTCTAGTATCATACAACTAACTACCAGTATTCTCAACTCTAGTATCATACAACTAACTACCTGTATTCTCAACTCTAGTATCATACAACTACCTACCTGTATTATCACCTCTAGTATCATACAACTAACTACCTGTATTCTCACCTCTAGTATCATACAACTAACTACCAGCATTCTCACCTCTAGTATCATACAACTAACTACCTGTATTCTCAACTCTAGTATCATACAACTAACTACCAGTATTCTCAACTCTAGTATCATACAACTAACTACCAGTATTCTCACCTCTAGTATCATACAACTAACTACCAGTATTCTCAACTCTAGTATCATACAACTAACTACCAGTATTCTCAACTCTAGTATCATACAACTAACTACCAGTATTCTCACCTCTAGTATCATACAACTAACTACCAGTATTCTCAACTCTAGTATCATACAACTAACTACCAGTATTCTCAACTCTAGTATCATACAACTAACTACCAGTATTCTCACCTCTAGTATCATACAACTAACTACCAGTATTCTCAACTCTAGTATCATACAACTAACTACCTGTATTCTCACCTCTAGTATCATACAACTAACTACCAGTATTCTCAACTCTAGTATCATACAACTAACTACCAGTATTCTCAACTCTAGTATCATACAACTAACTACCTGTAGTCTCACCTCTAGTATCATACAACTAACTACCAGTATTCTCAACTCTAGTATCATACAACTAACTACCTGTATTCTCACCTCTAGTATCATACAACTAACTACCAGTATTCTCACCTCTAGTATCATACAACTACCTGTATTCTCACCTCTAGTATCATACAACTACCTATATTCTCAACTCTAGTATCATACAACTACCTATATTCTCACCTCTAGTATCATACAACTACCTGTATTCTCACCTCTAGTATCATACAACTACCTATATTCTCACCTCTAGTATCATACAACTAACTACCAGTATTCTCACCTCTAGTATCATACAACTACCTATATTCTCACCTCTAGTATCATACAACTACCTGTATTCTCACCTCTAGTATCATACAACTACCTATATTCTCACCTCTAGTATCATACAACTAACTACCAGTATTCTCACCTCTAGTATCATACAACTACCTGTATTCTCACCTCTAGTATCATACAACTACCTATATTCTCAACTCTAGTATCATACAACTACCTATATTCTCACCTCTAGTATCATACAACTACCTGTATTCTCAACTCTAGTATCATACAACTACCTGTATTCTCACCTCTAGTATCATACAACTACCTGTATTCTCACCTCTAGTATCATACAACTACCTATATTCTCACCTCTAGTATCATACAACTAACTACCAGTATTCTCACCTCTAGTATCATACAACTACCTGTATTCTCACCTCTAGTATCATACAACTACCTGTATTCTCACCTCTAGTATCATACAACTAACTACCAGTATTCTCACCTCTAGTATCATACAACTACCTGTATTCTCACCTCTAGTATCATACAACTACCTATATTCTCAACTCTAGTATCATACAACTACCTATATTCTCACCTCTAGTATCATACAACTACCTGTATTCTCACCTCTAGTATCATACAACTACCTATATTCTCACCTCTAGTATCATACAACTACCTATATTCTCACCTCTAGTATAATAAAGAAGTCCTCTCCAGGCTCTCCTTGCCGGACAATCTCCTCTTTGTCCTCAAATTGAACAGGTTCCAGGGCGTCTGCTACAGTTAGCCTCTCCCACTTGTCCAGGTTTTCTGATAACATGAAACAACACAATAGTTATACTAAAATCTGATAACATGAAACAATAACACAATAGTTATACTAAGATCCAATCAATCACATGTCATACAAAGAAGATGGGAAAGTTACAGAGTCAGTCAGACAATCATTTGACCCAGGAACCAGATTATGTCTTCATCAATCAAAGTTAAGATTAGTCAAACTTGATTGACATGTAGTCATATAGTCAAACTTGATTGACATGTAGTCATATAGTCAAACTTGATTGACATGTAGTCATATAGTCAAACTTGATTGACATGTAGTCATATAGTCAAACTTGATTGACATGTAGTCATATTGTACATGAGAAGAGCAAAACTCATCACAAAGACTTTTTAAATCCCTTACAATAACTTCACCATCTAGTCTCTCTTTCGTGACTTCTTGGTCGGCCGGGCGGAAAAACAAAAGTAAAAACATGACCCACTTCCCGTGAAGCTATGGAGCTGAAATTTTTCACATAGAATTGTGTCATCTATCAATTCATTGTATCAAAATTTTGGATCGATCGAATTGCCGTAATTAAATTAATGCACTTTTAGTTTATCTATGTAACTCTATGTCGCCGTCTACTATTGTTCACCTCCACGTGTCGCTGGAGTTCAGTCCAGCCATGGATGACCCCCCTCCTCCCGTACGGCATGGGGAGTTCAGTCTGGCTGAGTCTGTAAATGTTTGCTGTGTGTATTATATTGAACATAATTGATACTTTTAGTTATGTCTCATATATATGGTATTTATAGTCAAAAACTTTGTTTTTAAGGGGTTGTTTAATGTTTGAAAAAAAAAGATCTTGCTTTCTATTTTGGCATGAAATAGAAGTAATAGAAACATGATTTTACCTATATCAGACACAAATGTACATTACTGTTTGCTTTGGTAGCCAAGATTGTTTGTCCCTGTGATACAAAAATCATTTGTCCCTGTGGTAACAGATCATTTGATCTTGTGATACCAAGATCTTTTGTCATTGTGATACCAAGATCATTTGTCCCTGTGGTAACAGATCATTTGATCTTGTGATACCAAGATCTTTTGTCATTGTGATACCAAGATCATTTGTCCCTGTGGTAACAGATCATTTCATCTTGTGATGCCAAGATCATTTGTTCTTGTGATACCAAGATCATTTGTCCTTGTGATAGCTTGTGAAAACTTACTAGATAGAAACCTTGCCCAGGAGTCCTCAAAGATCATTTGTCCCTGATGGTGAACAGATCATTTTACATGTATACAAAGTTTGTGCATTGTCATACAAGTATCATTTGTCCCTTGTAACAGGATCAAAGTTTGTCAGCATCTGTCACTACAACAGTAATACAAGTTTGTCAGGCCATCTGTCCACTACAACAGGTATACAAAGTTTGTCTGGCATCTGCCATACAACAGGTATACCAAGTTTGTCAGGCCATCTGTCCACTACAACAGTAATACAAAGTTTGCCAGGCATGTCCTCATAAATTTTTCTTTTCCTGATGGTGCATGCCCTGTGAAGTGGGCATGAACAATTAATAAAAGTTTGTGCATCTGTCCACTACAACAGGTAATACAAAGTTTGTCAGGCCATCTGTCCACTACAACAGGTAATACAAAGTTTGTCAGGCCATCTGTCCACTACAACAGGTAATACAAAGTTTGTCAGGCCATCTGTCCACTACAACAGGTAATACAAAGTTTGTCAGGCCATCTGTCCACTACAACAGGTAATACAAAGTTTGTCAGGCCATCTGTCCACTACAACAGGTAATACAAAGTTTGTCAGGCCATCTGTCCACTACAACAGGTAATACAAAGTTTGTCAGGCCATCTGTCCACTACAACAGGTAATACAAAGTTTGTCAGGCCATCTGTCCACTACAACAGGTAATACAAAGTTTGTCAGGCCATCTGTCCACTACAACAGGTAATACAAAGTTTGTCAGGCCATCTGTCCACTACAACAGGTAATACAAAGTTTGTCAGGCCATCTGTCCACTACAACAGGTAATACAAAGTTTGTCAGGCCATCTGTCCACTACAACAGGTAATACAAAGTTTGTCAGGCCATCTGTCCACTACAACAGGTAATACAAAGTTTGTCAGGCCATCTGTCCACTACAACAGGTAATACAAAGTTTGTCAGGCCATCTGTCCACTACAACAGGTAATACAAAGTTTGTCAGGCCATCTGTCCACTACAACAGGTAATACAAAGTTTGTCAGGCCATCTGTCCACTACAACAGGTAATACAAAGTTTGTCAGGCCATCTGTCCACTACAACAGGTAATACAAAGTTTGTCAGGCCATCTGTCCACTACAACAGGTAATACAAAGTTTGTCAGGCCATCTGTCCACTACAACAGGTAATACAAAGTTTGTCAGGCCATCTGTCCACTACAACAGGTAATACAAAGTTTGTCAGGCCATCTGTCCACTACAACAGGTAATACAAAGTTTGTCAGGCCATCTGTCCACTACAACAGGTAATACAAAGTTTGTCAGGCCATCTGTCCACTACAACAGGTAATACAAAGTTTGTCAGGCCATCTGTCCACTACAACAGGTAATACAAAGTTTGTCAGGCCATCTGTCCACTACAACAGGTAATACAAAGTTTGATCTGGCCACTACAACAGGTAATAAAAAGTTTATCTGGCCACTACAACAGGTAATACAAAGTTTATCTGGCCACTACACCAGTGTTCCCAACTTGTAAGAGTTTGAGTACATAACAACTATCTACCTACATACTTCTCTATCTATCTACCTACATACTTCTCTATCTATCTACCTACATACTTCTCTATCTATCTACCTACATACTTCTCTATCTATCTACCTACATACTTCTCTATCTATCTACCTACATACTTCTCTATCTTGTGTAATGTACGTTTCTTTTACAACTACTCAAATGTCCCTGAGAAATTGTTAGAATTTCCCCTCTGGACAACGTGAATATAAGGTGGATCTGTTATCTAAATCAATCAGCCATAAACATCAGCTACAACTAAGCATGTAAGCTAGAATCTTCTGGTTCTACCGTTATCTACGTCACTGACTAGGACTATGACAATACATCAGTAGACAGTTATCTACGTCACTGACTAGGACTATGACAATACATCAGTAGACAGTTACCTACGTCACTGACCAGGACTATGACAATACATCAGTAGACAGTTACCTACGTCACTGACCAGGACTATGACAATACATCAGTAGACAGTTATCTACGTCACTGACCAGGACTATGACAATACATCAGTAGACAATACAGTTGTTACGATGTCAACTATGAACCTTGTAAATATGTTAGTTGTTTTGTTTAATAGGTTTAGGGATTTTAAAAATAAAGTCACCACTCTATGGGCCTTACGATCTTATATTTCTCGGTGTAAACCAAATTAATGATCAACTATAAATCCCCAGTATTTCTGGTTTTATTGTTATTTTTAAAATTTTTTTTTAAATTTTAATGTTTTCTTCTTTTCCCATTGTCAAGTAACTGATGGTAAGAATCAATGATATAACAAGATGTAACACTCTTATGCATTAGTTAACAATCTTATGCATTAGTTAACAATCTTATGTATTAGTTAACAATCTTATGTATTAGTTAACAATCTTATGTATTAGTTAACAATCTTATGTATTAGTTAACAATCTTATGTATTAGTTAACAATCTTATGTATTAGTTAACAATCTTATGTATTAGTTAACAATCTTATGCATTAGTTAACAATCTTATGTATTAGTTAACAATCTTATGCATTAGTTAACAATCTTATGTATTAGTTAACAATCTTATGCATTAGTTAACAATCTTATGCATTAGTTAACAATCTTATGTATTAGTTAACAATCTTATGTATTAGTTAACAATCTTATGTATTAGTTAACAATCTTATGCATTAGTTAACAATCTTATGTATTAGTTAACAATCTTATGCATTAGTTAACAATCTTATGCATTAGTTAACAATCTTATGTATTAGTTAACAATCTTATGCATTAGTTAACAATCTTATGTATTAGTTAACAATCTTATGCATTAGTTAACAATCTTATGCATTAGTTAACAATCAGCTAACAATTTTTTACATGTGAATTTTTGGTGGAGCTACTTAGCTAATTTAAGGTAAATCTCGCACAAGGGGAGACTACGAACAAAATGTACACTTACCATTAAAATACGGCGGTAACTGTCCCTGTCAATACCCCACAGCTTGACATCATTTTTGGCCTGGAACAGAAGCGAATAAATTAATTGTTTTATACTAGGCGAGTCAATACTAACTATCTCCTGTAAGATACACAGTCTATCAACCTTTTCCTATATGTAACAGTCTATCAACCTTTTCCTATATGTAACAGTCTATCAACCTTTTCCTATATGTAACAGTCTATCAACCTTTTCCTATATGTAATAGTCTATCAACCTTTTCCTATATGTAATAGTCTATCAACCTTTTCCTATATGTAACAGTCTATCAACCTTTTCCTATATGTAACAGTCTATCAACCTTTTCCTATATGTAATAGTCTATCAACCTTTTCCTATATGTAATAGTCTATCAACCTTTTCCTATATGTAATAGTCTATCAACCTTTTCCTATATGTAATAGTCTATCAACCTTTTCCTATATGTAATAGTCTATCAACCTTTTCCTATATGTAATAGTCTATCAACCTTTTCCTATATGTAATAGTCTATCAACCTTTTCCTATATGTAATAGTCTATCAACCTTTTCCTATATGTAACAGTCTATCAACCTTTTCCTATATGTAATAGTCTATCAACCTTTTCCTATATGTAACAGTCTATCAACCTTTTCCTATATGTAACAGTCTATCAACCTTTTCCTATATGTAACAGTCTATCAACCTTTTCCTATATGTAATAGTCTATCAACCTTTTCCTATATGTAATAGTCTATCAACCTTTTCCTATATGTAATAGTCTATCAACCTTTTCCTATATGTAATAGTCTATCAACCTTTTCCTATATGTAATAGTCTATCAACCTTTTCCTATATGTAATAGTCTATCAACCTTTTCCTATATGTAATAGTCTATCAACCTTTTCCTATATGTAATAGTCTATCAACCTTTTCCTATATGTAATAGTCTATCAACCTTTTCCTATATGTAATAGTTTATCAACCTTTTCCTATATGTAATAGTCTATCAACCTTTTCCTATATGTAATAGTCTATCAACCTTTTCCTATATGTAATAGTTTATCAACCTTTTCCTATATGTAATAGTTTATCAACCTTTTCCTATATGTAATAGTTTATCAACCTTTTCCTATATGTAATAGTTTATCAACCTTTTCCTATATGTAATAGTTTATCAACCTTTTCCTATATGTAATAGTTTATCAACCTTTTCCTATATGTAATAGTTTATCAACCTTTTCCTATATGTAATAGTTTATCAACCTTATCCTATGTGTAATAGTTTATCAACCTTATCCTATGTGTAATAGTTTATCAACCTTTTCCTATATGTAATAGTTTATCAACCTTATCCTATGTGTAATAGTTTATCAACCTTTTCCTATATGTAATAGTTTATCAACCTTTTCCTATATGTAATAGTTTATCAACCTTATCCTATGTGTAATAGTTTATCAACCTTTTCCTATATGTAATAGTTTATCAACCTTTTCCTATATGTAATAGTTTATCAACCTTTTCCTATATGTAATAGTTTATCAACCTTATCCTATGTGTAATAGTTTATCAACCTTTTCCTATATGTAATAGTTTATCAACCTTTTCCTATATGTAATAGTTTATCAACCTTATCCTATGTGTAATAGTTTATCAACCTTATCCTATGTGTAATAGTTTATCAACCTTTTCCTATATGTAATAGTTTATCAACCTTATCCTATGTGTAATAGTTTATCAACCTTTTCCTATATGTAATAGTTTATCAACCTTATCCTATGTGTAATAGTTTATCAACCTTTTCTTATATGTAATAGTTTATCAACCTTATCCTATGTGTAATAGTCAATAAACCTTCTATCTTATCTCTCTATGGCATCCGTCCATCCTCATGGGATGATGGCGTTTTCTCCTGCTACTCTATCCCTCTTCCCCCCTTCCCCCCAAACATATCCCTTATATATAGTATTGTGTCAAACATATCCCATATATAGTATTGTGTCAAACATATCCCATATATAGTATTGTGTCAAACATATCCCATATATAGTATTGTGTCAAACATATCCCATATATATAGTATTGTGTCAAACATATCCCATATATAGTATTGTGTCAAACATATCCCATATATAGTATTGTGTCAAACATATCCCATATATATAGTATTGTGTCAAACATGACCCATATATATGGTATTGTGTCAAACATATCCCATATATATAGTATTGTGTCAAACATGTCCCATATATATATAGTATTGTGTCAAACATATCTCATATATAACACTGTGTCAAACATATCCCATAGATAGCACTGTGTCAAACATATCCCATATATAGTATTGTGTCAAACATATCCCATGTAAATTACATAGTCTATGTCATATTCTACCTCATGCATTAAACAGTATGTCTATCCTTTTCCATATAACATAAAGGACTACCGCTTCTATTCAAGCTAATCTATATGCTTATCTCTTACAATTTCCCTCGGTATCCTATTTAATGTCTCACAATTTAATCAATCAGCCAATCGCCTCATCCTATTCTATATACTGACCTCAAATTTATCGCTCTTCAGTTTTCAACAATGCAATTTGCATATGGGCCTAACCTTTAGTGATATGGCATTGTTTAGACTTTAAACATAAGATTTGTTTATAACATACTTGATGACTATTTAATTGCCCCAAATGAGGCAAGTGCCCAGGGCGAGCCCGGGCTAAGCCCTGATCCACTCCAGTACTATTGATTAAAACATTTCGAAATTCCATCAGACCATCATCGTCTTGAGCCTGTGGGTGACGTCATCTCTTCTGTCTACTCTTTCAATGTCCTATAGCCACTTTGGGCACGGACAAAACAGTTCCACTAAATCTAGTTTTAATAACCTTTTGAAAAAAAACCTCATCCGCAAAGAGTTTAATCAGAACGTACAAGGGACACCGGAAGTGGTTGATCCCAGGACATAGGGCTCGTGGGGGCGGGGGAAGGGGGTGTAAACAGGTTTCCATACAATGAATGGATCAATTCAAGCGTTCCCTTAGAAAATTATAAACCACGTGAGTTATAGCAATATTCATGAACACAGACTTTATGCTGCACTTTGCTGAGTCTGGTGGTTGTTAAAATGATCTGTGTCCACTGGATGGCGGTTGTTAGAATGATCTGTGTCCACTGGATGGCGGTTGTTAGAATAATCTGTGTCCACTGGATGGCGGTTGTTAGAATAATCTGTGTCCACTGGATGGCGGTTGTTAGAATAATCTGTGTCCACTGGATGGCGGTTGTTAGAATAATCTGTGTCCCCTGGATGGCGGTTGTTAGAATGATCTGTGTCCACTGGATGGAGGTTGTTAGAATAATCTGTGTCCACTGGATGGCTAAATTGTATTTAACACGTGCTAACATACGGCTAACTATCACTAATGTCATGTGCAAACGGTCGATTAGTTATATTTAATATCTTGCATGACGTAATCAAAACTAGTGTAACACATGTCACAAGTATAAACCAGAAACATACGAATGTTGGACACTTAAGGCTAAGGCTCTCTTAGTCTCTATTCTCAATAAAACATAACAAAGCACTGTCTCACTTCCCGGCACTGTCTCACTTCCCGGCACTGTCTCACTTCCCGGCACTGTCTCACTTCCCGGCACTGTCTCACTTCCCGGCACTGTCTCACTTCCCGGCACTGTCTCACTTCCCGGCACTGTCTCACTTCCCGGCACTGTCTCACTTCCCGGCACTGTCTCACTTCCCGGCACTGTCTCACTTCCCGGCACTGTCTCACTTCCCGGCACTGTCTCACTTCCCGGCACTGTCTCACTTCCCGGCACTGTCTCACTTCCCGGCACTGTCTCACTTTCCGGCAATGTATCACTTTCCGGCACTGTCTCACTTCCCGGCACTGTCTCACTTCCCGGCACTGTCTCACTTCTTGGCCCTGTCTCACTTCCTGGCACTGTCTCGCTCCCTGGCACTGTCTCGCTCCCTGGCACTGTCTCACTCCCTGGCACTGTCTCACTCCCTGGCACCGTCTCACTCCCTGGCACCGTCTCACTCCCTGGCACCGTCTCACTCCCTGGCACTGTCTTACTTCCTGGCACTGTCTTACTCCCTGGCACTGTCTCACTTCCTGGCACTGTCTTACTTCCTGGCACTGTCTTACTCCCTGGCACTGTCTCACTCCCTGGCACTGTCTCACTCCCTGGCACTGTCTCACTTCCTGTCACTGTCTTACTCCCTGGCACTGTCTCACTTCCTGGCACTGTCTCACTCCCTGGCACTGTCTCACTTCCTGTCACTGTCTCACTCCCTGGCACTGTCTCACTTCCTGGCACTGTCTCACTTCCTGGCACTGTCTCACTTCCTGGCACTGTCTCACTTCCTGGCACTGTCTCACTTCCTGGCACTGTCTCACTCGGCTAGCCGCCCAAGTGAATCTCCCAAACACATGCTATATATAAATGTATATGTATACAACCTCCATCTCATACAGTGAACACATTTCATAAACACTGTGACAGCAGTGATTCTCATACCATTGATACAGATTCTCATACCATTGACACACTGACTGAAGATTTAAATATAATTCCTATGCTAAAATATCGGAAATTAATTGCTACAAAGGTTTTCAATACTAACATTTTAACGGAGGACAAAATATATTTAAATATAATGGTATCCAAGTTTGACGGAACCAATATGTTCGTTATATACATTTAAAGGCAACAATATGTGCATGACATCAACTGTACTAATTGATGTACCCAATGCAAAATCAACTTTCTTATCAGCTGTATTAAAAACAATATCCACGTTTTCCAAACACCTAGAAGAATGACAAATGACAGAGGAGCAAAGAGGGTGCACCACCAAAACGCAAGCTGTAGACGTCTAAAGGGAAGACCTTAGAGGGATAGATGGTTGTAGAGTCAGGGGTGCGCAACCTGCGGCCGTGGGCATGA
Organism: Ampullaceana balthica; assembly: GCA_944989445.1. NCBI lineage: Eukaryota > Metazoa > Mollusca > Gastropoda > Lymnaeidae > Ampullaceana > Ampullaceana balthica. The sequence goes on along the minus strand of CALYLW010000683.1, from coordinate 54,017 downwards.
AAATGTGCGGCCGTGGAAATCTGTTTAAATTATAATAACATGCGGCCGTCAAATATTTGTAATTCGGCAATATATTATGTAAAGTTGTAAGCGAAATATCGAATATTCATTTACACTCTTAAGCACTCGATATTGTGAAACAAATTACGACTCCGGCAGCTGTAGCGTTAGCTGTAGTGTTTAGCGCTCTGACATTGAAATAGCTCTAGCCGCGTTGGTGTTAGGCTGCAGCTGTAGCTAATGAGGGCAGGCCTTTGAATTTCAGGAAGTATAATATTGAAGCGTGCCGAAACCGTGTGATGGGAACATTTCATGCAGTGTCTTATCTGCGGCGATGTTGTGAAAACTGTCAAATGGGGACAATGCCAAGCAACATTTTCGCCGACATGCATCACTCAACTATGCACAGTTACAAGGTGATCCAAGGAAGATCTGCGTGGAAAATCAAAAGAGGAATGTTCGACAACAGACCTCGGTGCTGTCTGCTTTTGTTAAGACTACGAATAAGCGCAATGAAGCTTCCTAACGATTGGCCTATCGTCTCGGTGTCGCTGGAAAGCCTTATTCCGACAGGGAACTCGTGAAAAGTTGTATCATGGATGTTGTTAAGTGGATTCATCCCGGTAAGGAAACGGATTATTCTTTGATTGCTCTGTCGCGAGATACCGTGCAACGCCGTCAAAGTAATATTGCCGAGCAGCTGAAGCTCTCCATGTAGGCAGAGATTAACAAGGAGGACAGCCTGTTTGCACTGGCTGTTGATGAATCTACGGACATTTCAGATTCAGCACAGCTACTCATATTCATTCGCTCACTATCCCCAACATTTGCATTGTGCGAGGATCTGCTCTCCATGGAGACACTCGTTACTCAAACACGAGGAGAAGACATATTTTTGGCAGTTAAAAAAGCTTGCATCAACTCGTACGTTGATCTGAAGAACCTGTAAGGCATCTAAACAGACGGCGCGCCTGCCATGGTTGGTAAGCAAAATGGCTTCGTGGCTAGATTTTCCGATTATGTGTTGAAGGATCACGGTAATGACCAGCTCATAAATCTGCACTGCATTATTCACCAGGAGGCGCTGTGTTCTAAATCTGTTGATTTGGATAACATTCTGAAGAATGTGACTCGCATTATCCGTTTCATTCGCGCAAATGCTCTTCACCACCGCCAATTCATACAAATTCTTCACACAAATGATTCGTCGGCTGAAAATATTGTGTACCACACCAGCGTTCGTTGGTTGTCTCAGGGAGAAAAATCTCGCCGTGTTCTGCTGTTACGAAAAGAAATACTTGAATTTTATGCCACGAAATACAAGGACTGCGCACTGCAGAACCAGGCCTTCTTAACATCTCTGACCTTCTTTGTTGATTTGTTCATTTATATTATTTTTATATCAAATGCCCCAACGAGTCTCTGCAAGGCAAAGGAACAACAGTTTGCCTCATGCACAGAAGAGTACAGGATTTCTTTGACAATTGTCTGCTACAAAGTCATATCCAACAGCTCGATCTCCATCATTTCCCGCAACTCACCGCTCTCATCGAGAGCCATGAAATAGAAAAGATGAAATTCTGGCTGCGTCCTTTTCAGGCGTCCTCGCAGCGCTGTTGTTAGAATTCGCAGAACGCTTTCAGGATTTCGACAAGATCTCAGAAAATTTGAGACTCGTTGCTTCTCCACATTTGGTTGAGACAGAGAGTGCGCCGTTGGATGTCCAAATGTAACTGATCGAACTAAAAAATAGCGCTCATCTTGTGAAGAAATTCGAGGATAAAAAAGCTCTACTGGAGACACGGAAAGTAGCTGTGGAGTATCCCAAGGAAAGTAGCTGTGGAGTATCCCAAGGAAAGTAGCTGTGGAGTATCCCAAGGAAAGTAGCTGTGGAGTATCCCAAGGAAAGTAGCTGTGGAGTATCCCAAGGAAAGTAGCTGTGGAGTATCCCAAGGAAAGTAGCTGTGGAGTATCCCAAGGAAAGTAGCTGTGGAGTATCCCAAGGAAAGTAGCTGTGGAGTATCCCAAGGAAAGTAGCTGTGGAGTATCCCAAGGAAAGTAGCTGTGGAGTATCCCAAGGAAAGTAGCTGTGGAGTATCCCAAGGAAAGTAGCTGTGGAGTATCCCAAGGAAAGTAGCTGTGGAGTATCCCAAGGAAAGTAGCTGTGGAGTATCCCAAGGAAAGTAGCTGTGGAGTATCCCAAGGAAAGTAGCTGTGGAGTATCCCAAGGAAAGTAGCTGTGGAGTATCCCAAGGAAAGTAGCTGTGGAGTATCCCAAGCTTTGCGAAATATCAAGAAACACTCTCGTGCTGTTTGGAACCACTTACATGTGCGAAGCGTTATTTTCACGAATGAAATATCTCAAGAAAAAATATCGGACCAGACAGGTTGACGCCAATCTGATGATCTCCAGCGAGGCCGGACTTTGCGCGACTCTCGGCAAACATCCCAGAGCAAGGCAGCCACTAACTTCTGGACACTGGACTGCTAAGTTACATGGACAGTGTTAGTGAAGCAGCTTATCACTTATTCTATTATTGTGTTATCAGTGTACTAATGCCACTTAAAAATATACTCATGCTGTACATGTGTGACACGATGTTAGGTTTACATGACAATGTTCAATAAAGTAGAATTATAAGAAAATATCGATGGAAATGCTTTTGTTTGTAATTAAGCACTGTGTTTGCCTACAATACATTATGATTATGTCATTATTATCTCACATTCACTATTACGAGAGGTAAACTTTTGATAGTTACCGTTTCGCTTTTCAGTGAAAATTTTTTGGCGGCCGTAGCAAAAGTTTTTTTTTGTGTGTGCGGCCGTCAATAGCCCAAAGGTTGCGCACCCCTGGTGTAGAGGGTAGAGAAAGATATACAGCAACTTGACATCCAATCTTGGAGAAAAAAGGCGTTGGTTAGGACTGAGTGGAAGGAGGTGGTGAGGCAGGACCAAACAAAATCGCCTTATGAGACAAAGTCACAAAGTTGGACTGAGTAAAATGATGGAAATATTGGACTGAGTAAAATGATGGAAATATTGGCATGAGTAAAATGATGGAAATATTGGACTGACAGAGTAAAGTGATGGAAATATTGGACTGAGTAAAGTGATTCAAATATTGGACTGAGTAAAATGATGGAAATATTGGACTGAGTAAAATGATGGAAATATTGGACCGAGTAAAATGATTCAAATAATGGACTAAGTAAAATGATGGAAATTTGAGACGTGAGTGGATTCAACTGACCAGTGGTCTTGGAGTGTGCTCCACTGACCAGCAGGTTATGGTCTGAGAATAAAACTGACTTGTATTGGAATGACCAGTGGGGTGTATTGCAATGACCAGTGGAGTGTATTGGAATGACCAGTTGGTTGTATTGCAATGACCAGTGGAGTGTATTGCAATGACCAGTGGAGTGTATTGCAATGACCAGTGGAGTGTATTGCAATGACCAGTGTGTTGTATTGCAATGACCAGTGGGTTGTATTGCAATGACCAGTGGGGTGTATTGCAATGACCAGTGGAGTTTATTGGAATGACCTGTGGAATGTATTGCAATGACCAGTGGGGTGTATTGCAATGACCAGTGGGTTGTATTGCAATGACCAGTGTGTTGTATTGCAATGACCAGTGGAGTGCATTGCAATGACCAGTGGAGTTTATTGGAATGACCAGTGGAATGTATTGGAATGACCAGTGTGTTGTATTGCAATGACCAGTGGAGTGCATTGCAATGACCAGTGGAGTTTATTGCAATGACCAGTGGAGTGTATTGGAATGACCAGTGGGTTGTATTGCAATGACCAGTGGAGTGTATTGGAATGACCAGTGGGTTGTATTGCAATGACCAGTGGAGTGTATTGCAATGACCAGTGGAGTGTATTGCAATGACCAGTGGAGTGTATTGCAATGACCAGTGGGTTGTATTGCAATGACCAGTGGGTTGTATTGCAATGACCAGTGGGTTGTATTGCAATGACCAGTGGGTTGTATTGCAATGACCAGTGGTGTGTATTGGAATGACCAGTTGGTTGTATTGCAATGACCAGTGGACTGTATTAGAATGACCAGTGGGGTGTATTTACTTTCAATTAGATTGGCTGGGGAGAGTGTTATTCTACTAATTTGACAGATTTATTTGGGTGGGGCATTTAAGATGATGACTTGTGTTGGCGGGGCCTAGGGGTTACTGATGTGTGTGGGCAGGGAACTGTGAAGTAAATTTACCCTTGGCTTTAATGTCTGGCCAAATTTTCATCTGGTAAGTGATGAATTTCCTGCCTGGGGAATATAAAAAGGGCATCTCCATCACATGTGTATGAAGTCGTGGCTCATTCAAGCAGAGGACCGTCACGTACTATAAATGTCAGGAGTTCAGTCACAGACCAACTCAAGCTTAAAACTCAATTCATCCAAGACACGTTCTTAAGTGTTTCTTCACTTTGCTACACGAGCCAGTAGCAGGCCGATATTGACCAGTGAAATACTGACCAGTGGAGTATTGACAAGAGTATTATTACCAGCGTATTATTGACCATTTGAACATTTAACAGTGTCATACTGACAATTTTAATAATGACCACTTGAACATTGACCAAATGAACATTGACCAACTGAACATTGACGAGTTTAAAATTGGTACAATGTGTCTTCTAATATCTATTTGCTACTCGAATATGTCTTCTAAAATCTATTTGCTACTCGAATATGTCTTCTAAAATCTATGGTTCTACGCGAATATGTCTTCTAAAATCTATGGTGCTACGCGAATATGTCTTCTAAAATCTATGGTGGTACAGAGTGTGTCTTCTAAAATCTATGGTGGTACAGAGTGTGTGTTCAATGCGAATTTGAATGCATTTTGAGTTCACTTTTTATTTAAATTGTTAGATTTTTTTTTAAATTTTAAGTTTTACCGTTAAGTTCACCAAACTGAGGTATAGTCAGGAACTTAACAGAACCCTCCCCCCCCAAACCACAAGAAAGCAGGGAAAGATAATTGTGTAGACAAACATGTTTCCATGGTTTGCCCAAGATGTTCCACTTTGACATCTGACCTGTTTAAAACAACAACGCTGTTTACGGGCCTCTGGTCCAGTCTAGGACAAGAGCTCTCCACTTAAAAAAGTCTGGGCCAACAACGAGCTTATCGTTACGACTTGGCCCGGTGATCACCAGGGAAAATACCAGGAAAAGACCAGTTTGTTCCACCGGACCAGCCCCACCATTACGTCATACCCTAAGACAGCGGAGTGGACCTGTTAGAGCAGTGCTTCTCAAAGTGGTGGTCCGCGGACCGGTGCCGGTCCGTGGGCCATCCACTGCCGGTCAGCAGATGTTCTCAAAAAAAGGACAGAAAAAATTGTCAGTGCAGGGAAAATAGTGCACCGGTCCCTTGTGCAATATAAAAAATTCCTGCCGGTCCACCATACTAAAATGTTTGAGAAGCACTGTGTTAGAGTACACGCATGCGCTTTGGTTTTCTGTTACTATTTTTAACTGTCGACTACGATGGTATTTATCAAGTGTTTTCCTACTGCTGGCACTCCAATAAGGGGGATCATCCTAGGGAAGATCCGGTAGACTAATGGCGGCGATTGAAACCTTGACCTTTGGGGGTCAGATGATGGTGTTATATTCCCTCTCGTGGGAGGTGTAGCGAGCGTATAATAAATGACTTTCTTGGTAGAACTTGTGTTGATGACATTTAAACCGTTGTATGATGACATATGAACCGTTGTATGATGACATATGAACTGTTGTTTGATGAAATTTGAAGCGTTGTTTAGTGACCTTTGTTGATGCCACATTGGCATAAACATTCATTCGACCGTACCATCACTCATTCGACCGCACCATCACTCATTCGACCGTACCATCACTCATTCGACCGTACCATCACTCATTCGACCGCACCATCACTCATTCGACAGTACCATCACTCATTCGACCGTTCCATCACCCATTCGACCGTACCATCACACATTCGACCGTACCATCACCCATTCGACCGTACCATCACCCATTCGACCGTACCATCACTCATTCGACCGTACCATCACCCATTCGATAGTACCATCACTCATTCGACCGTACCATCACCCATTCGACCCTACCATCACTCATTCGATCGCCCAACCCCCACCCCAACCCAAACAAACAAGACTTCAGATCCCCAGGAAATATTCTCTCAGGGGACCTTACACGACAATGTCTTGAGTTTGCCCCTCCCCCCTTTTTTTTCGAGCAGCCTCCCCACTCCCACGCATACACATTGCCTTCCCGGCAGACTTAGCGTAATAAGTTATATCCTATCATTGAACTTTATAGTAGTGTTTCAGCTTCATCATTCAAACTGTTCCTACATTTAGACAAGTTAAACTGTTCCTAGATTTAGACCAGTCAAACTGTTCCTACATTTAGACAAGTTACTGTTCCTAGATTTAGACCAGTCATACTGTTCCTAGATTTAGACAAGTTAAACTGTTCCTAGATTTAGACCAGCCAGACTGTTCCTAGATTTAGACCAGCCAGACTGTCCCTAGATTTAGACCAGTCAAACTGTTCCTAGATTTAGACCAGCCAGACTGTTCCTAGATTTAGACCAGCCAGACTGTTCCTAGATTTAGACCAGCCAGACTGTTCCTAAATTTAGACCAGCCAGACTGTTCCTAGATTTAGACCAGTCAGACTGTTCCTAGATTTAGACCAGTCAAACTGTTCCTAGATTGACACTGTCTTAGAATGATAGAAGTGTGAAGTCAAGACGTTTCTTGTTACAATCCCATGTTGAACATCACAACAAATCTGTGGCATGATGCTTAGATTTGCTGACCACTGGTCAGACAACATCACCCTAAGGACCACCCTCCTGGCAATCAGACTGTTTTGCAAGATGATTCCATGGCCCGTCTTTGACTAATTCTTTTGTTGACCATTCAGGTCAGTGCTGGGAACCGTTCAATCTTCTGTTATTGACTTCTAGTCTTCAATCTTCTATTATTGACTTCTAGTCTTCAATCTTCTATTATTGACTTCTAGCCTTCAATCTTCTATTATTGACTTCTAGTCTTCAATCTTCTATTATTGACTTCTAGTCTTCAATCTTCTATTATTGACTTCTAGTCTTCAATCTTCTATTATTGACTTCTAGTCTTCAATCTTCTATTATTGACTTCTAGTCTTCAATCTTCTATTATTGACTTCTAGTCTTCAATCTTCTATTATTGACTTCTAGTCTTCAACCTTCTATTATTGACTTCTAGTCTTCAATCTTCTATAATTGATGTCTAGTCTACTATTTCATTATGCGAATGATTCATGGCGAACAACGAGATAATCGATTTCACCTACAATTTAACGTTCCGGTCTCATTTTAAACTTTTACATTTTCATAAATTTGGAACTGAAGGTCTCTTCTGACTGTAAATTTCAAATTTATTTTCTACTTTTTAGTGCATTTCGAATATAAGACTAGTGTTTTTTAAAATATATTTTTATTAGTCTTCACATTTATTTTACAAAACACCTCATCAGCGCCCGCCCAACGGCGATGAGATCACCGGGTGAACTCGGCACGTGAAATTAAACGACAGCAGACGGATACAGAAGCTTATATAGAGATAAACTTTAAAATGCAATCATTTAATTGCGGTACATTCGATCGATCAGAAATTTTGATACAATGCATTGTCATCCAAGATCTATCTGTGGTAAAATTTTCAGAATGATTGGATAACGGAAGGGGTTCAAAATTGAGAATATTAAAAATAGTCCGATTAAGCTAACAAAGCAAACTAATATAACACTTGTAAAAAAACGGCAACTATTCAACAACTAGGAGTGTGTGTGTGGTATTAGACCGGATACTGTGAAGGCAAGACTAGAATAATAGATGGCCAAAATTGGCCAAAGCCCGGATTTTGTCGACTCCTGAACTCCAACCTGCGCTATTCTAATTCTAGGTTTGTTCAGTTTAATCCTAATTGAGCCCCGTACCGGCAAACCAAACTTCGAGAGAAGAGCCTCGGAACTCAACAAGTGATTCATGTTTGGTTGGAGGTTAGAGTAAAGGCGAGCATTGGTTGGAAGTCAATGACTCGCATTACCGCCTCAATTTTAGTTGGAGATTACAGCTCAAGATGACTCAGATAGTACTTGACTTAGATAGTACTTGACTTAGACGCAGTGACTGACAGAAAACTCATTAAATTGAACAAACAATGTTCATGTCCTTTGATCCCTCAGTTCATGCCATTTGATTCAAGTCTTTCACCAGATGATGTTTGATTGCGAGATTTGAAGTTAAACCATTCTGTCTGAGACAGTTATTTAACTCACAGTCTGGTGTGAGGCAGTCTTGTTCTGAGACAGTTATTTAATCCACAGGTATATGTAGGTCTTCTAAGATTACTAAGAATGATAAGCTCCTTATATTTAAGTCCTAACCTGAGAATGTCATTTTGTAGTCATTATGTAAATCGGGAAGTGGATGTAAAGATTTCAATGACATAATGTCAATTTAGGACTTACTTTGACAGTGGCAGCCCGTAATGTGCCATATATTAGAAGAAAAGATAGGACTTACTTTGACAGTGACAGCCCGTAATGTGCCATATATTAGAAGACAAGATAGGACTTACTTTGACAGTGGCAGCCCTGGGGGTGCCGTAGATTAAAGCCAACTCTCCGAAACTCCCCCCTTCTCCAATACTGGTCACATGGACGCCATTTACATAAACCTGGAACAGATGGACAGTCAGTGAGTTACGAGACAACATGAACAAAGATCTTGAACAACGATCTTAAACAAACATCTTGAACAAAAGCTCATTCACCTTGTGTTCAAACTAATCTAATCTTATAAATGTCATATTGAATTTTAATTTTAAAACATGAATAAAAAGGCAAAAATATATACGTGAACATTGAAATGAACACATCCTGACTGTATGTGTAATCAACTGAATACTTACATCAACTTCATGAACACATCCTGACTGTATGTGTAATCAACTGAATACTTACATCAACTTCATGAACACATCCTGACTGTATGTGTAATCAACTGAATACTTACATCAACTTCGCCTTGATCAATCACATAGAAGTTATCGCCCTCATCACCTGCAAGAAATGGGGAAATTAGATCAAACAGTGGCAACACAGAGTTTGTGGAAACATCCATAGTTTAGATGGCACACTCATCACATAGTGGAAACATCCATAGTTTAGATGGCACACTCATCACATAGTGGAAACATCCATAGTTTAGATAGCACACTCATCACATAGTGGAAACATCCATAGTTTAGATAGCACACTCATCACATAGTGGAAACATCCATAGTTTACATAACACACTTATCAAACAGTGAACGCCTAAAGTACACCAATTAACTACTGGAACAATCACTTAGACATATCATTAAATATATACAATTTGCAATGACACGTCTGTAGTGCCAATTAAAGATGCGCTGTAAAAAAAAATTATATTACTTCATTGTTTTAGCTCATATTTTAATTTTGGAAAAGAGAACAATGTAAAAAGAGGATTTGATGATGGTTAATTATAAAATCAAAAAATAATGGGGGCGCCGTAGGCGTCCTACAACCCCTATTATAAAATACTTTGTGTGCATTTCAGAAAGTTTAGTATTTCGTATTTATCAAACAACGACAAGTTAGTTGGGCTTTTGAAAAAGGTGGGCGCCGTAGGCGCCCTAAAAAAGTTCTTTTTTAATAAAATAAATAGATTTCAGCTGAAAACTTCCGTCATTTTTGACGGGTGATACGCTAGTCTATATATATGTTAGAGGCAAATTGTGAAATTCAGGCATTCTATAGAATACCTAGGCAATGTATAGAATGCCTGATGATTTCAGGCAAAGTATGAAATTATTGCTATTTCATACATTGCCTAGGCATTCTATAGAATGTCTAGTTGTCGTCCGGCAAAGTATGTAATTGGCCTACCCCCGCCATTTTTCCAGCCACTGATGTTGGCGGTGGCGCTTTGGTCATTGTTTGATGATGGCGATCACAGACTGAGTGTTGTAGGTTATTTCAAGACAGAGTTTAGCCGGTTAACGGTTCCACAACCAAATCAAATAAAATATTGCCAAAATTCTTCTCACGACGTCAGTTTATATCATCCTGCTGAGATTCCACAGAAGTTCTCCTATAACGTTTCCCCTTGAATTGCTGTGTGACCATGTCGGAAGAGAATGTAGTACTAGGACAGGAATCACAACATGTTGACATGTATCGACGGTTCTACGATGAGTTATCTAAGTAAGAGGCAATGCTGCTAAAACAGCGTTTTTTAAACCGAAACTGTTACCAAAAATTGGTGGACGATGTGAAAATGGCTAAGACCACACAGACCACCATTAAGCAAGAACCACGTGACTATTGGCTCGTGAAACACTATGATGTCATAATTGTGGAAAATAAGAGTAAGTTGATCTACCCTGTTAAAGAAGGTGTGAGGGCCATTCTGTTTTAGTTTTACGTCGCTGACTCCGAGATATTTGACGAACTTCATAAAGACCATTTGGCCATTGGTTATGGAGGACGGGACAGAATGTTAAAAGAACTTTTACCCAAATACAAGAACGCTACCCGTCATGATATTAAACTGTGTATTAACCTTAGTTCACCTTACGAGAACAAAACCAAAAGGTGTCACAAAAGGCATTTGTGGTCAAGCCAATGGCTTTTCCCGATTTCAAGTCTCGTTGTCAGGTCGATCTCATAGACTTTCAATCCCATCCTGATGGGGAATACAAGTTTATAATGATGTATCAATACAAGTTTATAATGGTGTATCAATACAAGTTTATAATGGTGTATCAATACAAGTTTATAATGGTGTATCAATACAAGTTTATAATGGTGTATCAATACAAGTTTATAATGGTGTATCAAGAACATCCCACCAAGTTCGTAGTTCTCAGGGCCCTGAAGACAAAGAGGTCACAAGAAGTAGCATACCAGCTCGTAGACATATTTACGTTGCTTGGTGCTCCAATGATTCTACAGTTCGATAACGGCAGGGAATTAGCAAACAATGTGGTCAGCAACCTAAAGGAGTACTGGCCAACGTTGAAAAACATTCATGGTAAGCCGCGACACTCACAAAGCTAGCGGAGCATCGAAAGAGCTAACCAGGACATTGAAAATATGCTGTGTGCTTGGATGCAAGATGAAAAAACTGGCCACAGAAGCGAGGGGTTACGGTTCGTCCAACTCAAGAAGAACTGAGCTTTTCATTCTGGTATTAAAAGATCACCATACGAAGCTCTCTTTGGCTGCAGAGCTAAAGTAGGTCCCACAAAGTCGTCCTTGCCTGACGATGTTTTACGAGATGTGGAATCAGAGGAAGACCTCGAAAAAATACAGATCGTATATCATGTGTTTTATTTTGTATCACTGTCACTTTAAAATAACTAATTATCAAAAAAGTCTTTTATTGTGCTCTTTTTACACTTTGCCTAAACGAAATTCTATAGAATGCCTAGGCAAAGTATGCAAAAGTTTTACAAATTTCATACTTTGCCTGAAACCATCAGGCATTCTATACATTGCCTGATTTCACACATTGCCTGTAACATATATATAAATCAAAGTATGTATGTATGTATGTATGCATGTCCTTTATAGCTGACTAAACCATTCATCCGATCGCCATGAAACTTTTGGAGACTTTAGAGTACGCTCCTGGGATGGTACCTGTCAACTTTTTTTGCAAAAGTTAACACTCATGGGCCGCCGGGGGCCCATAATATGATTTTTTCTTATATGAGCTATAAAAAAATGAGCATAAGCGTTAGCTATTAGGTAAATTGATGGATGGATCTTAACCAAACTTTGTATATAACAACTTGGTAGCCAATATTGAAATACTGTAGGGCACTAATTTCTTAATGTCCATTTCTTAGGGGCTGGGGGGGCCCTAATTGTCTTTTTTCATAAACGTTTAAGATTTTATTCCCCATTCAATTATTAAAGATCAAGATAAATATTGATAAATATATCCACTATGAAACTGATTGAAACAAACAGGTGTTTTGAACTTGACATCTTGCACTAATATGGCCCTGGGGCCCTTAATGTCATTTTTTGCTTATATGAGCAATATAAAAATAAGTTTATGGGTTAGCTACTGAGTAAATGAATTACAGACTGGATCGCCGATTTCATCTGTTTTCATAGAAAAATTTTATTTTCTTCTTTTTAGTGCACTTTCTATATGTAAATAAAAGCGTGTCCTTTTTAAAAAAAGATTTTTTTACATTATTTTATTTTTTATCTATTTTTATTCCTTTTTACTGAGATCGTTGCAATGCACGACGGGTCTGCTAGTTATATATATTATATATACCTAGTTGAAACATTTGGGACAAGATCTACTTGCAAAACCCTCAAAATACAACCACACAACACAAGTCTACAATGGTGGAGCATGTAGATCAATATTGATGGTGGTGGAGGGAGTAGAACAATATTGAGACTTGTAGAACATGTAGAACAATATTGAGACTTGTAGAACATGTAGAACAATACTAAGCATGACGGAACATGTTGATGGTATCACAGTGGCTTGGGGCTTACCTTGTTGTATAATGACTTCACCCGCGTGCCGATGTACCGGGAACATAGCATCAAAAATATCGCTGTCGAGAAGAGAATCAAATCATCGTGAAAGATGCGTGGTGGATGAAAGCGTCGAGTGGCGTGTTGGATGTTAGTGTGGTTTGGCGAGTGGGATGTTAGTGTGGTTTGTTGTGTGGGATGTTAGTGGGGTTTGGCGTGTGGGATGTTAGTTTGGTTTATTGTGTGGGATGTTAGTGTGTTTTGGCGTGTGGGATGTTAGTGTGGTTTGTTGTGTGGGATGTTAGTGTGGTTTGTTGGGTGGGATGTAGGTGAGGTTTGTTGTGTGGGATGTTAGTGTGGTTTGTTGGGTGGGATGTTAGTGTGGTTTGTTGGGTGGGATGTTAGTGTGGTTTGTTGGGTGGGATGTTAGTGAGGTTTGTTGTGTGGGATGTTAGTGTGGTTTGTTGGGTGGGATGTTAGTGTGGTTTGTTGTGTGGGATGTTAGTGTGGTTTGTTGTGTGGGATGTTAGTGTGGTTTTTTGTGTGGGATGTTAGTGTGGTTTGTTGTGTGGGATGTTAGTTTGGTTTGGAGTGTGGGATGTTAGTGTGGTTTGTTGTGTGGGATGTTAGTGTGGTTTGTTGTGTGGGATGTTAAACAGGTTTGTTGTGTGGGATGTTAGTGTGGTTCGGCGTGTGGGATGTTAGTGTGGTTTGTTGTGTGGGATGTTAGTGTGGTTTGTTGTGTGGGATGTTAGTGTGGTTTGGCGTGTGGGATGTTAGTGTGGTCTGTTGTGTGGGATGTTAGTGTGGTTTGTTGTGTGGGATGTTGTGTGGGATGTTGTGTGGGATGTGAGGAGGGGCGATGTGAGGAGGGGTGAAGTGAGGGGGGCGATGTGAGGGGGGCGATGTGAGGGGGGCGATGTGAGGAGAAGCGATGTGAGGGGGGGGCAATGTGAGGAGGGGCGATGTGAGGAGGGGCGATGTGAGGAGGGGCGATGTGAGGAGGGGCGATGTGAGGAGGGGCGATGTGAGGAGGGGCGATGTGAGGAGGGTCGATGTGAGGAGGGGCGTTGTGAGGAGGGGCGATGTGAGGCGGGGCGATGTGAGGAGGGGCGATGTGAGGAGGGGCGATGTGAGGAGGGGCGAAGTGAGGAGGGGCGATGTGAGGAGGGGTGAAGTGAGGGGGGCTATGTGAGGGGGCGATGTGAGGAGGGGCGATGTGAGGGGGGCGATGTGAGGAGGGGCGATGTGAGGAGGGGCGATGTGATGAGGGGCGATGCGAGGAGGGGCGATGCGAGGAGGGGCGATGCGAGTAGGGGCGATGCGAGGATGGGCGATGTGAGGGGGGGCGATGTGAGGAGGGGCGATGTGAGGGGGGGCGATGTGAGGAGGGGCGATGTGAGGAGGGGCGATGTGAGAGAGGGGCGATGTGAGGAGGGGCGATGTGAGGGGGGCGATGTGAGGAGGGGCGATGTGAGGAGGGGCGATGTGAGGAGGGGCGATGTGAGGAGGGGCGATGCGAGGAGGGGCGATGCGAGTAGGGGCGATGCGAGGAGGGGCGATGTGAGGGGGGCGATGTGAGGGGGGCGATGTGAGGAGGGGCGATGTGAGGAGGGGCGATGTGAGGAGGGGCGATGTGAGGAGGGGCGATGTGAGGAGGGGCGATGTGAGGAGGGGCGATGTGAGGGGGCGATGTGAGGAGGGGCGATGTGAGGAGGGGCGAAGTGAGGAGGGGCGTTGTGAGGAGGGGTGAAGTGAGGGGGGGCGATGTGAGGACGGGTGAAGTGAGGAGGGGGGCTATGTGAGGGGGCGATGTGAGGAGGGGCGATGTGAGGAGGGGCGATGTGAGGAGGGGCGATGTGAGGAGGGGCGAGTGAGGGGGGCGATGTGAGGAGGGGCGATATGAGGTGGGGCGATGTGAGGAGGGGCGATGTGAGGATGGGCGATGTGAGGTGGGGAGATGTGAAGAGGGGCGTTGTGAGGTGGGGCGATGTGAGGAGGGGCGATGTGAGGAGGGTCGATGTGAGGTGGGGCGATGTGAGGAGGGGCGATATGAGGAGGGGCGATTTGAGGTGGGGCGATGTGAGGAGGGGCGATGTGAGGAGGGGCGATGTGAGGTGGAGCGATGTGAGGAGGGGCGATGTGAGGTGGGGCGATGTGAGGAGGGGCGATGTGAGGAGGAGCGATGTGAGGTGGGGCGATGTGAGGAGGGGCGATATGAGGAGGGGCGGAGTGAGGTGGGGCGATGTGAGGTGGGGCGATGTGAGGATGGGCGATGTGAGGTGGGGCGATGTGAGGTGGGGAGACTAATTGGGTTTACTACCAACTACCAATGTTTGTACACGTGTGACGTAAAGACTCGGTACGTCTGTTGAGCACTAACCTCAATCCTTGCTATGCTCTTGCTCTAAACAACAACAAAATATTGGAATGGACTCTTGGGGAGAAAGATGATATGGACTCTTGGGGAGAAAGATGATCTCCCGAAATAACTAGAAAAACTACTGAACTAAACGAACTGGTCAGCTGAACGGTTATCTTAGGACTTAGACGGACATTTGGTTTAAAGAACGAATGTATTCCTTGAACAATAACCCATGGACAGTGGCTTAGCTAGAACGTTTGCCGCCCGGGGCGGTCTCCAATTTGCCGCCCTTTTAGGGGCCGTCCATACATGACGTCACGGACCCAGGGTGGAGGGGAGTCACACATTTAACGTCACATCAAAACGCGCAACTTTAAAAAAAAGTTCCACTTAAATATATGATTACCGACACTTTATTTAATGACGTTTTACATGGCTTCACGCGTGTTACGATATTGGAGTGCAGCCTTACACTAAAAACATAATTAAATGACAAAAATTGATTTGAAATATGCTCATTTTCAAATAGAAAATACGGCTTTTATAGGGGGAGGGAAGTTTCGTGACGTCATATTTAAGAAGGGGTCTAAGTTTTTGTGACGACGTATGGGAGAGGGGAGGGGGTGATAAATCAGCCAAAATCGCATGACGTCATTTATGGACGACCAATTAAGTCAATCATATGATGGTTTTTATAAATTAATAAACATGAATAAATAATTGTAATTGAAATGAAGTAAATGTGGGGAACATTTTTACCATTGCATGCCATATTTATGTAAGCAGTAACAAAAGAGGCCGCATAAGATGATATACCTATAAATACACATTTATAAAAATACAAGATACTTTTTTAAAGGCCACAAGAAAGTTATTGAGGTCGCAGGTCCCCCCCCCCTCGCCCAAATGAGACAAAACATATTCCAAATTTACACCCCCCCCCCAAAAAAAAACAACTAATTATTATGCTTATGTTTTATTTATAAATATATGATTTTTGTATAAACAAAGAAATTGTATACATTAGTATGTAAACATATTTATACATTTTTTACCTAACTTTCATAGTAGAAAATCGTGTATTATGTTATCAGAATTTAAATTATTTGTAATATCTTGTTCTATGGACAATGTTGCAAGATTATGTTGTCTTAAATCACTCATTTTGGAACGAAGATTTGGAGAAGCTCCTTTCACAATTAGGTACACTGATTGCAATTGTTGAAAAAATTCTTAGCAAAATTATAAAGTTGAGTAGAGAATGTTTAAATGTTGAATATATGGATATCATGCAAACGGGGTATGAGTTAGTCTGACAGGACGTAACAAAACAGGATGTAAAAAGAGAATTTGAGGATTGTTAATTATAACATACTTTGTGTATATTTCAGGAATATTTTGTATTTATCATACAAGGATAAGTTCCTTTTTTTGAGTGATTAAAAATTTTTGAACGGTTTTGCGTTAGTTATAACAACCACTATGTAATCAAACAAATGTTGCCCGAATCCGTTAATTAAGACTCGAAATTAAGAATATTTTTGTTTCACCTTGGTTTTCCCCCTTCAAAAGAAAAATGGCGGTTGTCGTAAATGGCTTTACTTTTCAAATGCCCACAAATGCCGCCCTCTAAATGTAAGCCGCCCGGGGCGGACCGCCCCCACCGCCCTCCCCCCTGCTAGCTACGCCACTGCCCATGGCCACCTAACTTCATCGTAAGCTGTTTGAATCATGCAACGTGACCCTTAAAGTCAAAATGCCTCCTAACTTTGAACTGTCACCAAATGTTAAAATGTCTCCTAACTTTGAATTGTAATATAGCAATAGAATATATTCTAAAATAGACCATCTAATCCTAACCTACAATAAATCTTAGCTTTTACATGCCCCTTAAAATTAACGTATAATCTAACTTAGAACTGTCAAAAAGCTTTGAGATATGACCTAACTTTGACCTGTACCCTAACTTGAAATATCATTTTTAGAAATGTCACCTAAATTTAAATTATCTCCTAACTTTGACCTGTACCCTAACTTGAAATATCATTTTTAGAAATGTCACCTAAATTTAAATTATCTCCTAACTTTGACCTGTACCCTAACTTGAAATATCATTTTTAGAAATGTCACCTAAATTTAAAATATCTCCTAACTTTGACCTGTACCCTAACTTGAAATATCATTTTTAGAAATGTCACCTAAATTTAAAAGATCTCCTAACTTTGACCTGTCTGCTAACAGATCTTCTAGATATGTGCCTTACAAATGTTGGTATCGTTCACAACTAATGCTACAGTTGTCTAATGATCAAACAATGCGAGTCTATAACAAAACCATGACATGAACGACTTGAATGACGTCATTACCTTCTTTCATTATCGTCCAAGTGTGAAAAAAGGACATTTTTCGAAATCGCCTTGGAAAGGGCAGCCATGGTTTTATAGTCCTTGGGCACCACCTGTGGAATGAGTCAATAGGAAAACATCAACAAAAGGAATATATGTTGTCAATATGACATTTGACATCAACAAAAGGAATATATGTTGTCAATATGACATTCGACATCAACAATTGGAATATGCTGTCAATATGACATTCGACATCAGTAGTTAAATACGCTGCTCGGGACTAACGTTAGTTATGAAGGATCTAATTCCTCTTATTTATCTGATCTGTTAGAGTTACAGTTACGGTAACAGGCTCTCTTTCTACACTTATCCAAGGTTTTATGTCCAGTCTTGTATTTTTATTAGAGTTTTAAATCTTGATTTAAGCCTCATCAAATCATCCGGAGTAAAGCCGTCATCGGTTAAGTGGCTAAAGTTAACCACAGTTAACACAATACTACTCCGACTAAATTAGATGAATTGCCAGAGACAGTTGTTGGTTAAACTCAAAAATCAAGTCGTGTTTAGCAGAATATAGTATAGCTTTGAATAAGTTCAATAAACAGTTCATATCCTGTTGATAATCTCAAGTTTTAGTAGTTAACTCTCCAAATTTCTATAGGGCTCGTACAGCTGAACGCTGGAAATCTGCTGTCATATGAGATCACATATATACTTTATGGCATTTACCTCTGTAGCCATGTCACAACTGTCAAAAACTAGGTGTGATATCAGAGAGAGATAAGTACTGTGAGGCTCTGCTAGTCACAAAGAGAGAACTGCGGTGAGGCTCTGCTAGTCACAAAGAGAGAACTGCTGTGAGGCTCTGCTAGTCACAAAGAGAGAACTGCTGTGAGGCTCTGCTAGTAACAAAGAGAGAAACCTTCTCTGGTGCTTAGATCGATCACGTGGTGTTACCCTAATTTAAGACAGCACAACTCGCTCTCAGAAAGGCGGGCGTGAAAAATAAGCACGCGAGGGAACAATTTCCTCCTGTTAGTTCCTTCACATACTAACCCCCTCTTTCGTGTCATACTACCAGTGACCCAAAAAAACATTGTCATACATTACTAACATAGTCATCTATGATTAACATTGTCATCTATGGCTCACACTGTCATCTATGGCTCACACTGTCATCTATGGCTCACACTGTCATCTATGGCTCACACTGTCATCTATGGCTCACACTGTCATCTATGGCTCACACTGTAATCTATGGCTCACACTGTCATATATGCCTCACGCTGTCATCTATGGCTCAAACTGTCATCTATGGCTCACACTGTCCTCTATGGCTCACACTGTCATCTATGGCTCACACTGTCATATATGGCTCACACTTTCATCTATGGCTCAAACTGTCATCTATGGCTCAAACTGTCATATATGGCTCACACTGTCATCTATGACTAACATTGTCATCTATGACTTACATAGTCATCTATGACTAACATTGTCATCTATGAATAACATTGTCATATATGGCTCACACTGTCATCTATGGCTCACACTGTCATCTATGGCTCACACTGTCATCTATGGCTCACACTGTCATCTATGGCTCACACTGTCATCTATGGCTCACACTGTCATCTATGACTAACATTGTAGAATGACATTCACTGTCATCTATGGCTCACATTGTCGAATGACATTCACTGTTATGATTTGATCCTAAATGACAGTTTGATTTGGTGAAGACCTTAGAGGCCATCCAAAGTATTACGTACGCAAGGAGGGGGGGAGGGGGTCTTTAATTAAAGGCATTTTGCGTATGGATGCGTACGGGAGGGGAGGGGGTCTCGACTGAATGTGTACGTACGCAAAACAAATTTAATTTGCATAATACTAAGCCTAGTAACGTAAACCGCTCTGGCTGCAAACGCATTCGAGACCGACTGAGTCAAAGCTGATATGCAATAATGTTTTATAGTTTAAAGCAAACGAAATTCTGAAATTTTAATTAATTGGAAGTAATTAATATTTGATTTAGACCAAACCTTCACACATTACTAAAATATATCCGAATTTGAATGTTCTATTGTATTTCTTCAATAATTTCAACCAGAAAAACACACACACAAAAAACATTTTTAATCATTGAAGTATGTATTTAGTGTAAGGCTGCACTCTAATATCGTAACACATGTAAGCCAATGTAAACTTAAATAAATTGCACGCAATCAAATATTTTAGTGGAACTTTTATTTAAAGTTGCTGATTTCGATGTGACGTCACATTTCTTAAACACCCCCTCCCCTCACCCTCGTCACAATTGCGTAATCCCCATCCCCCTTTTTTTGGACGTCATTTATGGACGGCCCCCAAGAGTAAAACCAATATCTTTTGACTCACCTAGAAATTAATTATTCAAACGTACGCATAAAGTAGGTGGTCCGAAAATGTACGAGGTGCAACAGGGGGGGAGTGGAGGTACGACTTTGGTGCGTACGTAATATATGTATGGCCCCTTAATTAATTCCCAATTGAAATGACCAGACAGGATCCTTGTAAAAAATCTGACCATGATGGCGTGTGTCTAATGATGACAAAGTTAACATCGCCACAAACAACTGGCTCATCAACTTCATCACCACAGTTTATCAAAACCAAAATGTGTACAATGATATATAGCGAACATTTGTCGTCTATTTTAATCATTTAAAACAACGTTTGAAAAACTAAAATAAACAAGCAAATCTCTCCATTCTTAAATATTTGAAAATAACTCTAGACATTCCCTTTATATTTAAACACAACTCTAGACATTCCCTTTATATTTAAACACAACTCTAGACATTCCCTTTATATTTAAACACAACTCTAGACATTCCCTTTATATTTAAACACAACTCTAGACATTCCCTTTATATTTAAACACAACTCTAGACATTCCTTTTATATTTAAACACAACTCTAGACATTCCCTTTATATTTAAACACAACTCTAGACATTCCCTTTATATTTTAACACAACTCTAGACATTCCCTTTATATTTAAACACAACTCTAGACATTCCCTTTATATTTAAACACAACTCTAGACATTCCCTTTATATTTAAACACACCTCTAGACATTCCCTTTATATTTAAACACACCTCTAGATTCCCTTTATATTTTAACACAACTCTAGACATTCCCTTTATATTTTAACACAACTCTAGACATTCCCTTTATATTTAAACACAACTCTAGACATTCCCTTTATATTTAAACACAACTCTAGACATTCCCTTTATATTTAAACACAACTCTAGACATTCCCTTTATATTTAAACACAACTCTAGACATTCCCTTTATATTTTAACACAACTCTAGACATTCCCTTTATATTTAAACACAACTCTAGACATTCCCTTTATATTTAAACACAACTCTAGACATTCCCTTTATATTTAAACACAACTCTAGACATTCCCTTTATATTTAAACACACCTCTAGACATTCCCTTTATATTTAAACACAACTCTAGACATTCCCTTTATATTTAAACACAACTCTAGACATTCCCTTTATATTTAAACACAACTCTAGACATTCCCTTTATATTTAAACAAATTGGACAAAACTTAAACGTATCTTATTGCAGTATTTTCACCCTCATTTGGACATCGTTTGGTCCCAAACGAAATCACACTGATAAGGTGATCTTAGGCATGTGTGATCAACAAGGTATTATGGAGGTGATGTGATCAACAAGGTGTTATGTAGGTGATGTGATGAACAAAGTATTATGGAGGTGATGTGATCAACAAGGTATTATGGAGGTGATGTGATCAACAAGGTATTATGGAGGTGATGTGATCAACAAGGTGTTATGGAGGTGATGTGATCAACAAGGTGTTATGGAGGTGATGTGATGAACAAGGTGTTATGGAGGTGATGTGATCAACAAGGTATTATGGAGGTGATGTGATCAACAAGGTGTTATGGAGGTGATGTGATCAACAAGGTGTTATGGAGGTGATGTGATGAACAAGGTGTTATGGAGGTGATGTGATCAACAAGGTGTTATGGAGGTGATGTGATCAACAAGGTGTTATGGAGGTGATGTGATCAACAAGGTGTTATGGAGGTGATGTGATCAACAAGGTGTTATGGAGGTGATGTGTGTCGACTACTTTGTTTAATTATACAATAGCTAAATGTAACTTGTAGTTCTTCAAATGCCAGGCTCCTCTAACTTGTAGTTCTTCAAATGCCAGGCTCCTCTAACTTGTAGTTCTTCAAATGCCAGGCTCCTCTAACTTGTAGTTCTTCAAATGTCAGGTTCTCCTGACTTGTAGTCCTTCAAATGCCAGGTTCTCCTAACATGTTGTTTCTCAAATGTCAGGTTCTCCTAACTCGTAGTTCTTCAAATGTCAGGTTCTCCTAACTTGTAGTTCTTCAAATGCCTGGTTCTCCTAACTTGTAGTTCTTCAAATGTCAGGTTCTCCTAACATTTTGTTCTTCAAATGTCAGGTTCTCCTAACATTTTGTTCTTCAAATGTCAGGTTCTCCTAACTTGTAGTTCTTCAAATGTCTTGTTCTCCTAACATTTTTTCTTCAAATGTCAGGTTCTCCTAACTTGTAGTTCTTCAAATGTCAGTTTCTCCTAACATTTTTTCTTCAAATGTCAGGTTCTCCTAACTTGTAGTTCTTCAAATGCCTGGTTCTACTTTCTCACAACAAGATATAGCTTAAAATCTATGGTATTTCAATATTGTTTTTAGGCGGCTTGGTCACTGTTAGTTTTATTCCAGACCCACGTTCAATTTTAAGAAGGTTTACCTGTAAATCTTTAGCCTTTACAACAAACTTTACAATCCCATGACGTCAATGTCCACCTCCAACCTCACGCCGCCGTACCTTTCCCCCCTCCCCCCGCCCACACCCTTAACTCCGATGCCAATATATCATCGTCACTAACCCAAGAATTATCGTTTAATAAAAGGCGATCTGATTGATTTTACAAATTTCGACGACAAATCGATTTCAAACTCACATCTCTCCTACGGGCAACTGCTCGATCATTCTTTATTCAATGTTTAATGACAGACTTGTATAGAGTCTTTAATGTTTAAAAGACAGACTTGTATATAGTATTCAATGTTTAAATGACAGACTTGTATAGAGTCTTTATTGTTTAAATGACAGATTTGTATAGAGTCTTCAATGTTTAAATGACAGACTTGTATAGAGTCTTCAATGTTTAAATGACAGACTTGTATAGAGTGATTCAATGTTAAAATGACAGACTTTATACAAGACTTGTATAGAGTGATTCAATGTTAAAATGACAGACTTTATACAAGACTTGTATAGAGTGATTTAATGTTAAAATGACAGACTTTATACAAGACTTGTATAGAGTGATTCAATGTTAAAATGACAGACTTTATACAAGACTTGTATAGAGTGATTCAATGTTAAAATGACAGACTTTATACAAGACTTGTATAGAGTGATTCAATGTTAAAATGACAGACTTTATACAAGACTTGTATAGAGTGATTCAATGTTAAAATGACAGACTTTATACAAGACTTGTATAGAGTGATTCAATGTTAAAATGACAGACTTTATACAAGACTTGTATAGAGTGATTCAATGTTAAAATGACAGACTTTATACAAGACTTGTATAGAGTGATTCAATGTTAAAATGACAGACTTTATACAAGACTTGTATAGAGTGATTCAATGTTAAAATGACAGACTTTATACAAGACTTGTATAGAGTGATTCAATGTTAAAATGACAGACTTTATACAAGACTTGTATAGAGTGATTCAATGTTAAAATGACAGACTTTATACAAGACTTGTATAGAGTGATTCAATGTTAAAATGACAGACTTTATACAAGACTTGTATAGAGTGATTCAATGTTAAAATGACAGACTTTATACAAGACTTGTATAGAGTGATTCAATGTTAAAATGACAGACTTTATACAAGACTTGTATAGAGTGATTCAATGTTAAAATGACAGACTTTATACAAGACTTGTATAGAGTGATTCAATGTTAAAATGACAGACTTTATACAAGACTTGTATAGAGTGATTCAATGTTAAAATGACAGACTTTATACAAGACTTGTATAGAGTGATTCAATGTTAAAATGACAGACTTTATACAAGACTTGTATAGAGTGATTCAATGTTAAAATGACAGACTTTATACAAGACTTGTATAGAGTGATTCAATGTTAAAATGACAGACTTTATACAAGACTTGTATAGAGTGATTCAATGTTAAAATGACAGACTTTATACAAGACTTGTATAGAGTGATTCAATGTTAAAATGACAGACTTTATACAAGACTTGTATAGAGTGATTCAATGTTAAAATGACAGACTTTATACAAGACTTGTATAGAGTGATTCAATGTTAAAATGACAGACTTTATACAAGACTTGTATAGAGTGATTCAATGTTAAAATGACAGACTTTATACAAGACTTGTATAGAGTGATTCAATGTTAAAATGACAGACTTTATACAAGACTTGTATAGAGTGATTCAATGTTAAAATGACAGACTTTATACAAGACTTGTATAGAGTGATTCAATGTTAAAATGACAGACTTTATACAAGACTTGTATAGAGTGATTCAATGTTAAAATGACAGACTTTATACAAGACTTGTATAGAGTGATTCAATGTTAAAATGACAGACTTTATACAAGACTTGTATAGAGTGATTCAATGTTAAAATGACAGACTTTATACAAGACTTGTATAGAGTGATTCAATGTTAAAATGACAGACTTTATACAAGACTTGTATAGAGTGATTCAATGTTAAAATGACAGACTTTATACAAGACTTGTATAGAGTGATTCAATGTTAAAATGACAGACTTTATACAAGACTTGTTATAGAGTGATTCAATGTTAAAATGACAGACTTTATACAAGACTGTATAGAGTGATTCAATGTTAAAATGACAGACTTTATACAAGACTTGTATAGAGTGATTCAATGTTAAAATGACAGACTTTATACAAGACTTGTATAGAGTGATTCAATGTTAAAATGACAGACTTTATACAAGACTTGTATAGAGTGATTCAATGTTAAAATGACAGACTTTATACAAGACTTGTATAGAGTGATTCAAATGTTAAAATGACAGACTTTATACAAGACTTGTATAGAGTGATTCAATGTTAAAATGACAGACTTTATACAAGACTTGTATAGAGTGATTCAATGTTAAAATGACAGACTTTATACAAGACTTGTATAGAGTGATTCAATGTTAAAATGACAGACTTTATACAAGACTTGTATAGAGTGATTCAATGTTAAAATGACAGACTTTATACAAGACTTGTATAGAGTGATTCAATGTTAAAATGACAGACTTTATACAAGACTTGTATAGAGTGATTTAAGAAACGAAAGAATGAGCTCACCAACTCAGTTGTTGAAATACACAGGAATCAATGGACTATGAACACATTGGTAGTGACTGGATAAGTGGATTGGTAGTAACTGGATAAGTGGATTGGTAGTAACTGGATAAGTGGATTGGTAGTGACTGCATAGTGGCGGTCACGTGATCACCTTATATTAATTAGAGCGTTTAATCAGTGCCACACTCTCATACACATCAGTGCCATACTCTCATACACATCAGTGCCACACTCTCATACACATCAGTGCCACACTCTCATACACATCAGTACCACACTCTCATACACATCAGTGCCACACTCTCATACACATCAGTGCCACACTCTCATACACATCAGTGCCACACTCTCATACACATCAGTACCACACTCTCATACACATCAGTGCCACACTCTCATACACATCAGTGCCACACTCTCATACACATCAGTGCCACACTCTCATACACATCAGTGCCACACTCTCATACACATCAGTGCCACACTCTCATACACATCAGTGCCACACTCTCATACACATCAGTGCCACACTCTCATACACATCAGTGCCACACTCTCATACACATCAGTGCCACACTCTCATACACATCAGTGCCACACTCTCATACACATCAGTACCACACTCTCATACACATCAGTGCCACACTCTCATACACATCAGTGCCACACTCTCATACACATCAGTGCCACACTCTCATACACATCAGTACCACACTCTCATACACATCAGTACCACACTCTCATACACATCAGTGCCACACTCTCATACACATCAGTGCCACACTCTCATACACATCAGTGCCACACTCTCATACACATCAGTGCCACACTCTCATACACATCAGTGCCACACTCTCATACACATCAGTGCCACACTCTCATACACATCAGTGCCACACTCTCATACACATCAGTGCCACACTCTCATACACATCAGTGCCACACTCTCATACACATCAGTGCCACACTCTCATACACATCAGTGCCATACTCTCATACACATCAGTGCCACACTCTCATACACATCAGTGACCACACTCTCATACACATCAGTGCCACACTCTCATACACATCAGTGCCACACTCTCATACACATCAGTGCCACACTCTCATAAACATCAGTACCACACTCTCATACACATCAGTACCACACTCTCATACACATCAGTACCACACTCTCATACACATCAGTACCACACTCTCATACACATCAGTGCCACACTCTCATACACATCAGTGCCACACTCTCATACACATCAGTGCCACACTCTCATACACATCAGTGCCACACTCTCATACACATCAGTGCCATACTCTCATACACATCAGTGCCATACTCTCATACACATCAGTACCACACTCTCATACACATCAGTGCCACACTCTCATACACATCAGTGCCACACTCTCATACACATCAGTGCCATACTCTCATACACATCAGTGCCACACTCTCATACACATCAGTGCCACACTCTCATACACATCAGTGCCATACTCTCATACACATCAGTACCACACTCTCATACACATCAGTGCCACACTCTCATACACATCAGTGCCACACTCTCATACACATCAGTGCCACACTCTCATACACATCAGTACCATACTCTCATACACATCAGTACCATACTCTCATACACATCAGTGCCATACTCTCATACACATCAGTACCACACTCTCATACACATCAGTACCATACTCTCATACACATCAGTACCATACTCTCATACACATCAGTACCATACTCTCATACACATCAGTACCATACTCTCATACACATCAGTACCATACTCTCATACACATCAGTACCATACTCTCATACACATCAGTGCCATACTCTCATACACATCAGTGTCACACTCTCATACACATCAGTACCATACTCTCATACACATCAGTACCATACTCTCATACACATCAGTGCCATACTCTCATACACATCAGTGCCATACTCTCATACACATCAGTGCCACACTCTCATACACATCAGTACCATACTCTCATACACATCAGTACCATACTCTCATACACATCAGTACCATACTCTCATACACATCAGTACCATACTCTCATACACATCAGTACCATACTCTCATACACATCAGTACCACACTCTCATACACATCAGTACCACACTCTCATACACATCAGTACCACACTCTCATACACATCAGTACCATACTCTCATACACATCAGTACCATACTCTCATACACATCAGTGCCATACTCTCATACACATCAGTGCCATACTCTCATACACATCAGTGCCACACTCTCATACACATCAGTGCCATACTCTCATACACATCAGTGCCATACTCTCATACACATCAGTGCCATACTCTCATACACATCAGTACCACACTCTCATACACATCAGTACCATACTCTCATACACATCAGTACCATACTCTCATACACATCAGTACCACACTCTCATACACATCAGTACCATACTCTCATACACATCAGTACCACACTCTCATACACATCAGTACCATACTCTCATACACATCAGTACCATACTCTCATACACATCAGTGCCACACTCTCATACACATCAGTGCCATACTCTCATACACATCAGTGCCATACTCTCATACACATCAGTGCCATACTCTCATACACATCAGTGCCATACTCTCATACACATCAGTGCCACACTCTCATACACATCAGTACCACACTCTCATACACATCAGTACCACACTCTCATACACATCAGTGCCACACTCTCATACTTGTTCAGTTTCATGAATTTGCAATTAAGTACTAATACATTAGTGTGAGAGAAATTTACATCCAATCTGGATGATAAGTGTAACAGTAGGTACTTCAGTTACATCCAATCTGGATGATAAGTGTAACAGTAGGTACTTCAGTTACTTATAATCTGGATGATAAGTGTAACAGTAGGTACTTCAGTTACATCCAATCTGGATGATAAGTGTAACAGTAGGTACTTCAGTTACATCCAATCTGGATGATAAGTCTAACAGTAGGTACTTCAGTTACATCCAATCTGGATGAAAAGTGTAACAGTAGGTACTTCAGTTACATCCAATCTGGATGATAAGTGTAACAGTAGGTACTTCAGTTACTTATAATCTGGATGATAAGTGTAACAGTAGGTACTTCAGTTACATCCAATCTGGATGATAAGTGTAACAGTAGGTACTTCAGTTACATCCAATCTGGATGATAAGTCTAACAGTAGGTACTTCAGTTACATCCAATCTGGATGAAAAGTGTAACAGTAGGTACTTCAGTTACATCCAATCTTGATGAAAAGTGTAACAGTAGGTACTTCAGTTACATCCAATCTGGATGATAAGTCTAACAGTAGGTACTTCAGTTACATCCAATCTGGATGATTAGTCTAACAGTAGGTACTTCAGTTACATCCAATCTGGATGATAAGTCTAATAGTAGGTACTTCAGTTACATCCAATCTGGATGATAAGTGTAACAGTAGGTACTTCAGTTACATCCAATCTGGATGATAAGTGTAACAGTAGGTACTTCAGTTACATCCAATCTGGATGATAAGTCTAAAAGTAGGTACTTCAGTTACATCCAATCTGGATGAAAAGTGTAACAGTAGGTACTTCAGTTACATCCAATCTTGATGAAAAGTGTAACAGTAGGTACTTCAGTTACATCCAATCTGGATGATAAGTCTAACAGTAGGTACTTCAGTTACATCCAATCTGGATGATAAGTCTAACAGTAGGTACTTCAGTTACATCCAATCTGGATGATAAGTCTAATAGTAGGTACTTCAGTTACATCCAATCTGGATGATAAGTGTAACAGTAGGTACTTCAGTTACATCCAATCTGGATGATAAGTGTAACAGTAGGTACTTCAGTTACATCCAATCTGGATGATAAGTGTAACAGTAGGTACTTCAGTTACATCCAATCTGGATGATAAGTGTAACAGTAGGTACTTCAGTTACATCCAATCTGGATGATAAGTGTAACAGTAGGTACTTCAGTTACATCCAATCTGGATGATAAGTGTAACAGTAGGTACTTCAGTTACATCCAATCTGGATGATAAGTCTAACAGTAGGTACTTCAGTTACATCCAATCTGGATGAAAAGTGTAACAGTAGGTACTTCAGTTACATCCAATCTGGATGAAAAGTGTAACAGTAGGTACTTCAGTTACATCCAATCTGGATGATAAGTCTAAAAGTAGTTATTTCAGTTACATCCAATCTGGATGATAAGTCTAAAAGTAGTTATTTCAGTTACATCCAATCTGGATGAAAAGTGTAACAGTAGGTACTTCATAGTCTTTTTGGATAGTTCCTTCAATTCTGTTAATAATGTCTACCTTCTTTTATCTTGATCTTTGTTTCCCTTACAAGGTGCCACCTGTGGCATCCCCCCCCCCGGTGGTCGCGGGGCACTTGGGTTGGGAACCTGTGTCTTAGCAATTGGGAAGACAGTGCCATGGCCAAGGCTCAGGGCAGACAATGTCATGGCCAAGGCTCAGGGCAGACAATGTCATGGCCAAGGCTCAGGGCAGACAATGTCATGGCCAAGGCTCAGTGCAGACAATGTCATGGCCAAGGCTCAGGACAGACAATGTTATGGCCAAGGCTCAGGGCAGACAATGTCATGGCCAAGGCTCAGGGCAGACAATGTCATGGCCAAGGCTCAGGGCAGACAATGTCATGGCCAAGGCTCAGGGCAGACAATGTCATGGCCAAGGCTCAGGACAGACAATGTCATGGCCAAGGCTCAGGGCAGACAATGTCATGGCCAAGGCTCAGGGCAGACAATGTCATGGCCAAGGCTCAGGGCAGACAATGCCATGGTCAAGGCTCAGGGCAGACAGTGCCATGGTCAAGGCTCAATGGCTTCAAACTAGCGCTCTCCTAGAGACTGATTTCTGTCTCCATCCAAATTGGAAACATCCCGAACGCAGTGTAGAAGAGCGTAGAGATACGTGATTAAGTTCTTTCACATAGTCCGATGCAGATCCTTCATACAGTTGTATGTCCTCACCCACAATGCACTGCGATGTTTTCTACTTTCTGTACTCTCCGACGTTGGATTTTTGGCCATCTCCACAGACCTCGTTTTGGCCATCCCCACAGACCTCGGTTTGGCCATCCCCACAGACCTCGGTTTGGCCATCCCCACATACATAAGTTTGGCCATCCCCACAGACCTCGGTTTGGCCATCCCCACAGACATAAGTTTGGCCATCCCCACAGACCTCGGTTTGGCCATCCCCACAGACCTCAGTTTGGCCATCCCCAGAGACCTCGGTTTGGCCATCCCCACAGACATAAGTTTGGCCATCCCCACAGACCTCGGTTTGGCCATCCCCACAGACCTCGGTTTGGCCATCCCCACAGACCTCGGTTTGGCCATCCCCACAGACATAAGTTTGGCCATCCCCACAGACCTCAGTTTGGCCATCCCCACAGACCTCGGTTTGGCCATCCCCACAGACATAAGTTTGGCCATCCCCACAGACATAAGTTTGGCCATCCCCACAGACATAAGTTTGGCCATCCCCACAGACATAAGTTTGGCCATCCCCACAGACATAAGTTTGGCCATCCCCACAGACCTCGGTTTGGCCATCCCCACAGACCTCGGCTTGGCCATCCCCACAGACCTCGGCTTGGCCATCCCCACAGACATAAGTTTGGCCATCCCCACAGACCTCGGTTTGGCCATCCCCAGACTCGCTAGCCATCCCCAAAGACATAAGTTTGGCCATCCCCACAGACCTCAGTTTGGCCATCCCCACAGACCTATGTTGTATCAAAGAGACTGCTACCAAAAAAATTTGCATTTTTTTTTCTTCTTTTTTTTTCTTGTTGGAAATAAATTAATTTAAAAACTGAAGTGTATGAGATCTCGTAAAAAGGTATTTTAATAGTTATTTGTTCATTTCTTCAGTAGTTCAGTTGTTCACGTGTTCATCTCTTATCTTTTCAATGTTCACTTGTTCAGTTTTTAATTTTCTCAGTTGTTGAACTTTAAAAAATATAAGGTCGTTTGTTTTTGTTTTTATTAAAGATATATAAGTCATATTATCGAAATATGAGCCACATCGAAATATGACCCATATCGAAATATGAGCCACATCGAAATATGAGCCACATCGAAATATGACCCATATCGAAATGAGCCACATCGAAATATGAGCCACATCGAAATAGACCCATATCGAAATATGAGCCACATCGAAATATGAGCCATATCGAAATATGGGCTATAGCGAATTATGAGCCTTACTCAACGAACAAATAGACTTTTTGTCCAAACGTTCGTTGGTTTGTGACGTCATGTTTAAATAACATCTTTTGTTTATAGAATTGCAAGCCTCATTGCAGTCTCAACCATATTTTATTCATATATTTTATCCTATAAACCATACAGTAATATGAGCCATATACAAGTATGATTCATATAGAACTTTTGGGTGTATACAAATACGAACCATTTAGAAATATGATATATAGAAATATGGGATACGTAGAATTATAAACAAAAAGTGTGTGTGAGACTGCAATCAGGCATATAGATTAATAGATGGATAACATGTAAAAAGGGTATAAGTGAGCCTGACAGGACGTAACAAAACACCTCTCTTTGGCTCTCTTTGGATTTCACCGCAGCTAAGTGTTTATTAATATTTTTTCCTGTATATTCGTTTTATTTGTGTACTATTTGTTCGTTGAAGAAGGCAATTTGCCGAAACGTTCGCTGTTTTCTTACGCCTTGTCAGGCTCACTCATACGCTGTTATTATAACGTGTGTAGAACTTTAAGCTGTGTAGAAATATAATTCGAAACATTGGCTCCACCCTAACCATTGGCTCCACCCTAACCATTGGCTCCACCCTAACCATTGGCTCCACCCTAACCATTGGCCTCACCCTAACCATGGCTCCACCCTAACCATTGGCTCTACCCTAACCATTGGCTCCACCCTAACCATTGGCTGCACCACAAGCACTTGATCATATTGAAATACTGGGTACATTTGAACTCACCCATCCCTTGGGAGCTGGGGGCCCAATTATTTTATTTTTTACTTTTGTATTTTTTTTAAAATTCGCCTTACGGTTCTACATGGACTGACGGGTCTTGAGAAAAATAGTCAGAAATACTCTCCACATCCACGCTTGTTGGCTAGGAACTTAAAGAACCAAATTGAAATATCAAAGTATTACAAAAGTAATATTTCAGTTTTTGTGGGTTTGTCTAGGATATAGATGTCCAAAGTGCGGCCCGAGGGCAGCATGCGGCACTATGATGCCCACACTCTTTATTAATTATTTCCTAATAATTATTAACTTCGGTACAATTTAACAAAATGATATGTAGATATAATAAGTTTATTTGACAATATTCCACATAGATATGATTTTAACAATAACACCCACTGTCATTCAAAAAGAAAAAAAACTGTAAACTGTCATATGGAAGACGCATTGTGTAAACTGTCATAGGGGAGACACATTGTGTAAACTGTCATAGGGGAGACACATTGTGTAAACTGTCATAGGGGAGACACATTGTGTAAACTGTCATAGGGGAGACACATTGTGTAAACTGTCATAGGGTAGACACATTGTGTAAACTGTCATGGGGGAGACACATTGTGTAAACTATCATGGGGGAGACACATTGTGTAAACTGTCATAGGGGAGACACATTGTGTAAACTGTCATAGGGGAGACACATTGTGTAAACTGTCATAGGGGGAGACACATTGTGTAAACTGTCATAGGGGAGACACATTGTGTAAACTGTCATAGGGGAGACACATTGTGTAAACTGTCATAGGGGAGACACATTGTGTAAACTGTCATAGGGGAGACATCAGTACCACACTCTCATACACATCAGTGCCACATTCTCATACACATCAGTACCACACTCTCATACACATCAGTGCCATACTCTCATACACATCAGTGCCATACTCTCATACACATCAGTGTCACACTCTCATACA
The DNA here is from genome assembly GCA_944989445.1 of Ampullaceana balthica. Lineage (NCBI taxonomy): Eukaryota > Metazoa > Mollusca > Gastropoda > Lymnaeidae > Ampullaceana > Ampullaceana balthica. The sequence continues at coordinate 21,241 of CALYLW010000683.1, read as the reverse complement.
CATCAGTGCCATACTCTCATACACATCAGTGCCATACTCTCATACACATCAGTGCCATACTCTCATACACATCAGTGCCATACTCTCATACACATCAGTACACTGTCATATGGAAGACGCATTGTGTAAACTGTCATAGGGGAGACACATTGTGTAAACTGTCATAGGGGAGACACATTGTGTAAACTATCATGGGGGAGACACATTGTGTAAACTATCATGGGGGAGACACATTGTGTAAACTGTCATGGGGGAGACACATTGTGTAAACTGTCATGGGGGAGACACATTGTGTAAACTGTCATAGGGGAGACACATTGTGTAAACTGTCATGGGGAGACATATTGTGTAAACTGTCATAGGGGAGACACATTGTGTAAACTGTCATGGGGGAGACACATTGTGTAAACTGTCATGGGGAAGACACATTGTGTAAACTATCATGGGGGAGACACATTGTGTAAACTGTCATGGGGGAGACACATTGTGTAAACTATCATGGGGGAGACACATTGTGTAAACTGTCATAGGGGAGATACATTGTGTAAACTGTCATAGGGGAGACACATTGGGTAAACTGTCATAGGGGAGACACATTGTGTAAACTGTCATGGGTGAGACACATTGTGTAAACTGTCATGGGGGAGACACATTGGGTAAACTGTCATAGGGGAGACACATTGTGTAAACTATCATGGGGGAGACACATTGTGTAAACTATCATAGGGGAGACACATTGTGTAAACTATCATGGGGGAGACACATTGTGTAAACTGTCATGGGGGAGACACATTGTGTAAACTGTCATAGGGGAGACACATTGTGTAAACTGTCATGGAGACACATTGTGTAAACTGTCATAGGGGAGACACATTGTGTAAACTGCCATAGGGGAGACACATTGTGTAAACTGTCATAGGGGAGACACATTGTGTAAACTGTCATAGGGGAGACACATTGTGTAAACTGTCATGGGGGAGACACATTGTGTAAACTGTCATGGGGAGACACATTGTGTAAACTGTCATGGGGGAGACACATTGTGTAAACTGTCATAGGGGAGACACATTGTGTAAACTGTCATAGGGGAGACACATTGTGTAAACTGTCATAGGGGAGACACATTGTGTAAACTGTCATAGGGGAGACACATTGTGTAAACTGTCATAGGGGAGACGCATTGTGTAAACTGTCATAGGGGAGACACATTGTGTAAACTGTCATAGGGGAGACACATTGTGTAAACTGTCATAGGGGAGACACATTGTGTAAACTGTCATAGGGGAGACACATTGTGTAAACTGTCATAGGGGAGACACATTGTGTAAACTATCATGGGGGAGACACATTGTGTAAACTGCCATAGGGGAGACACATTGTGTAAACTGTCATAGGGGAGACACATTGTGTAAACTGTTATGGGGGAGACACATTGTGTAAACTGCCATAGGGGAGACACATTGTGTAAACTGTCATAGGGGAGACACATTGTGTAAACTGTCATGGAGACACATTGTGTAAACTGTCATGGGGGAGACACATTGTGTAAACTGTCATGGGGGAGACACATTGTGTAAACCAGTGGTTCCCAAAGTGGTCCGTACGGACCCCCAGGGGTCCCTGGTACCATTCAGGGGTCCGTGGAAAATAAAAATTGATTTGGGGGTCCCTGAACAGCTTCAGGGGGTCCGCGAAAAGTTTTATATAATATAATAAAACTGATCAATTTTTATTTTAATGGAAATTAAAATAAATAATAAATAAAATAGTATATTTTCAACTGATTAAATACTATCTTAGGTGCTATCAGTCATGGAGTACAATGTTGTTTTACCTAGAAAAGGTAGTAGTATTGAGGTTATTTCGACAAATATAACCAATCAAAGTACAATGTACTTTGTTTGTTGAAAGGTCTAGATTGATTTCTAAGAAATGCGAAATTCCAATAAGTAGGTCAGCAAAATACAAGTTTTTAACTTGAATCTACGACGGTTGCAAGGTAGGGTATTTTTCGATGTGCCAGGAAGTTATATTTATCTAAATTGTATCCTATCAAATATTTTTTCCATAGTGCTTTACTGTAGCATTCCATTGAAATTATGTTTATTATTAACAGTGGTTTGTTACCATAGATAAGAGTAAGAGAATGAGTGAGCCCAGGGCTGGATTTAGACTTGATAGAGCCCTAAGCTATTTGAGATAAAGGGGCCCTTTTGAAGTCCAGATATTCTATGTCAGTGCCAAATCTGGAAAAATGTTCCGGGGACCTCCAAGGCCCTAAGCTATAGCTTGTTTTGCAAATCCAGCACTGAGTGACCCGAAAAAACAATGCCGACAACACAGTGTTGTCGAATATTTGAGGTATGGCTAAATGTTTGGAAACATATACAAAAGGAGAAACGTTATTAACTGAATTAAAAAGATTTTTTCAAGTTAAAGCAATACCCTTGACTTTCTGGTATACTTAAAACAAGCTGAATGCCAAGGCCCTAAGCTATAGCTTGTTTTGCAAATCCAGCACCGAGTGACTCGAAAAAACAATGCCGTCAACACAGTGTTGTCGAATATTTGAGGTATGGCTAAATGTTTGGAAACATATATAAAAGGAGAAACGTTATTAACTGAATTAAAAAGATTTTTTCAAGTTAAAGCAATACCCTTGACTTTCTGGTATACTTAAAACAAGCTGAAGGGAATGTATTTTGTGTACATTGTACCATCATCGACATCATTTTTTCGCAAAACACTTAGTGGAATTTCTATGGATCACTAGATAATTTCATTAGAGCAGTTAATAAAATCAGAAGGAATGCCGTCAATGAGAGATTGTTTATTCAACATTGTGCGGACAATGAAGAAGCCTATAATCGTTTACTTATTCACACATAATTACGTTGGTTTTCAACAAGTACTTATTTACATTGATTTATGCTCTTTTTGATTCAGTGTTCGAATTCCTGTAAAACAATGACCATGATTTGCGACACGATTAACTCAAAAAAATGACATATCCTTAATAAATGATTTATTTACCAACTTTAAAGAAACCAATTTGAAACTACACGTACAAGTAAAGCAATTAAATTTAATCAAAAGCATACTATCTGGTTTTGTTGCAAACGTTTTTCTGTGCAAACAAAACTCAGGAACAGGAGAATGCTCTCAGTTTCCAAATCTTTTGAAATTGAAAAATGGAGATAAAGATTTGCTGGCCTATACTGTCAAAACTTAACAGTTCTTCACGCAGACCTCAACCAAAGATTTGAAGACATTCTTCACTTGGATATTCCCGACTGGGGTGTTGAACCCTTTTGCGCGTGGACTAGCTCAGATCCCAAAACACAGTATGAATTCATACTAATCAATCAGGAGCAGCTTATTGAAATGAGGAACTTAAACCAATGTTTGAACTAGGATACTACAATTTCTTGTTACGAAATCAGATCTCAATTTTACATCTTGCATTTTGGGTCAATGAACAGCCCAATTATATAGCCTGCATTACGAGTTATTGTACAGAAGTTGTTGACTGCTTTACCGTCTTTCCATTGGTTAGAACAAAGATTCAGCAGCCGCTGTGAACCTCAACATAAAAATCAGAAACCTATAAGAAATTGCTGCTCGTGGGGATTTGCGGTTGCTATTCACAAACATTGAGTCGGTCATAAATACACTCGAAAAGACGCATACCGTTTATCCAAGGTATTAATTTTTTTCAATTTTATTTTAAACAAAAGTTATAATTTCAATAAATACTTCAACAAAATGTTGCTTTTTTGGATTTGTATATTTTTGTAATACTGCATTTATGTAGTTTTTTTCACTTGGGGGTCCGTGGGGAAGTTTTGAATAGAAAAGGGGTCCGTGGGTCAAAAAAGTTTGGGAACCACTGGTGTAAACTATCATGGGGGAGACACATTGTGTAAACTGTCATAGGGGGAGACACATTGTGTAAACTGTCATAGGGGAGACACATTGTGTAAACTGTCATAGGGGAGACACATTGTGTAAACTATCATGGGGGAGACACATTGTGTAAACTGTCATAGGGGAGACACATTGTGTAAACTGTCATAGGGGAGACACATTGTGTAAACTATCATGGGGGAGACACATTGTGTAAACTATCATGGGGGAGACACATTGTGTAAACTGTCATAGGGGAGACACATTGTGTAAACTGTCATGGGGGAGACACATTGTGTAAACTGTCATGGGGGAGACACATTGTGTAAACTGTCATAGGGGAGACACATTGTGTAAACTGTCATAGGGGGAGACACATTGTGTAAACTGTCATGAGGGGAGACACATTGTGTAAACTGTCATAGGGGGAGACACATTGTGTAAACTGTCATGGGGGAGACACATTGTGTAAACTGTCATGGGGAGACACATTGTGTAAACTGTCATAGGGGAGACACATTGTGTAAACTGTCATAGGGGAGACACATTGTGTAAACTGTCATGGGGAGACACATTGTGTAAACTGTCATAGGGGAGACACATTGTGTAAACTGTCATAGGGGGAGACACATTGTGTAAACTGTCATAGGGGGAGACACATTGTGTAAACTGTCATAGGGGAGACACATTGTGTAAACTGTCATAGGGGGAGACACATTGTGTAAACTGTCATAGGGGGAGACACATTGTGTAAACTGTCATAGGGGAGACACATTGTGTAAACTGTCATAGGGGAGACACATTGTGTAAACTGTCATAGGGGGAGACACATTGTGTAAACTGTCATAGGGGAGACACATTGTGTAAACTGTCATAGGGGAGACACATTGTGTAAACTGTCATAGGGGGAGACACATTGTGTAAACTGTCATAGGGGAGACACATTGTGTAAACTGTCATAGGGGAGACACATTGTGTAAACTGTCATAGGGGAGACACATTGTGTAAACTGTCATAGGGGAGACACATTGTGTAAACTGTCATAGGGGAGACACATTGTGTAAACTGTCATAGGGGAGACACATTGTGTAAACTGTCATAGGGGAGACACATTGTGTAAACTGTCATAGGGGAGACACATTGTGTAAACTGTCATAGGGGAGACACATTGTGTAAACTGTCATAGGGGAGACACATTGTGTAAACTGTCATGGGGAGACACATTGTGTAAACTGTCATAGGGGAGACACATTGTGTAAACTGTCATAGGGGAGACACATTGTGTAAACTGTCATAGGGGAGACACATTGTGTAAACTGTCATAGGGGAGACACATTGTGTAAACTGTCATAGGGGGAGACACATTGTGTAAACTGTCATAGGGGAGACACATTGTGTAAACTGTCATAGGGGGAGACACATTGTGTAAACTGTCATAGGGGGAGACACATTGTGTAAACTGTCATAGGGGAGACACATTGTGTAAACTGTCATAGGGGAGACACATTGTGTAAACTGTCATGGGGGAGACACATTGTGTAAACTGTCATGGGGGAGACACATTGTGTAAACTGTCATGGGGGAGACACATTGTGTAAACTGTCATGGGGGAGACACATTGTGTAAACTGTCATAGGGGAGACACATTGTGTAAACTGATCATGGGGGAGACACATTGTGTAAACTGTCATGGGGGAGACACATTGTGTAAACTATCATGGGGGAGACACATTGTGTAAACTGTCATGGGGGAGACACATTGTGTAAACTATCATGGGGGAGACACATTGTGTAAACTGTCATGGGGGAGACACATTGTGTAAACTGTCATGGGGGAGACACATTGTGTAAACTGTCATGGGGGAGACACATTGTGTAAACTGTCATGGGGGAGACACATTGTGTAAAACTGTCATAGGGGAGACACATTGTGTAAACTGTCATAGGGGAGACACATTGTGTAAACTGTCATGGGGGAGACACATTGTGTAAAACGTCATAGGGGAGACACATTGTGTAAACTGTCATAGGGGAGACACATTGTGTAAACTGTCATGGGGGAGACACATTGTGTAAACTGTCATAGGGGAGACACATTGTGTAAACTATCATGGGGGAGACACATTGTGTAAACTGTCATGGGGGAGACACATTGTGTAAACTATCATGGGGGAGACACATTGTGTAAACTATCATGGGGGAGACACATTGTGTAAACTATCATGGGGGAGACATATTGTGTAAACTGTCATGGGGGAGACACATTGTGTAAACTGTCATGGGGGAGACACATTGTGTAAACTGTCATGGGGGAGACACATTGTGTAAACTGCCATGGGGTTGTAACAACACATCAGTTGATGTAACGCAAGACTAATATTGACCCACCTTTTTGACGTATTGAGCGGCATCCTCCTCCCTGTAGACTTCTGCTGACACAGCCCCACGCCTGGTCCGCTTGTTCAAGGCGGGATGCATGTGAGGCGGCGTGCTGGACACTTCATCATCCTTCTCATCGCTGGGAGGCGTGGCAGACTTGCTCTTTTCTTTAGCCGCCTGCTCCTGGAGACCAAAAATTAATTCACGTCAACCAATGTCAAGGTTTGGGGAAATAAATAAATTCCTAAATACAATACGTATCTCGATAAGAATACATGAACTAAATATATACACGACTGCTCGTGGGTGTGTAGGCATAATCCAATAAAAATATAGGTGTTTAAATTAGGACCAGTAAATAGTGTGTTATTTGTTGCAAAGAAAAAAACTAATTGAAACACTGGGGAAGTAATCCATAAAATAGAATAAAACAACTTAAAATATCTGCATTATTTCCCTTAGTCCAAATAAATTACTCGGGAGAGAAAAATAGCACTATACTTTATACTGTTCTTAATGCTTCAAAGTTTGTAATTGTAAAAATATACATGTGTGTAATTTTTTAAGACATTCTTTACAAGGAAAATGCACAGCAGTAGGGACATCCTATATAATAAAAGGCTATGTTCAGTCCCGTCATCTATAGCGATTGGTCTCTCAAACACACATGACTCCTACAGCCAATCATATCAAGTTTACGCGGACGTTCAAAGCGAGTTATTTTTGGTGCAGTATTTCTTTCAAGACTTAATTTTGAGTTATGAGCGTTGGGATTTATAGTCAAAAGCTCTGTTTTTACGAGTTATTTATTTTAACTTTAATGAATAGTATTTTTGACGTGATGCACATGCATGCCGGTCGAGGCGGCTGTTCGGACTGTTTCTTGAGAAAAACATTTTTTAATTCCAAATCAATTAATCTTTATTTTAAAAAAACATTAAAAATGACTGTGTACAAGTCTAAAATGGATCCTATTCTTTTATATTTGGTCCAAATTATATCAATATTTACGCCATGAGCTGTGTTTAAGTTTTCGTTCATGAAACTGTTGTACCAAACGACAACTCCGAGCTCGTCAGACTGGCATTAAACGTGAGTTATCGCCCTTGGCATGCATCAACAGCCGGTGAGATACACAAACTAGCGACCACGGAACGTGCTTCAACAAGGTTCCAATTAACTCAAACTTTCATCTTTGTAACCTTCTATTGCAGGGACGTCACAGGCCAAATGTGACATTGATAAATTTTTGTGTTCGGCCAAGGAACCAGGCACAAGTTGATATAAAAGTGTGGTGGCATTGATTTTACACCGGCTCAAAATTATAGCAGATGTCTTGTAATAAAATGTTTTATAATAATGTCATTGTTAACTTTTAGCCAAGACTTTCAAACATTAACCCATCCAAAAAATGACATCGTTATAAAATAGCCGTCATGGGTACTCATCGGTTCTTTTAGCTTCTATCTCTGTAACCTTCTATCTCTGTAACCTTAGCTTCTATCTCTGTAACCTTAGCTTCTATCTCTGTAACCTTAGCTTCTATCTCTGTAACCTTAGCTTCTATCTCTGCCCTATTTATAACCTGAACAAACTCACATTGTTTTATTGGAATGTATGTGTAAAGTTGTTGTGAAATGTGAAAATGTTTACAGTTTAAATTGTAAATGTTTATTGTTTAAAAAACATTGTTAGCCTTTCAGTTTATCAAATTAGCTTTAAATAGTTTAGTCGAACCTTTTTAGACGTAAAGTGTGGAGAGTTCTACACTAGTGGCTAACTCTTTAGTTTGAGAGTTCTCCTACACTAGTGGCTACCGCTTTAGTTTGAGAGTTCTCCTACACTAGTGGCTACCACCAATGTTCCCTCAAAGATGTGTTGTTCCATGTGCAAAGTTGCTCAGAATCCATGCTCTTTGTGTGCACAAAAACAGATGTTATATTATCCCTATTAAAATAGGCTGGACGGCAATTCAAAACTGCTGCGCGGCATCGAGCAGATATCTGCGCGGCATCGAGCAGATATCTGCGCGGCAACGCAGCTTAAAGGGAACAATGGCTACTAGTATAGTTTTGATAGTTCTCCTACCTCAGTGACTACCACTAAAGTGTGGCTACGTACTATAGGTAAATAAAGTGTGGCTACGTACTATAGGTAAATAAAGTTATCCTTACTTTCATGTTGGAACTGAAATGTCTTGGTATTCCACAATTCACGTAATTCCAAAATTATGTGCAAACTTTCCCAATTCTCATTAATCCAAGGGAATCATCTTGAAAACTATATTCCCTAAAATACAGTTTCTAACGAAGGGTTCTCAACTATAAGGGAGGCGACCCTTTTATGAATCAACTGCAACAGATATGAATCCATATCAGCATCGATACACTTGAATCCATATCAGCATCGATACACTTGAATCCATATCAGCATCGATACATACGACTCCAAACCTTGTATGACATTAGTTCCTATAGTTCCATGGGCGGGAAACTAATGAATCCAACGAGTAACACAATCAAATATTGATCAAAGACATTCACGCATGGCATGCGGCTTGTAATATATATATATATATATCTGTTCCCTTACGACAATATGGTGGCAATGAAATGTTGTTAACACAATTCAAATGTGACCTAATTAATGCTTTCACCAAAATGATCCTAGTACATGTTCATAGTGACACAAAGCTACCACTGGTACATCGCTAGTACATGTTCCTAGTGACACAAAGCTACCACTGGTACATCCCTAGTACATGTTCCTAGTGACACAAAGCTACCACTAGTACATCACTAGTACATGTTCCTAGTGACACAAAGCTACCACTGGTAAATCACTAGTACATGTTCCTAGTAACACAAAGCTACCACTGGTACATCGCTAGTACATGTTCCTAGTGACACAAAGCTACCACTAGTACATCACTAGTACATGTTCCTAGTGACACAAAGCTACCACTGGTAAATCACTAGTACATGTTCCTAGTAACACAAAGCTACCACTGGTACATCGCTAGTACATGTTCCTATTGCCACAAAGCTACCACTGGTACATTACTAGTACATGTTCCTAGTGACACAAAGCTACCACTGGTACATCACTAGTAAATGTTCCTAGAGACACAAAGCTACCACTGGTACATCGCTAGTACATGTTCCTAGTGACACAAAGCTACCACTGGTACATCGCTAGTACATGTTCCTAGTGACACAAAGCTACCACTGGTACATCCCTAGTACATGTTCCTAGTGACACAAAGCTACCACTAGTACATCACTAGTACATGTTCCTAGTGACACAAAGCTACCACTGGTAAATCACTAGTACATGTTCCTAGTAACACAAAGCTACCACTGGTACATCGCTAGTACATGTTCCTAGTGACACAAAGCTACCACTAGTACATCACTAGTACATGTTCCTAGTGACACAAAGCTACCACTGGTAAATCACTAGTACATGTTCCTAGTAACACAAAGCTACCACTGGTACATCGCTAGTACATGTTCCTATTGCCACAAAGCTACCACTGGTACATTACTAGTACATGTTCCTAGTGACACAAAGCTACCACTGGTACATCACTAGTAAATGTTCCTAGAGACACAAAGCTACCACTGGTACATCGCTAGTACATGTTCCTAGTGACACAAAGCTACCAATGGTACATCGCTAGTACATGTTCCTAGTGACACAAAGCTACCACTGGTACATCGCTAGTACATGTTCCTAGTGACACAAAGCTACCACTGGTAGATCACTAGTACATGTTCCTAGTGACACAAAGCTACCACTGGTACATCACTAGTACATGTTTACATATCCTACACAGTCATCACAGAGCTACCACTGGTACATCAATAGTACATGTTTACATATCCTACACAGTTATCACAAAGCTACCACTGGTACATCACTAGTACATGTTTACATATCCTACACAGTTATCACAAAGCTACCACTGGTACATCACTAGTACATGTTTACATATCCTACACAGTTATCACAAAGCTACCACTGGTACATCACTAGTACATGTTTACATATCCTACACAGTTATCACAAAGCTACCACTGGTACATCACTAGTACATGTTTACATATCCTACACTGACCATCACAGAGATGGACACGAGAAAATGAAACTCGTTTAGTTGCACGATACAGACGATACAGACGGAGGATTGAAATTTTAAAAAATCGATAATTCCGACCTTGTTAGCTGAACCATAGATTGGACGGTCTCTGGCCTAACAGATCTATTCACCTATTAGTCTGGTCTCAGAGTGGGTCTGACAGATCTATTCACCTATTAGTCTGGTCTCAGAATGGGTCTGACAGATCTATTCACCTATTAGTCTGGTCTCAGAATGGGTCTGACAGATCTATTCACCTATTAGTCTGGTCTCAGAATGGGTCTGACAGATCTATTCACCTATTGGTCTGGTCTCAGAATGGGTCTGACAGATCTATTCACCTATTGGTCTGGTCTCAGAATGGGTCTGACAGATCTATTCACCTATTAGTCTGGTCTCAGAATGGGTCTGACAGATCTATTCACCTATTAGTCTGGTCTCAGAATGGGTCTGACAGATCTATTCACCTATTGGTCTGGTCTCAGAATGGGTCTGACAGATCTATTCACCTATTAGTCTGGTCTCAGAATGGGTCTGACAGATCTATTCACCTATTAGTCTGGTCTCAGAATGGGTCTGACAGATCTATTCACCTATTGGTCTGGTCTCAGAATGGGTCTGACAGATCTATTCACCTATTAGTCTGGTCTCAGAATGGGTCTGACAGATCTAGCTTACATTCCCAAGAAACACGGTTCTTATCAAATGTTTTTCGTTCCCCTGACAGGGGACCACTCGCCCCAGCTTGGGAAACGCTGTCCTAAGTCATATTTTGTTTTGAAGACTCGAGAGATTTTATGTTTCATCAACATGAGTACAACAATAACTTTCTTTGATCAACATGAGTACAACAATAACTTTCTTTGATCAACATGAGTACACCAATAACTTTCTTTGATCAACATGAGTACAACAATAACTTTCTTTGATCAACATGAGTACAAGAATAACTTTCTTTGATCAACATGAGTACAACAATAACTTTCTTTGATCAACATGACTACAACAATAACTTTCATTGATCAACATGAGTACAACAATAACTTTCTTTGATCAACATGAGTACAACAATAACTTTCTTTGATCAACATGAGTACAACAATAACTTTCTTTGATCAACATGAGTACAAGAATAACTTTCTTTGATCAACATGAGTACAACAATAACTTTCTTTGATCAACATGAGTACACCAATAACTTTCTTTGATCAACATGAGTACACCAATAACTTTCTTTGATCAACATGAGTACAACAATAACTTTCTTTGATCAACATGAGTACAACAATAACTTTCTTTGATCAACATGAGTACAACAATAACTTTCTTTGATCAACATGAGTACAACAATAACTTTCTTTGATCAACATGAGTACACCAATAACTTTCTTTGATCAACATGAGTACACCAATAACTTTCTTTGATCAACATGAGTACACCAATAACTTACTTTGATCAACATGAGTACAACAATAACTTTATTTGATCAACATGAGTACAACAATAACTTTCTTTGATCAACATGAGTACAACAATAACTTTCTTTGATCAACATGAGTACACCAATAACTTTCTTTGATCAACATGAGTACACCAATAACTTTCTTTGATCAACATGAGTACAACAATAACTTTCTTTGATCAACATGAGTACAACAATAACTTTCTTTGATCAACATGAGTACACCAATAACTTTCCTTGTTCAACATGAGTACAACAATAACTTTCTTTGATCAACATGAGTACACCAATAACTTTCTTTGATCAACATGAGTACACCAATAACTTTCTTTGATCAACATGAGTACAACAATAACTTTCTTTGATCAACATGAGTACAACAATAACTTTCTTTGATCAACATGAGTACAACAATAACTTTCTTTGATCAACATGAGTACAACAATAACTTTCTTTGATCAACATGAGTACAACAATAACTTTCTTTGATCAACATGAGTACAACAATAACTTTCTTTGATCAACATGAGTACACCAATAACTTTCTTTGATCAACATGAGTACAACAATAACTTTCTTTGATCAACATGAGTACACCAATAACTTTCTTTGATCAACATGAGTACAAGAATAACTTTCTTTGATCAACATGAGTACAACAATAACTTACTTTGATCAACATGAGTACAACAATAACTTTCTCCTGATAAACTACTCGAATGAAACTTTTCATCATTGCCATTGTTCGGAAACGGAGATGTGAAATTTCTTTTTCACATGACCTCATGAAAGTGACACATGCCGTCATGACGCAAAAGATGAAGTAGTGAATACTAAATGATTTAACGATGACCCAAACTGGAGATAGTTGTTAGTTCCCAGTCTTGGGCCCACCAACCACAGCTCTAAGTCATCCAGTCTTGGGCCCACCTACCACAGCTCTAAGTCATCCAGTCTTGGGCCCACCTACCACAGCTCTAAGTCATCCAGTCTTGGGCCCACCTACCACAGCTCTAAGTCATCCAGTCTTGGGCCCACCAACCACAGCTCTAAGTCATCCAGTCTTGGGCCCACCAACCACAGCTCTAAGTCATCCAGTCTTGGGCCCACCTACCACAGCTCTAAGTCATCCAGTCTTGGGCCCACCTACCACAGCTCTAAGTCATCCAGTCTTGGGCCCACCTACCACAGCTCTAAGTCATCCAGTCTTGGGCCCACCTACCACAGCTCTAAGTCATCCAGAAAAAACAGCCAGTGTTATAGCTTGAGCTTGTTCTACATCAGGGTGACATCTCTTAAATCCTAATCTAATCCTAATCTAAACCGTCCGTTTTAGAAAGAAGCCTTGAAAACTTCCATAGACGTGTAGGAAATTGCAGAATGTCCGTATCTAATAAAGCCTTTCATTCCTACAGACATTTGCTGGGAAGATGGCCCAATAAATTCATGGCTTTATTTAGATGGATTTCATTCAATGATTATTCTCCACAAATTTTATCGCTTGAACAGCAGGCCAATGGAGGACATCAAAGCATTTCCCTAAATATACAAATATTTTTAAATAATCAGGAAAGAAAACTAATTTGCGGTATGAGAAATGGGAGTTATCTGCGAAGATGATGGGAGTTATCTGCGAAGATGTCTAGAGCGCCTCTGGGATATACACAAGCAATTCTGTTATTGATTTGTTCAAGGAAATTCACATACAAGGCAATAAGACGGAAGTTAAGATAAATACAACTGCAATGTACAAGGGGGTGGTGACGAAGGCGATAGATCCGAACGTTAAAGACGGGGGGAGGAAGGGGCGATAGATATTTTAAGTCAAAATGACAATTCCACGACTCGAGGATGCCAGAACCAACACACTAGACCAACACACTAGACCATCACACTAGACCAACACACTAGACCAACACACTAATGTCTACACGGTACAACAAACTTCACCATTTTAAAGGATACAAACTTCCCTATCCCAAACGGTACAAACTTCACTACTTCACAAACTTCCCTATCCCAAACGGTACAAACTTCACTACTTCACAAACTTCCCTATCCCAAACGGTACAAACTTCACTACTTCACAAACTTCCCTATCCCAAACGGTACAAACTTCACTACTTCACAAACTTCCCTATCCCAAACGGTACAAACTTCCCTATCCCAAACGGTACAAACTTCCCTATCCCAAACGGTACAAACTTCCCTATCCCAAACGGTACAAACTTCCCTATCCCAAACGGTACAAACTTCCCTATCCCAAACGGTACAACAAACTTCCCTATCCCAAACGGTACAAACTTCACTACTTCAAAAACTTCCCTATCCCAAACGGTACAAACTTCACTACTTCACAAACTTCCCTATCCCAAACGGTACAAACTTCCCTATCCCAAACGGTACAAACTTCCCTATCCCAAACGGTACAAACTTCCCTATCCCAAACGGTACAAACTTCCCTATCCCAAACGGTACAAACTTCCCTATCCCAAACGGTACAAACTTCCCTATCCCAAACGGTACAAACTTCACTACTTCACAAACTTCCCTATCCCAAACGGTACAAACTTCCCTATCCCAAACGGTACAAACTTCCCTATCCCAAACGGTACAAACTTCCCTATCCCAAACGGTACAAACTTCACTACTTCACAAACTTCCCTATCCCAAACGGTACAAACTTCACTACTTCACAAACTTCCCTATCCCAAACGGTACAAACTTCCCTATCCCAAACGGTACAAACTTCCCTATCCCAAACGGTACAAACTTCCCTATCCCAAACGGTACAAACTTCCCTATCCCAAACGGTACAAACTTCCCTATCCCAAACGGTACAAACTTCCCTATCCCAAACGGTACAACAAACTTCCCTATCCCAAACGGTACAAACTTCACTACTTCACAAACTTCCCTATCCCAAACGGTACAAACTTCACTACTTCACAAACTTCCCTATCCCAAACGGTACAAACTTCCCTATCCCAAACGGTACAAACTTCCCTATCCCAAACGGTACAAACTTCCCTATCCCAAACGGTACAAACTTCCCTATCCCAAACGGTACAAACTTCCCTATCCCAAACGGTACAAACTTCCCTATCCCAAACGGTACAAACTTCACTACTTCACAAACTTCCCTATCCCAAACGGTACAAACTTCCCTATCACAAACGGTACAAACTTCACTACTTCACAAACTTCCCTATCCCAAACGGTACAAACTTCACTACTTCACAAACTTCCCTATCCCAAACGGTACAAACTTCCCTATCCCAAACGGTACAAACTTCCCTATCCCAAACGGTACAAACTTCCCTATCCCAAACGGTACAAACTTCCCTATCCCAAACGGTACAAACTTCCCTATCCCAAACGGTACAAACTTCCCTATCCCAAACGGTACAAACTTCCCTATCCCAAACGGTACAAACTTCACTACTTCACAAACTTCCCTATCCCAAACGGTACAAACTTCCCTATCCCAAACGGTACAAACTTCACTACTTCACAAACTTCCCTATCCCAAACGGTACAAACTTCCCTATCCCAAACGGTACAAACTTCCCTATCCCAAACGGTACAAACTTCCCTATCCCAAACGGTACAAACTTCCCTATCCCAAACGGTACAAACTTCACTACTTCACAAACTTCCCTATCCCAAACGGTACAAACTTCCCTATCCCAAACGGTACAAACTTCCCTATCCCAAACGGTAAAAACTTCACTACTTCACAAACTTCCCTATCCCAAACGGTACAAACTTCACTACTTCACAAACTTCCCTATCCCAAACGGTACAAACTTCACTACTTCACAAACTTCCCTATCCCAAACGGTACAAACTTCCCTATCCCAAACGGTACAAACTTCCCTATCCCAAACGGTACAAACTTCCCTATCCCAAACGGTACAAACTTCCCTATCCCAAACGGTACAAACTTCACTACTTCACAAACTTCCCTATCCCAAACGGTACAAACTTCCCTATCCCAAACGGTACAAACTTCACTACTTCACAAACTTCCCTATCCCAAACGGTACAAACTTCCCTATCCCAAACGGTACAAACTTCACTACTTCACAAACTTCCCTATCCCAAACGGTACAAACTTCCCTATCCCAAACGGTACAAACTTCCCTATCCCAAACGGTACAAACTTCCCTATCCCAAACGGTACAAACTTCCCTATCCCAAACGGTAAAAACTTCACTACTTCACAAACTTCCCTATCCCAAACGGTACAAACTTCCCTATCCCAAACGGTACAAACTTCACTACTTCACAAACTTCCCTATCCCAAACGGTACAAACTTCCCTATCCCAAACGGTACAAACTTCCCTATCCCAAACGGTACAAACTTCCCTATCCCAAACGGTACAAACTTCCCTATCCCAAACTTCACTACTTCACAAACTTCACTATTCTAAATGGTACAACAAACTTCACTACAATAAATAAAATCAGAATACCTTTCTCTGACCTCCATAAAACAAGGCCACGACAAACGTGCGTCACTATGAGGGTGGGGTGAGGCGGGTAGCCCGGCCGGCTCTTTATGGGGTCATTAATTACTCCTGACAATCAAGGCGTGTTCTCAGGTACGCGTTCAGGAGTCAATAACAAGGGGTTGTAATCGATGGACCAACATCGACATCATAAATCACGGAACCAATGACGGGAATGAGATTACACGTCGTTAATAGGCCACACTGGTGTAATTATCAAGTTAATCCTATCCCACCCCAGTGGTGTAATCATCAAGTTAATCATATCCCACATGTTCACCCCTACTGGTGCAATCATCAAGTTAATCCTAGCCCACATGTTCACCCTCACTGGTGTAATCATCAAGTTAATCCTAGCCCACCCCAGTGGTGTAATCATCAAGTTAATCATATCCCACATGTTCACCCTCCTTGGTGTAATCATCAAGTTAATCCTAGCCCACATGTTCACCCTCACTGGTGTAATCATCAAGTTAATCCTAGCCCACCCCAGTGGTGTAATCATCAAGTTAATCATATCCCACATGTTCACCCTCACTGGTGTAATCATCAAGTTATTAGGATTGGCACTGATATTCAAGCACTTAAAGTTGTTTTCTTTTAGAATTTCACTGTCATTGACTCAATAAAACTGTATTCGTGCTATATTTGTGTTGGCACTGTCATTGACTCAATAAAACTGTATTCGTGCTGTATTTGTGTTGGCACTGTCATTGACTCAATAAAACTGTATTCGTGCTGTATTTGTGTTGGCACTGTCATTGACTCAATAAAACTGTATTCGTGCTGTATTTGTGTTGGCACTGTCATTGACTCAATAAAACTGTATTCGTGCTGTATTTGTGTTGGCACTGTCATTGACTCAATAAAACTGTATTCGTGCTGTATTTGTGTTGGCACTGTCATTGACTCAATAAAACTGTATTCGTGCTGTATTTGTGTTGGCATTGTCATTGACTCAATAAAACTGTATTCGTGCTGTATTTGTGTTGGCACTGTCATTGACTCAATAAAACTGTATTCGTGCTGTATTCGTGTTGTCACTGTCACTGACTAAAACTTTGTACATATGGGCTTATGGCAACTAAACCCAAAACTCAGATGTTATTCCAAAATTATTTTAATCTGTCCAAAGAATGAGGTTTGAGGCTTCTAATAACGTCACACAACTTCCACTCTACAGAAAACTCCATAAAAGTCAACCCTCGGGACTGAAACCTAATCATCCCTCTGTAGACGCCCTCGTGCTCGCCTCGGGAAGCAATTAAAAGTAAAGTGCAAACGGTGAAACCATTGAGGCTCTGGAAGCGAGATCCTGGATACCAGAAAATATCTCCAGGTGCAGACTTCAGGGCTGGATTCAATAACTAACTTCTTAATGACACAGGCGAGTTTCCTGGTTGCTGGGTCTATAGACAAGACAGTCCAATTTCCTGGTTGTTGGGCCTATAGTCAAGACACTGTCTTAATGACAGTCCAGTTTCCTGGTTGCTGGGTTTATAGACAAGACACTATCTTAATGACACATTCGAGTTTCCTAGTTGTTAGGCCTATAGACAAGACATGGTGTTAATGAAAAAATTGTGCGTGTGCGTGTGTATGAGTGTGTCATGTATCACTACTGCTATAAACCAACAGTCACCAAAAGACTTGCCCTGCTATAAACAAAAAGTCACCAAAAGGCTTGTCCTGCTATAAACCAACAGTCACCAAAAGACTTGCCCTGCTATAAACAGTCACCAAAGGACTTGCCCTGATATAAACCAACAGTCACCAAAAGACTTGCCCTGCTATAAACAGTCACCAAAAGGCTTGTCCTGCTATAAACCAACAGTCACCAAAAGACTTGCCCTGATATAAAACAACAGTCACCAAAAGAGATGCCCTGCTATAAACCAACAGTCACCAAAAGACTTGCCCTGCTATAAACAAAAAGTCACCAAAAGGCTTGTCCTGCTATAAACCAACAGTCACCAAAAGACATGCCCTGCTATAAACCAACAGTCACCAAAAGACTTGCCCTGCTATAAACAAACAGTCAACAAAAGACTTGCCCTGCTATAAACAGTCACCAAAAGGCTTGCCCTGCTATAAAAAAACAGTCACCAAAAGGCTTGTCCTGCTTTAAACAGTCACCAAAAGGCTTGCCCTGCTATAAACGAGTGATCAGATAAAGAATAACACTCCGTTGTTTTGCTTGTAGCGTTCAATACGATATAGCTGGGTGACGTCATTCGGCTGTATCACCTTGGGTGACGTCATACGACTGTATCACCTTGGGTGACGTCATACGACTGTATCCCCTTGGGTGACGTCATACGGCTGTATCACCTTGGGTGACGTCATACGGCTGTATCACCTTGGGTGACGTCATACGGCTGTATCACCTTGGGAAGAGGTGGTGAACACACTCAGAAGGGAAGGGGGGGTGAGTAAAATCAACTTTTAATGTCTTGCCAACTCACAGGACCTTATCGCTCAGACCTAATGGTATAAATGATGGACACCAACTCACAGGACCTTATCAGTCAGACCTACTGGTATAAATGATGGACACCAACTCACAGGACCTTATCACTCAGACCTAATGGTATAAATGATGGACACCAACTCACAGGACCTTATCAGTCAGACCTACTGGTATAAATGATGGACACCAACTCACAGGACCTTATCAGTCAGACCTAATGGTATAAATGATGGACACCAACTCACAGGACCTTATCAGTCAGACCTAATGGTATAAATGATGGACACCAACTCACAGGACCTATCACTCAGACCTAATGGTATAAATGATGGACACCAACTCACAGGACCTTATCAGTCAGACCTACTGGTATAAATGATGGACACCAACTCACAGGACCTTATCAGTCAGACCTAATGGTATAAATGATGGACACCAACTCACAGGACCTTATCAGTCAGACCTAATGGTATAAATGATGGACACCAACTCACAGGACCTATCACTCAGACCTAATGGTATAAATGATGGACACCAACTCACAG
Source organism: Ampullaceana balthica (assembly GCA_944989445.1). Classification (NCBI taxonomy): domain Eukaryota; kingdom Metazoa; phylum Mollusca; class Gastropoda; family Lymnaeidae; genus Ampullaceana; species Ampullaceana balthica. The sequence continues at coordinate 1,822 of CALYLW010000683.1, read as the reverse complement.
GACCTTATCAGTCAGACCTAATGGTATAAATGATGGACACCAACTCACAGGACCTATCACTCAGACCTAATGGTATAAATGATGGACACCAACTCACAGGACCTATCAGTCAGACCTAATGGTATAAATGATGGACACCAACTCACAGGACCTATCACTCAGACCTAATGGTATAAATGATGGACACCAACTCACAGGACCTATCAGTCAGACCTAATGGTATAAATGATGGACACCAACTCACAGGACCTATCACTCAGACCTAATGGTATAAATGATGGACACCAACTCACAGGACCTATCACTCAGACCTAATGGTATAAATGATGGACACCAACTCACAGGACCTATCACTCAGACCTAATGGTATAAATGATGGACACCAACTCACAGGACCTATCACTCAGACCTAATGGTATAAATGATGGACACCAACTCACAGGACCTATCACTCAGACCTAATGAAATCGTTCATTTGAAAGCGAACAGTTTTAGTCTCGACCCCAAACTGCAGTGGGTGTAGAGAAATAATGGAACAGCTCTCCCGCGAAAGGTTCATGTTTTACACCCCTCACGAGCATGGGTATCGATCAATGGAACCAAGGGCCCACATCACAGACGAGGAGGAATAGAGAATCACAGGGAGCCAGAACTTAACTTTTTTTTAACGGTCGTAAAGAAGGGAGGAGGTTCTGGTAACAGCGGAATATACGCTATAAACAAGAAAGATGGCTTATGGCCTATGAACGACCTGGCTTATGACCTATGAACGACCTGGCTTATGACCTATGAATGACCTGGCTTATGACCTGTGAATGACCTGGCTTAAGACCTATAAATGACCTGGGGTTATGACCTGTGAATAAACAAATGTATTATATCCTTAATCTAAATGAGCTCAATGAATGTCAACTTCAAGCGCCAATATATCGATATTATACATAAATAGACAAAGAGAAAGACACACCCACAGACAAAGAGAAAGACACACATAGACAGAGAGAAAGACACACATAGACAAAGAGAATTACTTACGGTGATATTATAGACAGACCACATCTAATAACGAAGACAATATATTTAGGTCAAGCCGTGTTGGCTGCTAATGAAGTGTCCAGATAGTCGCCTTGCCTTTAAACCAAATTTACGGGCCACCTTAAATGTCCATAAATCAGAGAGTTTCGTGTCGAATGCCAGTTCATTTGTTGCCATACTACAGAACATTACCAGCGCGATGCAGGAGACATTACCAGCGCGATGCAGGGGACATTACCAGCGTGATGCAGGGGACATTACCAGCGTGATGCAGGGGACATTACCAGCGTGATCCAGGGGACATTACCAGCGTGATGCAGGGGACTTTACCAGCGTGATCCAGGGGACATTACCAGCGTGATGCAGGGGACATTACCAGCGTGATGCAGGGGACATTACCAGCGTGATGCGGGGGACATTACCAGCGTGATGTTGGGGACATTACCAGCGTGATGATGGGGATATTACCTACGTGATGGAGGGGACATTACCAGCGTGGTGCAGGGGACATTACCAGCGTGATGATGGGGACATTATCAGCGTGATGATGGGGACATTATCTACGTGATGGAGGGGACATTATCTACGTGATGGAGGGGATATTACCAGCGTGATGTAGGACTTGAAGAGACCTACACTTAAAATGATCTACCCGAATAGTGACCTTCCAAAGCAGTGACCTACTAAAGCAGCGACCTACTAAAGCAGTGACCTACTAAAGCAGTGACCTACTAAAGCAGTATCCAACCAGAAGTGTGAATAAAACTAACCGCCTACAAATGACAGT